>OY998176.1:84508959-85007209 GCA_963921935.1 Galeruca laticollis | reverse complement strand
GATATTTTAATAATAAATTATATGGTAAATGAACTTCAGTTATAAAAGTTAGTTTAGTCATTTCTAAAAATTATTCTATTCCCCAGGGAAGTGTATCCAAAGAATTATGAACTAATTTCCTTTTATCATCGTGAGGACTCAACGCGATATTGGTGTGTTCAACACTATATACATTATGGGCAAAGGAACGTATCGTATTTTGAGTAATTGTCATCTGTTTCCAATTTTTCATACAATCGACATAATCATCAAAAGTTATTTTTTACTACACATTTTTTAATACTCTTTAACGACTTTACTCCCACACTGAACTTTGTACCCGTACATTTTGGACCAACGAAATGTGTGATGATTTGTTCATTAGACTCATCTTTCATTACGCATAATACTTTTTATTAACTCTAGGTATATTGTATGGATTATTAGTGTAGTAGTCTTATGTATCAAATTTGTCAATGTTTGCGTCAATTAAATGTTTATATGCATCGTTACAAGTGAGTTGGTAAGCAAAACTGTTAGTGTCGGTGTACAATAGCTTACAATTGTATACTCCCATTGTTGGAAGCATAAAATTATAGTGAAAGCCGTACATTCCAGTTTTGGAAATATCGAGAATTTCCATATCCACATACATTGGTTTATTGAAAATGCAGATTTTTTAAATGTCCTTAGAGTAGGATCATCATTGAAAATTGTTGCGATAACGTAGACTAGAAATGAGATTTTTAGCACCATAACGACCATCATGGGAAGATACAAATTCTATGTTTGCATATACATTCCTTGCATTTTCAAACACAGCATTGTTCATCCGTAAATCTTTTTTCAAAGTCGCTCACAGCTTAAGTCCTCAATTGATTGTTTAATTCGATGTATCGGTTTAGACATGTAGATTGTTTAAATTTCAAAACTTTGTGAACCTTTTTCAATACCAACCAATGTTCTAATGTCTGTTTTAAATTCCTATAATGTAAAGTACCTATAACACTCTTTTAATCGTGTACAGTGGTCATTAATTTTGCTAATTTTTAGGTGTGGGGTTTGCGGTGTTCGGAGCACAGTCTTTATGTAGATTATGCAAATTGATATGATACGTCAAATTAACTTGGAGAATATAACTTTCTGGTGAATCATCTGTAATGGATTTTATAAACTGTACATCATTTTCGGGGTCATCGTACTGTAAATGTTCATACATTGCCTCCTCATACAAATTATTCGCTTCTGTATAGAGTATGTACGTTGATGGTTTCTCAGTATAATATTCAGACATATATTTGTTATAATTTACGTAGACACCCCAATCAAAATACTACTACCAAACTGTGTGGAATTAACTTTTATATCTACATATTTCTACAGTCTTAATAATTACAAACACCCCATGTATATATCAATTTTAATCATAACATACCTCGTATATTTGCGTAGATATCCCCCACAGAACAATGATGCAAATATATTTTTAACATCGTGTATTGAAGAAATCTTAGTATACTGTTATTAACATAATTTTATGTAACACACAGCAGGTGATTTGAACCCCGAGAATGTCATTGTTATTTTTCAGATGAAATGTTACCTGGCCGTCAACCGTAATTTCTCTCTCTTATACCGACAAATCACAATATTTGGATAACATTTTGTGGATTCCACTAGTAAAATTCTTATTTTTATAATCAAGTTGTGGAAGTGTTATGAATTCGGAACTAGTAAAATTGTGGAATTGTCGGAAACAATATTTCTGGCAATCCATTGACACTGAAGATGTCTTTGAGGAATTCGATTGTAAAAGATGATGTCGGCGCATCTTTTGATAATCTTATCTCCTGCCACTTTGAAAATGAAAATGTAATAACCATCGTTCGGGCCTGCGTAATCGATATGGACACGCTGGAAATTTGATTTTGGCTCTTCCCACGGATGGAAATGTGCAGCATGTGGGTCACAATCAGTTGAAGCGCAAGCATCACAACTCTTCACGAAAGATTTTTGATGACATGGTCAATGTTTTCCAACAAAAATATCTTCGAGGCAAGCTATTCTTTTTGGACGTCTTGACGTGGGTAGTATGTAGCTCTGGCAATACAGACGCTTGAAGGGCGTCATGAATCATGACTAGATTTCATTTGCATATTATGCCTTTCTGTAGTAAGTATTGTTCCCCTTGATTTTCTTCGTCCTTCAGTTGTTGAAGCAATTTTGATAGCTCACTATATTGCGATGTAGCAGTAGTTAACAAAGATAACACGTCGGTTGATATGTGATTGATCCATTGTTCTTGAATGATGTCATCTTCATACAAAGCAGGTAATTGAGCGTGCGAAAAATAATCTACATGCACGTTTTCTTCCGCTTTTTTGTATTTGATGTCATAATCAAATCCGGTAAGAATTGTGGCGTAACGTAGGATTCTTGAAGCAGAAAGAGCTGTCAGTTTAGCGTCCTGGTGTAATATTCGACTTAAAGGGCCGTTGTCTGTGACGAGAGTAAATTTTCTAAACAAAAATATGTAAAATTCATTTACTTCATATATGATCGCTAGAGCATCGTGATCCAATTGACTATAATTTTCTTCGGCTACTGTTAGTGATCTCGAGGCGAAGCGTATTGGTCGTTCCTGGCAATTTACGACATGTGACAAGACAGCATATATTCCCACAGGGCTGGCATTAAAGGTGAGTATAACTGGCAAATCTAGGTTGAACGGCATTAAAACACGTTCGCTGGCGATTTCTTTCTTCAAACGAAGCAACGATTTTTTACACGCTTTTGACCATTTGAACTTTGTATTTTTGCGGAGCAGACACCTTAGAGGAAACGTCGGGGATGAAAAATTTGGAATGAACTTGGCGTAGTAAGTGGTCATTCCTAAAAATATTCGTACGTCTGCAGTAACACGTGGTGCTGGAGCATCTATGATTGCGTAAACTTTCTCAGGACATCTCTTGATGCTGTTATGTTTAACAGTAAACTATTATATAGGGTATAACATTACCCGGTATTTTGTATAGGGGATACTATATTTAACTAGTTTGCAACCTTAAACTATAATATTATATCTCTACAGCTTAAAAGTTTACATGCGGCTTGAAGAAGTACACTAAAATTACTAACTATTCTTTGAAAAGAATCAAGTATTTGTGTATTTATTGGAAAAGAATGAAGTGTCTCATTAGTTAATTGAAATTTTTGATACATAAAAGCGGATTCGTGAAATTATCAACGCAATTAAAAATTAAATCGGCCGATAAAATTGCACCATAAAAAATTTTACAATGACAGTTTGCTCGTAGAATATCAGCGGAATTAAAACATAAAATAACTTCCACTTCGCTCGCCTGATTTATAGCCAATTAAATATTTAATTAATGAAATATTGGTTTTGGTTTAAGACATGCAAAAAAAACATTGCAGGAAATTTGTTGGAATGGAGTGGATAGTAAAAACGTGATTAAAATAATTCATTCAAATCTCTTTATAAACAGATTTTGAATATCACGACTTAATTATTGGCTAAAATGATGATAAATAATCAAAAGCTAACTTGTTTTTTGGGTTCGTTAATAAATGAATATTTTCTGATTGTCTACAACGTAAAGTAATCTGAGACTCAATTCATAGCTCATATTTCTATTCTTTGAAATGTTCCCATATATATTTAAAATATTTGTCTTTGTAAATGATGGCTTTTTAAATTCTTTACAACTATTTTTTTATGATAAATGAACTACCACATTCACGCACAAGCCTGGCTTTTGTGAATGTAGGTACGCTCTTTTGCAATAAAAATGGGTGGCTACTTATTTACCACTTATATTTAATGTGCTTGTATCTTTTTGAATGTATATTGTAATTATTGTAACTGTAACTGAGGCAAAGATTATTATTATTATTACAGCAAATAAAGTTTGTTTCTATACATTAGGTACATCCACAAAGAAAAATAAGTATATTCATGTTGTGACAGATTGTTGGAGGAGCAACAGCTTTTGATACGCAAGAGAAACAGAGTTTTTCCCTTGTCCAACAACTATTAAAAAAAACAGAGATCTCAACATTTGATAATTCGATCTGAAAGCTACAAAAACAGACTTTATAAGATCAAATTATGTTTTCTTTCATTAACAAGACTTGAGCCGGGTCGCGTAAAAGAAAATGCCTGTATAATCCAGAAGAATTAGACTCAAAACCTACCAGATATGGTTGTGTCCTTATGTAACTTAGATATTCTCAAGATTGATCGAAAATGATATATACAAATCATATTATAAGTATGCGCTAGCTTAGTATAGAAAGTTGTGCTATTTGCAAAAAAAATCGAGAACTGCAAAAATGCACGAAAACGCCGCTTTTTCTATCACTATTTTCAATATAACTCTGTACGTATGCAGTATGAATTTGTTCGTTATGAAATTTTCTACAAGATAGAACTGGTTTAAAAGTAAAATTTATTATATTTTCGTTGCTAGATAGTAATAAATCGGAAAAAAGTGACGATAGTCGTGTTAATTTTGAGGCTCGTAACAACCAGGTAAGAAATTGCGCAATTATACTATAAATAGAGATTTAAGTACTTTAGAGTATTACAAAATGAAATACCAAAACCCGATCCAAATTTATTTCTTGGTTTTGACGTGGTTGATTTGTTGATTTAACCGAGCAAAGAAAACACTGTTTTTCCGCGTCAATGATGGGAACAAAATTTTGCATTTTGATTGCTGTCGATTTTTTCACACATTGTTGGTCCCGTTTGGGACTAGAACCGATATAAGGTCGATTTTCTTTGTTTTAACAACTTTTGGCGCGATTTTGAAAGTTTGTAAAATTTTTACTTAGTTATCAAATTATTTCGGGAAGCGGTTTTACGCGTTGAAAAAAATCTTAAGGTACTAAAAGAAAGTTCTCGGAAAGACGCTTAATTTAAAAAAAAAATCGTTCAGATTGGTCGAATAAGTTCTGAGATACTAACTACCAAAGTTGACAAAAGTTATCTGCAAAACTAAGCATAGTGGAACAATAAAAAAAATTTGGTAGGTTTGTCCGAGTACTTTTCGTAAGCGTTTATATAAATAATATTGTACGCATGCTTGTTGCAGGAAAATTCAATGAATGTTGGTGAAACAACCATCCGAGCGGCGAACCCGGAGGGTGGGGATGAGCGGCGGAAACTGAAATCGAGCGTTCAAAACCAGCGTGGGCGCTTTAGTACGCGATGTCTCGGCTTCTGTTGCTTCGATTTTGATCATTTTTTTTAAATCGATATACCGAATTGAGAGGAACCTATTTCTCAATGTTTCATAGCAATATTATGAAAGATTACCGGCGTATTACTACTAATTAAAATTTCACAGTCAGTTTTGAACGTTGTTGTATATTTAAGATTCAAAATCGCGCAAAAGGTTGTTAAAAAAAAAAGAAAATTGGCCTTATATCAATTCTATACGATAGCTAACGGGCCCAACAGTGTGTAAAAAAATCGACAGCAATCAAAATGCAAAATTTTGTTCCCAGCATTGACGCGGAAAACAGTGTTTTTTTGATCGGTTAAATCAACAAATCAACCACATCAAAACCAACAAATAAATTTGGATCGGGTTTTGGTATTTCATGTTGTGATACTCTAAAGTACTTAAATCTCTATTTATAGTATAATTGTGCAGTTTCTTACCTGGTTGTTACGCGCCTCAAAATTACCACGATTCTCGTCACTTTTTTTCCGATTTATTACTATCTAGCAACGAAAATATAATAAATTCGACTTTTATATCAATTTTACCTTGTATAAAATTTCATAACGAATAAATTCACAATTAATGATTTTTTCTCTAAACTGCATACGTACAGAGTTATATTGAAAATAGTAATAGAAAAAGCGGCGTTTTCGTGCATTATTGCAGTGCTCGATTTTTTTTGCAAATAGCACAACTTTCTGAGCTAGCGCATACATATAATTGTATATATCATTTTCGATCAATCTTGAGAATATCTAAGTTACGTGACGACACAACCATATCTGGTAGGTTTTGAGTCTAATTCTCCTGGATTATACAGGCATTTTCCTTCCGTAACGACACAATTATGTCAATCTTTACTGCTCCTGGACTAGTATAGTACAGAGCGCGAGGTCCGCGCGGCGCTCTGGATCACTCGTAGCTTTGTTTATGAATACGCTGCGTCGCAGAAGACAAATCTCAGTGTAATACAGAGCCAATAAAATATATAATATGTGTTTTAAATGAAACTCACGGTTTCTAGTTAATTCCACAATATAATAAAAGTTGTTGAAAATTCTAAAAAATTGACAATTGTTTCGATAAATCAGAATTTTCAATAACTTTTATTATATTGTGGAATTAACTAGAAACCGTGAGTTTCATTTAAAACACTATTATGAGCAGATTCCACGAAGTAAGGGTCGAGACAGTTAATTTTTTTATATAATATGTCTTTGTGGCGTGTTCATATTTATACGTGTTTAATTAGGTAGGTATTTCGCCACACTGCATATTCATATTATTTTCAATAATTTGGCATATGATTCTGAATTTAAATTATTTTTTATTTAATTGAAAACAGTGTGGCGAAATACCCAATTAAACACTATAGGTTTGTTTCGTAACTTTGAAAATCTATTCATTCCTACCTTCATCTTCCTGATAAATAAAGCAATAAAAGTCATATATGCATGGATTATTATTTTTATTGAACAACGAAATACAGAATTAGGTTCAATGTAACTTAGCTTTTGGTAGGTTATGCGAAATGTTGCTTTCAAGGCTGTGCTTCCGTTTCAGTTTTTCAATTTTGGAAGGCCTGCTAACTCGAATTCTCCCAGATTGAGGCAATGCTTTGTTTTTACGTCGCGAAATTGACGTTGGCTGGCCTCGAATTTTTCTAGATTTTCTCCCGCATATTCGACTTTTAGCTTACAAAAAGTTTAAAATTTGGGAAGGGGTTTTCAGGCTGTTCATTAGTGTATTAAACTTAATGATGGATACTTCAGCAGAAACAGAATTAGTTAATTGAACTGACTTTCCAAAGTTTTCAAGATCAGTTGTGTTTGAATCCATATTTTTATAAAATTCCTCTGGTGCTGAATGCCCAACAGCTAATTTGGCTAATTGTATTCTGTCATGAACGCTTAGAACTGAAGACGTTTTAAATAATATAACAAATTTTTGTTCTATTGCGCATATAGGTGCTTACAGAATTTGCTCCTGTGCCTGATGGACAATCACAAAAAACAATTTTAGCATTCACTATATAAAATAAATTGGAGTCTTTTTCATATGCAAATTGTATTGTCCCTTTGATAAATAATATTAATTTCTTTTGCTCTAAAACACATATTTCTATGATCAATTTGGGGTTTAGATCTTCTTGAATTTGCAAATTGCAACAATTTTCGCTTATAGTAGTTTTCGAAGACATTGATAATAAAATCATCCAGTGCCCAAGAGTTGAAAACCTTGCACATTTGTAAAACTATATTTTTAAAAAGCCTAATTGAAGATTCAGTGTAATTATTAGTGTTGTTACCTCTTGTTATTATATTATTTCTGTACGAAATACACCATTCTTTTCTACGGACCCACAATTTCTCCAGATAATCATATAATACTTTGTTACTTTTGTACTATATTATTACTCATCAAGAAATCATAATTCTCTTCTGAATCTTCTAATATTGGAGCGTAAAGAATGTTCCTAAACATTTCCATCACTGTTCTTCTGTCCTCCTTTTTCACGTTATGGTCAGTTTGTCAGAGCCATCTCCATAAAGCTTGACAAAGATGGAATGTACACAGAAGTAACATGGAGTTTGGAAATACAGCTGATGACGCATTGCGCTCGGATGCACTGTCATCAGTCATAAACACTTTTGGATCGAACTTTCTATTTTCTACTTCGATAGCTTCAGTGGCAGGCGCAAAAGCTAAAGTATAATTCGCTTCAGTTTGGGCTGTGTGAAGAATGTACGCGATAGGAACGGCTCCTGTTTTGTTTGAAGTGAAATAGAAATGTGACACAAGTATTTGTCTGAGTCCACGAAAACCATTTCAGTGGAAAAATCTTGAAGAAATGCGCGTCGCATTATTGGAGTAACAACAACTGCAATAAAAGGATTTTCTTTGATGACTAGTGCACCGCCGGATTTCTGCAACAAGGACTGTCTGTTCTTGAGAACTCCTATCAAAACGCCACCTTTCATACCTGTCAGTATGATTTTCTGTAGCATTAGCAAGAACTTACATTCTGTATTTCCTTCGTTTCTTCAGAACCAGATTCAATTATTTTCATTTCATGATAAAATCTGGCAGCTGACGGAGTGTCATTTCCGAAATAAAGTATGACTCAAAAATTTCTTGCACTGTTTTGTTCACACGTAAGTATAACATTTACCCTATGGGAATGTTCAAAATTTATTTTTATCACTACGTTAATTCCGCCCCTTAACAGCGCATCATTTTTTATTGTGTTTCTATTAATTTTTTTAAATTTAATGCCCAGTCCCTAAACTGGTTCGGAATCAGACCCGCGAACAAAGCTATTATAACCTATAACAACGTGAACGTGTACTATGCAACTAGTAACGAGTCAATATTCCGATTCCAAGTCGGCAGGACGAGAAATTTTGACGGTATCGTACTGCGATTTGTCAGACGCAACGCAGCGTATTCATAAACAAAGCCGCGAGTGATCCAGAGGGCCGCGCGGACCCCGCGCTCTGTACTATACAGGATTTTGCCTTTACGCAGCCGGGTCCAGACTGTGTAACAAAGTTATATAACTTGTCGTGATGTCGGTAAGAATCAAAAGAAGTTATAAAACTTTGTTGTAAAACAAGCCTCGATTTGTCTACAATTAACAACATGTCGTTTTTAGATACTACCTTCTACCAGCTGAAATGTTGCAAACATCATGCGCACTACTTTGTTTTGTTATATGTTATAAGTTGAACAGCGCATTTGTTGTAAAACTTTGTTATTAAGATGTTTTGTTACATAGGTAGTCTTGACTCGGCTTTAGGTAATCAGAACCTGCAGAATTCAGACGATAATGCAAATTGACATATTTTTATTTTGTTCTATTGAAGCTATTAGTGCATGAAGGTGTTAACTCACTGTTTTATTAAAATGCCGAAAATGGCATGTATGAAGGTGTTAACTCAATCTCTTTGCGTTAGTACAGACTCTGGTTTATAGATGTCGCCAGGAATCTTAAAAACTGAAGTTCAAAACACGTCAACTCAAGCTTTGTCAAACATATTTAGAGCAAGAAGGTGTCAACTCTTGCTAATTATGCAAGAAGGGGTTAACTGCTAAGTTAGCACCTTCTTCCAATATAACTTAGTACGAATTTGATTGTTTACATTACACAGTGTTGTACAAAGTTGTACAAAGTGATATTTCTTGTGTTTATTATTATCCGGCAACAAAAGTAAGTCCTTTATATGCATTAGCCAATGAATATTATAGTTAATTTAAACAGAAAATCGTATTTATAAATAATTAAAATGCTTTTTAAAACATAACCTTAAAATGAAAAATATATAAGGTAACCAAATATTTTAAATTTTAGTTTTGAAAATACTTCATAATGGCTGGAACTAGTGGAAGAAGTGGTAGAATTCTTAAGTTAGCTTTGGATGCTGCTGAAATAACAGAAGCCCAAATAGAAACCGATGAGGATCCATTTTTAGATTCTGGCTCAGATTACCAACCAGCATCTGATTCTACTGACGAGGAAACTGATGAAAATTTTTCTCCTAAGAGAGAAAAAGTTAAGAAAGAAATAGCCAAGAAGAAATTAAAGCAAAATACAGCTTCTTTTTTCGAAAACCAAGAACAAGTCCTAATAAGAACTGAGCAACAAGACAAAAATCGAACACAAAATATTAATGACCCTAAAGAACCTGTTCAAATTATACAGAAAGAGCCGGAGGAAAATATTGACAGAGAAGTTGGAGATCCACAAATTATTGGCAATGAGACAAGAAATGAATCCGACGAAGTTAAAGAACAACAGATTAATGGAATGGAAAGATATATAAATATTCCTGCTGTTGCCATTGAAGTTAATAAAAGAATAAAAGAAAAAAAATCAAGGAAGCTTGAAGCTCAACCAAAAACCTGGAAAAGAAATATTAATATGGCAAATAGAGAAAAAGGAAAAGAATACACCGACTATAAAAATAGACGCGTTCCAGAAAAAACATCCGCATCTGGGAAAATGCTTTGCACCGAAAAGTGTAGATTAAAATGCAACAACAACTTTACGGAAGCTGATCGCATTACCTTATTTAATCAATACTATTCATTACCTACTATCAATGAAAAAAATGTGTATCTATTCGGTTGTTTTAAACCATTTGATGTTAAGCAACGGACCGGTAATATTGCTCATCGTCAAAAATCTTTCAGATATTTTATAACTTTGGATGGGAAATCAAAACAAGTATGCAAAAGTGCTTTTTTAAAACTACTTGATGTCGGAAGAAAGAAATTGGAACTAATTCGTAATCAAATTTCACAGGGACAAGGTATCCCTCATAAAGATCAGCGTGGTTGCCATAATAACCGCAAAAACCGAACACCCACCGAGCAGCTTGACATAGTATGTCAACATATCAAATCTTTTCCTGCAGAAATGTCACATTATTCCAGGAATAAAAATGAACATCGCTTATACTTATCCCCTATGCTATCAATCAACAAAATGTATGAACTATACAAGAATCAGTGTAATGAACAAAACATACAGTTTATGAAAAACAGCAGATACAGAAAGATTTTTGTTTCCAAATTTAATCTTGGCTTTGGGTCTCCAAAATCGGATACCTGCAAAGTTTGTGATGCGAAAGAAACAAATGATGAACATGTAAGACGGTATAAGACAGCGTTTGAAGAACAAAAAAAAGACAGAAAATTGGCACATGATGGTGATATTCTATACATTAATTTTGATATGCAAAAAACATTACCTCTACCAAAGCTGTCTACCAGTGTGGCTTTTTATCTAAGACAAATGTGGCTATACAATTTGGGTATTCATTGTGTAAGTAAAGGTGACGACTTCGGTAAAGGATTTTTCCACCTTTGGACTGAAGACAAAGGTGGTAGAGGCCCACAAGAAGTTGGAAGCAGTATTTTGTCATTCCTATAAAGCATCAATAATGAAAATGACCACTTAGTAGCCTGGAGTGATTCTGCGGGTGGACAAAATAAGAATTTTTTCATTATTTGTTTGTGGCATTACCTAGTACACCAGGGAATTTTTAAAACTGTTGATCATAAGTTTCCGGAGGTTGGCCACAGTTTTATGGATATTGATAGAGACTTTGGTGCTGTCGAAAAAGTTATTCGAAAAGTTCAAAACATTTACACAGTTGATCAGTACATGACGTTAATGACGGAAGCTAGAAAAAGGAATCCGTTTGTATTAACTAGAATGGAAGATAAATTCATTGATCTGAAAGAACTGCCTAGAAAGCTCAACTTGTTGGACAGAAAAAAAAGTAATAAGGGCGAAAAAAATAATTTTTCGCAATGCAAGGTGGATAAGAGTTGATAAATTTGGTACAACGAAGTATAGATATTCACTAGATGAGACAGAAGAGTGGAAAGAAGTAGATATTATTAAACACAAATCAACCCGAACAACAGAACACGACAATTTTTTTGTTCCGTTAAATCTGTCGCGACCTATAGCAGCCAAGAAATTCGACAACATTATGGAACAACTCCCATATATTCCAGAAAATTTAAGGGGATTTTATTTAGGCTTAAATCGATCAGAAAGTGATTAGTATTACTTATTTTTGTATTTTTTTCAATTAATAAATATTAGTTGATCCTTTCTTTACTCGTTATTATTTCGATTAAAACAGTAAATGGTTGTGCATGAAGGTGCTAACTCAGTTTTTTTTGTAAAAAAAATTAAAAACATCTCATAAACCACAAAAAATGATAAAATCTTACCTATAATATTAAAATTACTTCTATTGACTAAGCTCTAGCTCCATTTAATTTTGATTTTAGTTTGAACACAAAAAGCTCCAAGAACATTACTTCAACCCTTAATATCTCAAAATTGTTAAAAAGTGAGTTAACCCCTTCATGCACTAATAGCTTCAATTCAGGTTCAGTGTACCTAGAAGACAATTAGTTAACGGGCTAGTACAATTTAAAACTTTGAATAG
Organism: Galeruca laticollis; assembly: GCA_963921935.1. NCBI lineage: Eukaryota > Metazoa > Arthropoda > Insecta > Coleoptera > Chrysomelidae > Galeruca > Galeruca laticollis. The sequence goes on along the minus strand of OY998176.1, from coordinate 84,995,004 downwards.
TAACGGATTAAGATGAAAGAAATTTTACTGTTTTAAATGAAACAGTAAGTTTCATTTAAAACAGTAAAATGAGTAGATTCCACGAAGTAAGGGTCGACACAGTTAATTTCATGAAAAAAATTATAAAATCGAAGAAGATCATGAAAACTAGAAGACAAAAAAACAATTCAACTAAGTAAACGTAGCGAAAGAAAAAAATATGCACAAAATTTGGAGATATACTTAAGTACAGAAAAATATGGAATAAATCAAAAACTACCCCATGGGGCAGGGGAGACCATGTTTGGTTGTTTCACGGGTTGGTTGTCACAGCGGCCATAACAGAAAACTGAGTGAACGAGTAACTTCGTTGACCGGCGTCGGAGACTCTTTAGACGTCACCTCCGTCTGCTCTGAGCTTTCGTGACGGAAGCACGTGCATTTGTTTTTTTCCCATTGTAAAAGTAATTTTTGTGCATCTTTATTAAGTACCGTAAGTATACCTAAATTTTGGATATTAGTGCACTTTTTTGTGTGTCTGATATTGAGCATGTGCTTTATAATATGGTTATATAATTTTTTAAATAAATATTGATTTGAACTTATTTTGGGAGGATATTTTGTGAAACGTGGTTTGGGGCCGGTTGTCTCACGTTGCCGGAGGCCGGTTGTCACGTGTGACAACCAGTCCCATGCATGTATAGAGCTTCTTTTTGTTGTCTTTTTGAGTTTTAGCTACATTTACGTTTGATTGTTCCAAGGCTAGCTATAATAATATGCCACGGCAGCATAAAAGAAAAACTGCCAGAGGGATTATTACACCAGCAGTAATGCTGCGTGCGGCCGATGGTGCAATTCAAAGACCACTCCATCAGAGATGGGCCAATTGGCGGTAAAGGAGAAAGTAATCCGGGCTGGATGACAGAAGGGGTATTTGTTGCTTTCCTGAAACATTTCCATAACCATATGCAATCAACAAAGAAAAAACCATGTCTCTTGCTGTTGGATAATCGCAGCTCCCATCTATCCATTGAAGAACTAAATTTTGCAAAAGATAATGGCATAAAAATGTTCTCGTTTCCGTCACACTGCACTCATCGCCTCCAACCTTTGGACCGATCGGTGTAGGTATGGTCCTTTTAAAAAATACGTTAACAACGCAATGGGCAAAAGGATGGTTAATCATCCAGACCAACAAATGACGATATACGAAATACCAGGAATAATTGCACAGGCTTTTCCAATGGCAGTTACACAATAGTGCACATGATCAAAACGCTAACACTGACCTTGAACGTAACACTGTCACTAAAGAAGCTGCGACGATTCCATGTGATACGCCCGACCTTGAAAACATTGTATCGGCTGAAAATGAGAGCCCTGTCTCTAATGCTCATTCAATGAAGTCACATAATTTGCCTGGCTGCTTAAAGTCAGAGTAATCGCTGCAGCAGCACGTTACCAAGAAACCTATCGTGATTACTGGTCATGGTCCAAGTAATGCAGGGAGTTCTCTGATAGTATCGCAGCTATTAGCTTTGAAACCCCTACCAAAAGCTTCTCCGCGCAAGTCGCAGAGAGCTGATAGAAGGAAATGTAAATCAGCAATTCTAACAGACACACCGGAGAAGATCTATTTAAAAGAGAAAAAACTAGTACAAGAAGCAAGAAAAAGAAAAGCAACGAAACGTGTGTTGAGTGAGGATAAGGACGTGAAAAACGGTAATGGAAAGAAGAATGCAAAAGGAAAGAAAGGAAAGAAAGGAAAAATAATGAAAAAGGAATCAATTTACGACGAAGACGAGGAAGGGGATGAAGTGTTTTGCCTGGTACTATGCGTATCCCCATACTCTGCCTGCAAGCCCAAAGAAATCTGGATTTAGTGCCAAGAATGCAAGTTATGGGCTCACGAAGCCTGTACACCTGGGCTGCCATATTACATTTGCCAGAACTGTGATTCAGAGTATTCAGACTGATTCTTTAGACTAACTAGATATATTTCCTTGTTTTTGTTACCGTATTCTTAGGTCTCCAGTTTAATTGATAGCGTAAACTTACTTTGTTTTTTTGTTATATGAGTATAGTTTTTATTATCGTTAACCAATTTTTTTATGGAAGTTTGTTTTGTTTTATATTATGTATAAAACATTTTTCGTTATTTTCTTGGACACAATATATAATTAAGTACCTACAACTATCTTTCCTCAATAAAAGTTCGTTCGATTTGAATAAATATATTTATTTCTCCTATAATTTATCATGTGACTACCTACCCCACACGATGTGACAACTACCCAGACAACATGGGATATTCATAGAATATTCTTTAAATACACCAAAAAGTATAAGAATATTCCGAATCAACTAAGAATATTCTTATAATATTATTATTATTTTTGAATATTCTATTAATATTCCTTAGTGAATATTCACAGAACAAGCCTGATGAATATTCTTAAAATATTCATTTTAGAATATTATCAAATTGAATATTCTTAAAATATTCATTTAAGAATATTACCAAATTGAATATTCCTAGCATATTCTTTTAAGCATATTTACTTATGATTAAATAAAATAAATATTATTTTTCACATGGGACGAAAGTTATAGTTCAAACATTTATCCGGATATTCAACCCTACGCATAGGTGTAAATAGTTAAAATCACCTTCATACAAATAATAAATATAATATATCTAATTAAACCATCTATTAAACTCATTGAAGTTCAGATAGAGATAATAAGATAAGAAAAAGATATAAAAATATCCTCGATATGAACACTACATAAATGGTTGATACGGTGTGGATATAATGTTATATGTCATATGGTCGTGTGATAAAAAGAGAACAAAGATATAAATGATAATTATAACATTCAGCGTAAAGCCAAATCACGGCAGGTACCCAATCGCGTCAACAAAAAGCTGCCAGCCAATTAAAATGCAACTGGCGTTCTCTGTACACACGTTTATTGGTTAATTTCTAATATCATGTGTGATGAGCTTAAGTCTGGCATGCTCAAAGTCAAGTGTCAATAGGTTCGTTTCTCTTCCGTTTTATCTAATATCCACCTATGAACTGGATTGTGCTTTAGTTAAAGTTTATTTTGATTTTGTTTTCAACATTATCGTGACTAGTGGAACTCTTAGTGAGAAATTATTGTATTTGTTATTTGATAAATAACTTGTGAAGTTCGTGGATGTCACTCAAGAACAGGAGAAGGAATAATTATATTTGGATTTCCCAAAGACCCTGTGAGGTAAGAGTAAATTACTTTTTTAACATTGATCTGTCCCTCTGACTTTAATAACATGAAATAATAATATGTACTACAATAAGCTTTCTGCTGACGAGCCCTGTTCAGCTAAAAATATGTTGAATAATAAATTAGTAGTTAATATAGACATGTGAATAACTACATTTGTTCACTTTTTAGGGCACACTTATGGTTGGAAGATTGTAACTGTGCAGATTTGTTTGGAAAAACTACAGATGCGTTACAATAGAATTATAGGTTGTGTGAACTTCACTGTCAGGAAAAATTTATTTCCAAAGGAGGATATCCTAAGCATTTGTTTCAACTACCTGGGCCTACCCTATTTCCATGGTTAAAATGCAAAGGTCACATTTTGTTGAATGATCCACCAACAAAAATAGTTACTCAGTCTGGTAAATATTAAATTTAAGTAGACATTATAATCAGCTGTTTTTGATATTTATTTTTTGTCATCTGGCCGCATAATTAATTAATACTTTTTGACGGGATTAATACCTTCTTGAAATTTGTATAAGGGAATATCGTGTTAAGATAATGAAAACAGAAAAATTAAAACATTTATATCGGTTTATAAAACTAAGTCAATATTCATTTAAACAAGTAAATTATCTTAAGAACTTGAGGTTGGTAAAAACTTACATGAGAAGAGCATACAATATTTAATCACCATATGCTTTGGTATTTAAGCGACAGTACAGAATACCAGTGTCAATGTAATGTATTCTGCATAGTGACAAATTTAAGAAAATATCGATATTTTTTATACTCATATTTGTAAAAGTTCTACGAATGATTACTACAATTATTTCTATAATTGCAGATACCACACCATTACTGCAACCGGCACATTCATCTCGGGCCGTCGCAATACATTCTAGCGACTGTGATGATATAACGCAAGTTTATGAATCCATATGCTGCCAGCTTTTAACACCGCCTTACCCGAACGGGTAAATTGATATATCTGATTGCAAAACGTCAACAATAAGGATGTTTTTCAGTTATACCTCAGTTATGTAGCCTTAACCGGACAGTTTCATCCATTTGGGTATAGCTAAAAACTCGCAGTGTTGGGCCCTATAAATATATTGATAAAAACAAGTATTTGGTCAATTTTGTTTTTTCTTTATTTTTCATTTCTCACAACAGAATGTAAGTATCTATAAATATTTAATTTTACGAAACTGATGTTCAACAAGTAGATTAATGCTTTATATATTTTGTGAAGCTCTGTCGTTTTGGTTTAAAAACGATAAAATGAAAGTTATAGTTATATATTTATAAATTTTAAAAGTTTATAGAGAGATATAAAGTTTATGTTTGACTAATAAAAATTTGGACAATTTGATATTGAATTTTATTTTATTATGCTTAGGTAGTTAAAATATATTTTTTTCTTAGGTGTAACCAGAATTAAGCACTAATGTTATTGGACTCATGTTCTGAATCCAATTTGTACCTGTGCCACTTTATTCACTTTAGAAGCCACCATCCAGTGAATGGTCGGGTGGAGAATTCCATCAGTTATGAAAATTTATTGATTTACAGAAATTTGAAAAAAGTGCATTTACATGAATCCTATATACTAACCCTCCCCTCTCCCCCCATTAAATGTATGGTTCTGAACATTCTGAGGATATTTCTGCAATATTCTGAATATACAAAGAATATGCCCTGAATATACAATTTGAAATAATTCTACAAAATTCCAAATGAATCTACCATGAATATTCATAGTATATATTAAGTATTCTGGAAACATTCATTGAAGAACATTCTTAGATAATGCTTTTCTGAATATTCTCGGAATAATCATCCTAGCTTATATATAATACGAAAAAGAATATTCATTTGGGAATATTTTCTGAATATTTAGGATATTCCCATTTTCACTTTCTAGGAATATTCCAAAAAGCATAAAGATATTCTTGGCATTTTTAGAGAATATTCCAATATGCCAAAATGAATATTCCACGGATATTTATAGAATATCTAATGTTGTCTGGGTATCCCTGACACGGGGTTATAAGTCTCACTTTGTCTTTTCCATAAAAATTGTAATATTTCCTTAGTGGGTAATGTTAAACAAAAAACCCATGAATTCCTTAGAAAGTATATAGAACGAATGCACTATCTATTGATATATAAATTCTGTTGCTAAACTGAGAAAACGGGGGCAATAAACACAAAAGAAAAAAAATGTGACTTCCACAATCCCGATCACCCCTATCGGAACAATTGAAAACTAAAAAGAAGTAGGTATATTATATATTAAAAATAATATAATAGACAAATAGGAAACCATATAGGTATTTGGAAGAATATTAATTTATCTTTTTTATCATATTCTCTAATATCAACTTTATGTGATAATAAAATTCCTAGTTTTGCCGTTTAAATATTTTGTAAACGCATTACAAAAATATTAGTATAATTAAAAAAATTACAGAAATAGATATTTTTTATTAACTATATCAAATAAACAAATATTTTCACTTGAAATCAATATATACCGCATTAGTGCGCTTATATACCTCTATTGTAACAGTAATATATAAGCTGCGATGTCCGAGTGGTTAAGGAGTTTGACTCGAAATCAAATGGGCTCTGCCCGCACAGGTTCGAATCCTGTTCGCAGCGGAATTTTTTATTTTCTTTTTCAATTTTAAAATCAATTCTACTTGAGTACTAATTATAATCAAATTAAAAAATTGGAAATTTTCACAAAAAATCGAATAGGCTTCGAAATTAAATATCCGGAAATGGCAAATTACTCGATTAGCTAAATTTTTTCTTCATACCTCGAATTACATCATTAAACTACGATACTTGGATGTTTTTGTCTCGAAATATACCTTGGCTGGTTAAAATATTGTTATACTACACGGGCAGAAGTTTAAAATCATGAATTTCAAAATTGCTACCCTTATAATATACCTACAGGGTGATTCATTACTAATCGGAAATAACTTAACAGTAAAATTCTGACTTCAAATTATGAAGATATAACCCAAAACACCTAAATAAAATGTAGCTACTTACTAAGTTACAGGGTGTTTTGTTTAAAAATTTAAAAAATATTTGAGCTCAGTACTTAAAACCTATTTTATGTATCCATTCCATAGTTGGTAGGTAGTGTAGACACTGTACACCCTAGTAAAGTATTTAAAACAAACTTTCTGGCTACTACCAGAGGCGTACGACAGGGGCAAGTGACTGATTAATCGTTCGCAAATTCTACGCCACTGGCGGCACGTTTTGTTAGGGAAACAGAATATTTTTTTAGTTGAACAACTGTATATAATCTTCTCTTTATATAAGATAATAGTAAGAAATATTTTCTTCAGTATTCAAACATTATTTTATGGACCAAACTAAAGAAATCTCATCAGGTACATGGAAGTAGAAACTCTAAAATTGACAGTACTTTCTCTATTCCTCTATACGGTGTTTCTATAAATATTGAAGAATATTATGTGCATAATATAGGAATGATATTTAATCTAAGAAATTTACTTACAGAAATTTATTTTGACATTAACAGAAATTTCGTTGTATTCTGTATTTTTCTTGACATTGTTACTGTTCATAACACAGAATTTTTGTCATATAAAAATAATGTTTCGTTAAATCAGTTACGCAGGCCACACATCAAGGAAAGTAGAAACGCGAAATGTGAAACGAGAAACATAAAACACATTTCATAAAATAAGTAGGTACACATTGCCGTAAATGAAAATATGCACATCAGCGAAATGTGTTTCATGTGACGTCATAGCGAAGCAAACCTTCTACAAACGTGTTTACATGAAATAGGTTCTGTTCTATATTTTTGCTTCTTGTTGCTGGTTTATTTTGCATTGAAGGCAATATTAGATCAGTTTCAAAATTAAAGACGACGAAGAATTTAATGTAGTGTTCATGACAGTTATTGAAAAATATGAGGTTCTTCATAATTATAAGTTGGAAAAGTATTCTAATAGGAAATTCAAGAAAAAAACGTAGCAACAGGTAGCTGCTGAAGTAAAATGTACAGATGAGTTTAAAATACTGAATATCAGGAAAAAAAATAAACGGTTTCAAAGATTATACTAACTTTTCCGCATCTGTGAGAGGCCCTGAACAATATTCTATCATAAAATACACTTCGGGAAATGTATCGTGCTAACAAATCGAAATTTCTGCCAAAATAACCAAAAATGTAGTATATCTGGATTTATAGGACCCGCTGTACTCGCTCTAGTCATCCGAAAATCAATAGGGTACATCTGTGAGATACCTTAAAAAATATCCAAATATAAAATTGGTCACTTCCCACTATGCAAATAGTTATTACAGTTATGTTAATTCAACATCACATTGTGATAATGTTCTTCCTTTTTTTCCTCTTGTTTTCATCACATGCACATCTATACAACCGCTTATGCCCAGCTTGTGGCTGTTAACTTTTGTGATGTTTCAACTTAACCTCTCAGCGATGTTAAAGTGCTGGCTTTATACATTACTGTGATGTTACTAGAACTTCCTCAAAAGGAAGTCTTTATAACGAACTAAAAACAACATTTCTGTTACATTCTGAAATGCCTTTTAACTTGTCGTCAATGTTAATGCAATGTCTAAAAAATAACATCTTATCAATGATCTAAATACAACATATCAAAAACAATACAGTGTATTCTCTTAGATGTAGTATGGACATTACTTAAACCTCTAAATAACATACCTTATACATTCTAGATGACATCCTATAGTTGTTTCTGTGCCTAATCAGCAAATGCGGGGTGAACAACTAAGAACGCCACCTGTCGGACATATTTCAAAAAATAGTCATGGTACAACTTTAAAAAAATACCTTCAGGAGAATGACCCTGAAAAATCGCTGGAAAATATTTTTGAGTTCCTAAAATATCTGCTATAGGGTGGAATGAACACTTAAAAACATAATACTGTGATTATCTCCAAAAAAGACATACTAAAGGTATCCTAGAAATACAATTTTTGATATAATGATGAGATTATGAAAAAGTGTAGTTAGAGACTTTTTGTCCTTATTCTTCATATAAGGGGTGGGGAAGGTTCAACCTAAAAAGCAGAAGTCGTAACACTTTTTTGTTTTTTAATCGATATCAATGTTTTTGGCGTAATTTAAAAGAGTTTTTCCTCTCTAATAAGATATGCTTATCAAAAAAAACAAAATTGAACAATTTTGTCAACGCTATGTGAAAAAGTCGACAATTTTCCATTTTCTCGGAAATTTCAAATGGAATGAGACCATTTTTAAATTCTGATAAGAAGGGATTTACGTTATCAGATATAAAATTTTTAAAAATGCTTCAATTTACATTTGAAATTTCCGAGTGAATACAAAATTATCTAATTATGTTATCCATCTTATTAAACAGAAAAACTCTTTTAAATGCAGCTAAAATCATTAATATCGGTTAAAAAACGAAAAAGTTATACATTTGTTCATAAGTTTGAACCTTCCCCACCCATATTTGAAGAATAATGGCAAAAAATCTCCTTAATTAAATTTTTTATATTCTCTTCAAGATTTCAAAAATTGTATTTTTAGGACACCTTTAGTATGTTTTTTTAGAGTATTATGTTTTCGAGTGTTCATTCCACCCCTAGCGGATATTTTAAAGAGTGCAAAATATTTTCCAGCAATTTGTCAGTATCACTTACCTAAAGCTAGTTTTTTTGAAAGTTGTACCATGATTCTTTTTTGAGATGTGGCCTACAGTCGTTCTTAGTTGTTCACCCTGTACATTTAAAATAAAATAGCAAACAAAAACAATAGAGGATTTAAAACGTTTATTCACTTTTAATGAACAGTACAGTAAATTTGAGAAAACAGGTACAAAATTAGAAGAAAAATATCTTGTCCAGGAATCCAACCTAAAAGAAATAAAATTGTGTAAGCATATTACACAAGTGTGGAAAGTGGAAACTATTGAATGCATTCAGTGAAAGAAAGTAATACAAAAGGGTTTAATAATCTGTAGTTGCCATAAGGTTTTTTCCAATCAACACAAAAACCGTACTATTACGATACAAACCCAGTTGACCTGCTGATTAGTGAATATAATAAGTCTGTGTAATGTACATCAAATTTGCTGCGTTTCTGAGATTGTACGGTAATAAAACGGTATTTACTTCGGTTGGAACAAACCTTACATGTAACATACTTTGAAACTGAATAAATAAAGTTTAACGGATACACATTCATTACAGCTAGTTTACAGAAAATTTATTAGAATAGTTTTTTAATAATATAAAAACTAATAAAAATTTTATACCATAAAGATTTTATGAAACATTACGTTAAATCAACAGAAATCCAATCTGATTAAAGAAAATTCTATCGTTTACTTACGATTACTTTTTCTTACGCAAGAGTCGCTGTTTCGAGTGCCTCTACCATTCCATAACGTACACCTCAAAATCCGTATCTGTGCAACATTTAAAGGTGTTCTGAACAGCAGCTAATAAAACAATTACTTTAGATCAAATTGTGCCCATGGAGACCTTTGATCGATCATCATAAATTACATCAAACTTGATTTTCAGCCAATTGACTGGGACCAATTTTCCATAAGATACATGCGGGGATCTTCAAAGGAATAATAACATATTTTATTTCGAGAAGTGACTTTTCATGATTTACCTTCTATTACATGCCTCACTCGGTTTCGCAGGTAAATTCGGGTGTGCCATGAAAATTCATACTTCTTTTCTGTATAAAATAATATACTATTCTCATCTTGTTATTTTCATCCTGGAACATATTGTATATTATAAAATATTAACATAGTGGAATTGTAACTTAATGAAAATTAAGTATTATTAATACACTGTATACAAATAAAACTACTTATGAAGAAGAGATATGAACAAATTATCAAGTTAAATGAGCTTATAATTAATTGTATCCAATTGAGTATCCAATAGCTGTGTTTCTACAATAATAAATAATTGAATTCTGTTTGTTGACTGGAGCATTCAGTGCCATAAGTTACATATTCTTCAACTAGATTAATATAGGTACCATTGTAAGGGACAGCTTTTTTATTGTATTCAGTGTATCTTCAAATGGAAATGAGCTTTTTAACAGAAATTTCTGTTTTTAAAGTCTTAAACAGTCTCTAATTATTCACAAGAATTGTTAGTATTAGTTCGCGTTGTATCAAACACCTAAACTCGGTTTAATGATAAGTGATGTTTAGACGGATGTAATTGATTGATAATTAATACATCAATCTGTTACAGTCTAATTATGAGTTATTATTAAACCGAGTTTAGGTGTTTGATACAACGCGCCCTCAATGTTAAAATTTTCTAAACCTGCAATACTATATTGATGGCTATGACTGCTACTACAAAAACTAGAACTAGAGATACTTGATGCAATATTTTTGGTACTGTTTAATACACTGTCTGTATCAGACTATCTGAAATAGTTATTCCCCTTTCTTTACATAATTACTAACTATTTAGTTTTTATTTTATTTATGTAACTAGCTTCTAAAACATCTTGAACATTGAAAATATTTTCTTCTAGATTCAAATTTCTGCCAACATATGAGCATGTTTTATTATGATTAATAATATCTACCCTATTGCAATATTAAGTTTTTTGTAGGGTATAATGCATATCTAGGATTTAAAATATTGTGAATCGTTTCCAAAATATACTTACTTAACTAAAATATTTTAAAAGTTGAGAAAACCCTTATTTTGTAAACTCTATTATATAATGTTAGTGTACAACTCCGCCACCTGGAATTTCGATGTACAATAGCCGATTAAAGTCTTGAATGAGTATTAAGTTTTAATAATTATGATTTTGGAATAGGTAATCACCGATAACAGCTGTTGTTCGTCCATTATAACAAGAAATATAACTAAGCATAGAAACTGAAGCTAAGTAGGAACAATAAAATATAACACAAAACTGAAAACCATCCGCCATTTCATGCTTGTCATTTGTTTCCACAGATATGTTCGTTCGTCAGTTCCTCTTCTGTTTTCTTCTCTTTTTCTATATTACTGTGATGTTTAATATGAGATATTACTGAGAATTTTATGAAGTAACATCATAAAGACGTAATCACACGAACTTACTAAAAATTATTTCGAAAGATGTGGAAGTAACTGCAACATGTGATCATCTCAGAAACATGTTAATTTGTAATATTACAGTAACGTTCTGTATGTGATATTAGTGAGAAGTATACAAATTAACATCGTATGAATGTTTCCTATGGGAAATTGCTAAAAAGAAGTTCATAGGATGTGTATGTAACTGCCAATTCAAGTATTATTGTGTACATCAAAAATATGTTTTATTTACATGACATGGATGTTAATAGAGTTGGTGATAAAACTAAGACATCTAAGAGATATCTTATTAACGTTTTAAATAAACATCACGAAAAGTCTCTAAAAAGAACATCACAAAAAAGACTTGTTATGTTTCTTGTTTAATGGTTTGTATACACTCCGGAGGCTGTATCGTTCTAACAACCCGAAATTTCTTCAAAAATGACCATAAATGTCGCACTTCAGGTACCATAGCACCCGTTGTGCTAGCTTTCGTGAGCTAAAAATCACCAAGGTTCATATATAATACGCCCTGAACAATATTCAATCATAAAATTGGCCACTTGTATACACTCTTGAGGCTGTATCGTCATAACAAACTGAAAATTCCAAAAATAACAAAAATTTGGTACTTCAAGTACCATAGCACTCGTTGTACTGATTTTAGTGAGCTGAATATCAATAGAGTTCAACTTTGAGACGCCCTGAATAATATTCAACCATAAAATTGGTAACTTGTGTATACTCCGGAGGCTGTATCGTGCTAACAAACTGAAATTTCTCCCAAAATGACAAAAATGTCGTACTTAAAGTACTATAGCACCTGTTGTAGGGGCTCTGGTGAGCTGAACATCAATAGGGTCCATCTGTGAGATGTCCTGAATACTTTTGAATCATAAAATCGGTGATTTGTTGCACTCCGTAGGCTGTATCGTGCTAACAAACTAAAATTTCTCCAAAAATGGCAAAAATGTCGTACTTAAAGTACCATAGCATCCGTTGTACTGGCTGTTATGAGCTGAAAATCAATAGGGTTCATCTGTGAGATATCCTGAACAATATTCAATCATAAAATTGGTGATTTGTTGCACTCCGAAGGCTGTATCGTGCTAACAAGACATGTAACGAAAAGTGGTCGTCGACAACGACGACGACGACGACATCCACGCAGGATTTTTTTTCTAATTTCTAAACTATTTTTTCATGTTGTTATTGATGAAAAACTTGAAAATAACTCAAAATTTTTTTTTCAAAATTTCAACTTTTTTGTGGGTAAACCAATACTTTTCTCGCATATTAGATAGGTTGGGCGAAAAGTAATACTGAAAATAATAAAATACTATTTATTAAAATACCGCCTGATTATATTTTAACTGAAAAATCTATATTAAACGCATACTGTATTTTGCCATGGTAAAGCCACTTCTGGTTTAACAATGTATTGACATAATCTATCCCTTAATTGTACTGCTGCCATTGTTGGTCGACCACATAATTGTGATGGATTATTTATAAGGTTTTGTGGAAATTGGTGATACTAAACTCCATCATGTTTTCTAATAAAGTTATGCAAAACACATGCAGCTAGTTATATAAGTATAATAGATGACCTGTGAATATATATATATAGACATTATTTATTTTATATAATGATGCGTCAGTATTTGTAAACTTTCTTTATTACTGATTGTAATTTAAACATTCATTCCATGTTCAGTTTCTGAGTTAACAACACATAAATTGTATGTTTGTTAATACAGTTTTTTTTTTAAAATAACTTTGAGTATAAAGTTATTTAACTTTTACAATATTTTCAGCTTTGTCAACTTTGCATGCTATTGATGAATGAAAGATTCTAAATTTTGAACAGGGAATGCCGAAAGCACTTACAACACTTTTTCTCGCTCTTGAAAGACGACGGTTAAAAATTCTTCTCTCATTATTCAAGGTTCGTTTTGGGTATGGCTTCATTATTTCTTGTCTTAATGCAAATGCTTCGTCTGCAAAGAAAAACATTGGAAAATAACCGCCACTATCGCAAGGGAGTGATCTGGCCAGTGAAATATGTAATTTATTTTCATTGAGTAGACTACCAATCCGTGAATTTGTAAACACTGCACCGTCGATGTTTCTTCCACAATCGCCTACAAATGTCATAGTAAAAATAAAATCAGCATCAACAATTGCCAATCAAACAACTGAATTATACGATTTATAATTGAAGTAAGCAGAATCACATTTCGATGGAGCTTGGATCCGTATATGTTCGCTGTCTTTACTACCTATACAGTTGGGCATATTCCATAGTTCTTCGTATCTCCTAGCAATTTCGAACTACATATTTTCTGATGGTAAAGGCATATATTCTTTTTTGAGATATTTCCAAATAGCTGTATATTTTTCGTTTACTACATATCCTATGGTAGTTTCTCCTCTCATAAAGTAAACGGATAGCGTTCGAAATGAACAACTGGTAGCAAAAAATCTGTTGGAGGAAAAATATTATTTTTTTTCATGTAGAAGTATTATCACTGCTTATAACTAAATTCTACTATATTTTTGTCTATCTACGAAATTTATTTTGCTTTGTTTCAGTAAATGAATATAAAAAGAGGTGGAGAATGTTACGAATTAGCCTATTAAGATATCTAAGTGAAAACAAGAAACCAAGTGGCAGTTCTGGAAGAAAGAAGAAGCCCTTCTATTTAGAAGACGCAATGAAGTTTTTGATAGCACATACGAAAAGTCGACATCAAACTGGAACTGCGGATTCTGATGAAGATGAGGTTTGTGACAGTGATTTTCAACTGGAGGAAAGTCAAACTGTTACTGTTGAAAAGGATAATGTAAATATTTCAAATATTTCACAGAAGAATATGGAGGAAAGTCAAAAAGTTAATGAAACATCGACTACAGACTTACTGGAAAGTTATCCTGTTCCCTCCGTGTCATCTAAGTTGTCAGAAGAAACTCCTCTTCCAAGAAACGCATAATACAAAAAAAATACTGAAAATTGGGAAAACTCAGCTGTACAATGTCTGACTGCCTTGAGTAACAACTATAATGCTAACACAAAAAAGAAAGAATCGTCTGACCAAGAAGACGCCGACTAACTTTTCCTGAGAAGCTTAGATTTCAAAAAAACTAAATGATTTTCAAAAGAGACGATTCAAACAAAGAGTTTTCGCTCTTTTTGATGATATTCTTAATTAAGACTCTGTACGTAATACTGTACAACATGTTCCGGTTCCTTTTCCATCCCCTTATTCTTCTTCAGTATCCGAGGCAGTATCAATGTCTTCCTATAACAGCAACTTGCAGTATTCAAGTAATAATGATAAACAATTTACGAATCTTGTTCGTGCTATTGTTTCTGAATGAACTGTTATTTTAAGTTTTGTAATCCAGTTAAATTACAATATAATATAGATATCAATTTTAGTTTTTACTTACCTCAGTGTAATTAACAACTTTTTTTCAACTCCCAAAGCCCGTCTAAAATTTGAATCCTTTCTAATGATGTGAGGCCCGACAAGGGAAACTAATCTACAAAATGTCTGTATATATAAGAACTATGTTTAAGATTTATGTGGTTATTCGGATGTACCCAGTAACGTCGTTTCTTTCGTTTTGATCTATTTTTGTGTTTTGATTATAATAATGTGTTTACAACCCCAACTACTGCGTCTGAAACAAATTAATTTAACCCTGCTACTGCACACTTAATTTTCAAGACACAAACTGCACATTGGGGTCTCAAAAACCCAATAAATAAAATGGAGTTTTTTCAAGTTGGTAACATTTTTTTAATGTTTTTACTCATAGAATAGTTACAGTGGTTATTTTGGAGAGCATATAACATATTAAAAAGTAGTCCAAACCAAAGTTTTTATTTTAAATATGTCAAATTAAAAAAAAAGGTAAAATAAGTTGCAACAAAATGCATGATTTTTTAGAAATTCACAAAAAATAACAAAAACTAAAATTTTCGAATCCTAAGTATACAAAACGTTTTAAATGTCATTCTTTTTTATTGTGCAATTGAAAAAATTAGATTTTCGTAGTCAGTCTGATATATTAGGCAGATAAATCAGTCTCACAGCTCCTACATACCATTGCCCTGTGTTCACTGAAAAACGATTTATGGCCCATGCTACAATGCATATTTGTTTTTCTGTCTTTTTTCCTATCGCAAAAACTACAACGAACTTTTCGTCGCAAATTTTCGTCATTTGGTGGAGAATCTGGCGCAGGCTCGTTCAAGATTTCCATTATCTTTTGACGCAGTGATCTAAGCGTTGGCAACCGTAGTCGTTCTCTGAGAAATGATATTATCAAGGACATTCCCAGCTCTTCTAGGAAATTCCTGCGTGTCCGATTTTTTTTCTGCCCAATCTCCCTTAGCGAAGGTAAGCAAAATCATCGAATTGATAACACTTCCATCAAGCATACCATAAAACACTCGCATAGGCCATCTATTTGTTTTTCGAGCTGTGGTATATGAATGGCACAACTGATCGAAGGTGTCTGTACCACCTTTGGTTGCGTTGTATGTCTCAATTATAGTTGGTTTATTTGTATCGTGATCAATGGAATCGTCATGGTGTAAGGTGGGTAGGAGCACGTTTTTATTTTGCGTAGGTGTGGAGGAAACTAGAACCTTGTTATTATCGAAAGCGAATAACGACGGCCCTACTTCCTTTTTTGCCAAGAAACTAGGTGGATTTTTTTTTGTTTTTCCGCAAGGTTCCTACCATTGTTAGCTTATATTGCTCAGATAGACAGTTAGCCAATGGAATCAAAGTGAACCAATTGTCGAAAGTTAGGTTGCGATTGGTATTGTGTATGGGTTCGGAAGATTTTCTAAAATATTTAATAGGTTGGCACACTTTCATTATTTGCGCAGTTCACTTTGCCCACATAAGGAATAACATTCAACATGTAATAGGTCTTAGCGTTATTTAGCATTAGTATTTTCAAGCCGTATTTATCGGGTTTGCTGGCCATATAGATGCGGAAGCTACAACGGCCACGAAAACTCATCAGTTGCTTGTCTATTGTACAATATTCATGGGGTGTATAGTATGCCTTGCAGTTGCTTATATACACATCCCATATTTGTCTAATTGGAACAAATTTATCAGTCTAACGTTGTATAATATGTCTATTAGCCTTGTTATCAAAGCGTAAGTTAGTAGCTAAGAACTGAAACCTTTGCTGAGACATGGTTGTCCGGAAAATTCCAATCCCAAAAGCATGGTACCACAATTCTTCTGTGCTACAATTTGAGACTCGCAAAGCTCCCGGTATATAGAGAAGACCAATGAAAGCTCTTACCTCAAGAACATTTGTGGTTTTGGTGTAGCTGAGTTTATTAGTCTCATCGTGGTTTCTCTCAATTTGTTCATTGGTCCGTATGGTAATTGTTTCAATTATATCTTCACTGATAATCAAATTCCAAGCTTCTAAAGCGGTTTCTACTTTTCTAGCATCACCTTTAGCGCCGGGTCAATGTAAAACAATGTTGTCAGCTCTCAAACAACCTCTCCTCGGAGGAGCTACAGATGACCACAGGTGGTTATTTTTACCTCTTAGGACGCTTTTATTTCTCCTCGCTCTTGGAGGCCTTTCTTGCTCATTGCTTTGTTCATTCTCATGAGCATTATTTTGTTCACTGTTATTTCCACTAGCTTGTTCATTGTTTATCTCACCAGCTTGTTCACTCTCCTCTTCACTGTGTTCTTCATTTTCATCGTCACTCTTCTGTTTATTTCATCACCCTGTTCACTTTCACAAGCACTTTGTTCATCGTCTTCCTCATCCTCCTCCATCTCATAATCGTTTTCGCTATTCGAAAATTCTACAATTTCATATCCATTTTCATGATCTGGACTACTCCCAAGATTATCTACAATCTCCTGCAGTTCCTCATCTTTTAGCAGACGATTATCATTCCGTTCAGGTCTCGACATCTTCCTACAAAATAATAGAAAATAAGATTTCTAATAGAAAATGTATAACTTAATCCTGCACACTGGGGTCTCTGTAACCCAGGAGCAGCTATAATCAAATTTTATAAGCGATAAATTAACTCCAATGTCATATACCTGGAAATTTTATTGTCACTTTGACATCGATAAAAAAGGTGCATCCCTTTTTATCGGATAACAACTTCTCTTCCTCAATATCTAGTGAGCGGACGTCACTTTTACACAATGACAATGAGTCGCAAGTTTGGTTACTTATAATTTCACAGCAATTAAGTGCTGGCAAAACTGCATAAACTGTCAATTAGTCTGTCAGATTTTCGAATTTTAAACATATAGTGCTTTTATTTTGAATAGGTGTGGTAATTATTCAACTTTGTTGTATTAATAAAGATAATTACTGTTGTTGTTCATCCATATATTCTGTAGTTTATTGTATTAATAAAGATAATTATTGTTGTTGTTCATCCATATATTCTGCCGTTAATTTATCTTGCCAAAAAACACTCCAGCTTTTCTTTTATCAGATAAATTTCTCCGTAACTCAAAGTTTTGCCAATCACTAAATTTGCTCGAAAAACTGACATTAGATAAAATCGCTCCACCTTCGGTGTCGAGACTTTATCATATCAGTTTTTCTCGTAAAATTAGTGATTGGCAAAACTGTTTCGTTGCAAAGAGAAATTTATCCGATAAAAAAAAGCTTTTGTGTTTTAACTGTTGACCAAATGTTTTACGTCTTGCCTCACTCATAAACAATTGTTAACTGAATTTACATGGCACTGGCTCAAGATCACAATCAGGCTAGGGACACTGCAGACCGTGCCATCTATAGAGCCTGTCGAGTAACTAAAATGGGTAGATAATTCCAAAAAATTAACGAAAACTGTAACGTCGTTAGTAATCAAATTTTATTGATTTTTATTACTGCGTATACGCGATATCATATTGCTCGTCTCTGAAGGAGTAATAAGTGGTGTACTCGGTAAGTGTTATTAAAAAAAATTGAGCATTTTTTCTTTCACAATTAACAACCATTATCTTCATTTTTATAAAACACAGAGAATTTTTACTAATTTAATCGACAACTTTAGAGATCATGGTTGTTCTTTACATTAGCTAAACTGAAAATTGCTGCATTAATAAAGTGAATATTTCTTTTTACAGTTTTGTTCCTCCAACCCAGGAAGATAAAATTAATATGGCTGAAAAGCAGTGGCAATAAATCATTAAATTTGTCGACGAGGAAACGATGGAGAATATGATCCCTTCATTTTCAAAAATAGTGTTTCTTTAGATTTGAGAAAGATGAAGAGAAGTTAGGACAGTTGATGCGCCTTCACATACATATGAGTGGAAATTAACAAAAATTGATGGTAAGTTTTATTGTATTCAATATAGCATGCTATAATTTTGGACATTTTAAAATGTAAATTGAGTGAATGAAAAGACGAGTACTGAGTGTTTAATTTTATTGAAATTCCAGCTAAGTGCTTTCAGCCATTAGGCCATTCTGAAAGCTCTCGTCAAGAAAAAAAACATACAGAAGGTGTCAAGAAACATCAAACCCTGTAACTGCTACATACAATGAAATGAAATAAAATGTTTGATGTTACATCATTATTTAAGTAAAATTTGTTAAAATTACTCTATAGAGAGTGTGTACAATTGTAATTCACATACCGAAAGGTCTAATTCGAAATTATCAACTAAATGATATGTGTACACCCTATTTATAGGGTAATTTTAACAAATTTTACTTACATTTTATTTCATTGTATGTACATTGTACCTGTTGTATGTTTTTCTCTTGTCGACAGCTTTGAGAATCACCTAATAGCTGAAAGCGCTTAGCTCGATTTTAATAAAATGACACACTCAGTACTCCTCTTTACATACACTCAATTTATATATACTGTGTACACCATACTCAGACAATTCCATTTTTAAATGTACCCATTGAAGAAATAATAATCTGGGTTTTATTTTATGTTATAGCTATTCCCTCCACCAGCTACGGGATGTAAGGTATTGACCCCTTGCCGATTTTTATATATAGCCCATGGTATGACAATTTATGGAAAATGAAAGTGAGTATTAAATTTTGTTGAGGCATTACGTCTAAGTATTTGGTCTAGCGGTAACCAAAAATCCAAAATATCCAATAAAGACAAAAAAATCGAGAGCTCCAAAAAAAGGAAATAAAAAAAGTCTACAAAATTCAAACATTTTTTGATATTTTTTTTGGCTTAGTACAAAAACATGTGTAAACTTATTATTTCAATAGTAAGCGCATTTTGTTTTATTTTGTTGACATACATTTTCAAACATATTTGTGTGTTTACTTATTTATTGTTGTTATTTTGTGTCTTCACTTGTAGAACCTCAACCAGAAACGAGAAAGGACTTCTACGAGACGGTGGAATTTTTAAGAGCCCTTAAGAAACATTTTTACAATCATAGACTGCCAGGAGCTGCAGAGTAACTTAAACTGCCTTATGCGATGGTTTCATAAGAACGGAATGCTTTTAAATGTAGAAATATTCAAATATGCAATATACTAGTTTCAAGCTTGTGATATGAACCTATATAATACTTCCAATAAAGAAATAAAGATGTGTTTTAAGTGTAAATGAAATGTTAGATATATTATTTTAAATGTTGTACAGTCACAAGAGCTGTGTAGCACTCTTAAATGTAATTACTTGGCACCTTGTATTTACAGAGCTGGGCAGTATTTAAAACTTTTCGTTTAAAAGTATTTTAATTACTTTTGTTCTAACATTCACAGTAATTATACTCAAATGTTTTCTTTCACAGAAAGTTGCCAAAAATAGTAGTTAACTACTCATTGCTAACACTTTTTTTGATTAAGTAAGTGGCAGTTATACTCCAGTAGTTTGTCCAGCTCTGTGTGTTTATACGAGTGTAATAATAAATAAATAAATTAATATAAAAATTTTCTACTTTTATCCTGATTCAACATCATTTAAAAATCTAATGATACTCCAATCTAGAATGTATGTTACTCAAATTATTTTTTAATTATTGCATTGTTTTTACATTATAGTTTATTTATTGTCATTCTGTTTGTTAAGAAAAGTACTTTGTGAAAGAAATTATTTGTTGTGTATTTTTATACCAAAATAAATAAACTATTTATATGATTACTGTTTTATTTTTTCCAATTCAATTAACCATTTATAGTCCATCATTAGATATTCCATTTAATTTAACTCAACATCTAATCATTATTGAGTTAAATTGAATGAAATGTCAAATGGTGGACTATAAATGGTTATTTTGACATAAAATAATTAAAATACAGTAAATTTGAATATACCGCCAAAACCTAAAATTACAGGAATCTTTTTAGCATCACTCAATTGTTTAGTCGACAGGCTCTTTAGATGGCCCCACAATCAGTGTCTCATCTATCTGTGATCACAATCGAAACACTGCGCACAAGGTAGAATATAAAGTGCGCGTGGGTTTTCTAGACCCCAGTGTGCAGTAGCACTAGTAGCAGGGTTAACTTGGTTTGTGCATCGATGAAGCACAAACTTTTTGTTTCATATTTCATATTTTATGTATCTCGTTTCACATTTCACGTTTCTAGTTTCAATGATGTGTGGTTTGTCTTTTACAGAACCATTTCTGTTGCTACTATCAAAAGATTTACTTCTGTGAATCAGCCCAACATATTTTTTAAAGTAAGATCATTTAGCCAATGAATAAATAAGCCTCCTGAGGTAAACGGAAGTCACATACAACATTTGTTATAAAAGGTTTCTACTGTTTGTTTCTGATATTTTCATGTTATTAAAATTAAAATTGTATGTACTTTAATTTAGATTACATTTACAGAACCACAATTTGTTTTTAATTAATCCGTTCATTAAATAGTTTTGTGTTCCTTATTATTATTCTGAATAAAAGTTACATTTGCGTATTAAATGCAATGGCCTAAAACATCGACATCTTTCTTACAAAATTTCAAAAAAAAACATGTTTAACTCAAAATATTTCGAGAAATATTGACTTTATCGTGATGAGGATAGAGTACGTTATTTACGTAAAAAATATTGGAAAATCGAAAAATTGTGCTTAAATTTCTATTCCGCTAATGGCGTAAAATTTGGGAACGAATAACCAGTCACTTGCTCCTGTCGTACGCCTCTGGTAGTAGCCAGAAACGTTTGTTTAACATAATGTACCGTATCTATATTTTCTACCAAATATGAAAGGGATACGTAAAACTGTTTTAAAGTACTGGGCACAAATCATTTTTAAATTTTTAAACACCCTGTAACTCAGTAATTAGCTACATTTTATTTAGGTGTTTAGGTTTAAATTAAAGTGCTGGCAAAACTGCATAAACTGTCAATTAGTCTGTCAGATTTTCGAATTTTAAACATATAGTGCTTTTATTTTGAATAGGTGTGGTAATTATTCAACTTTGTTGTATTAATAAAGATAATTACTGTTGTTGTTCATCCATATATTCTGTAGTTTATTGTATTAATAAAGATAATTATTGTTGTTGTTCATCCATATATTCTGCCGTTAATTTATCTTGCCAAAAAACACTCCAGCTTTTCTTTTATCAGATAAATTTCTCCGTAACTCAAAGTTTTGCCAATCACTAAATTTGCTCGAAAAACTGACATTAGATAAAATCGCTCCACCTTCGGTGTCGAGACTTTATCATATCAGTTTTTCTCGTAAAATTAGTGATTGGCAAAACTGTTTCGTTGCAAAGAGAAATTTATCCGATAAAAAAAAGCTTTTGTGTTTTAACTGTTGACCAAATGTTTTACGTCTTGCCTCACTCATAAACAATTGTTAACTGAATTTACATGGCACTGGCTCAAGATCACAATCAGGCTAGGGACACTGCAGACCGTGCCATCTATAGAGCCTGTCGAGTAACTAAAATGGGTAGATAATTCCAAAAAATTAACGAAAACTGTAACGTCGTTAGTAATCAAATTTTATTGATTTTTATTACTGCGTATACGCGATATCATATTGCTCGTCTCTGAAGGAGTAATAAGTGGTGTACTCGGTAAGTGTTATTAAAAAAAATTGAGCATTTTTTCTTTCACAATTAACAACCATTATCTTCATTTTTATAAAACACAGAGAATTTTTACTAATTTAATCGACAACTTTAGAGATCATGGTTGTTCTTTACATTAGCTAAACTGAAAATTGCTGCATTAATAAAGTGAATATTTCTTTTTACAGTTTTGTTCCTCCAACCCAGGAAGATAAAATTAATATGGCTGAAAAGCAGTGGCAATAAATCATTAAATTTGTCGACGAGGAAACGATGGAGAATATGATCCCTTCATTTTCAAAAATAGTGTTTCTTTAGATTTGAGAAAGATGAAGAGAAGTTAGGACAGTTGATGCGCCTTCACATACATATGAGTGGAAATTAACAAAAATTGATGGTAAGTTTTATTGTATTCAATATAGCATGCTATAATTTTGGACATTTTAAAATGTAAATTGAGTGAATGAAAAGACGAGTACTGAGTGTTTAATTTTATTGAAATTCCAGCTAAGTGCTTTCAGCCATTAGGCCATTCTGAAAGCTCTCGTCAAGAAAAAAAACATACAGAAGGTGTCAAGAAACATCAAACCCTGTAACTGCTACATACAATGAAATGAAATAAAATGTTTGATGTTACATCATTATTTAAGTAAAATTTGTTAAAATTACTCTATAGAGAGTGTGTACAATTGTAATTCACATACCGAAAGGTCTAATTCGAAATTATCAACTAAATGATATGTGTACACCCTATTTATAGGGTAATTTTAACAAATTTTACTTACATTTTATTTCATTGTATGTACATTGTACCTGTTGTATGTTTTTCTCTTGTCGACAGCTTTGAGAATCACCTAATAGCTGAAAGCGCTTAGCTCGATTTTAATAAAATGACACACTCAGTACTCCTCTTTACATACACTCAATTTATATATACTGTGTACACCATACTCAGACAATTCCATTTTTAAATGTACCCATTGAAGAAATAATAATCTGGGTTTTATTTTATGTTATAGCTATTCCCTCCACCAGCTACGGGATGTAAGGTATTGACCCCTTGCCGATTTTTATATATAGCCCATGGTATGACAATTTATGGAAAATGAAAGTGAGTATTAAATTTTGTTGAGGCATTACGTCTAAGTATTTGGTCTAGCGGTAACCAAAAATCCAAAATATCCAATAAAGACAAAAAAATCGAGAGCTCCAAAAAAAGGAAATAAAAAAAGTCTACAAAATTCAAACATTTTTTGATATTTTTTTTGGCTTAGTACAAAAACATGTGTAAACTTATTATTTCAATAGTAAGCGCATTTTGTTTTATTTTGTTGACATACATTTTCAAACATATTTGTGTGTTTACTTATTTATTGTTGTTATTTTGTGTCTTCACTTGTAGAACCTCAACCAGAAACGAGAAAGGACTTCTACGAGACGGTGGAATTTTTAAGAGCCCTTAAGAAACATTTTTACAATCATAGACTGCCAGGAGCTGCAGAGTAACTTAAACTGCCTTATGCGATGGTTTCATAAGAACGGAATGCTTTTAAATGTAGAAATATTCAAATATGCAATATACTAGTTTCAAGCTTGTGATATGAACCTATATAATACTTCCAATAAAGAAATAAAGATGTGTTTTAAGTGTAAATGAAATGTTAGATATATTATTTTAAATGTTGTACAGTCACAAGAGCTGTGTAGCACTCTTAAATGTAATTACTTGGCACCTTGTATTTACAGAGCTGGGCAGTATTTAAAACTTTTCGTTTAAAAGTATTTTAATTACTTTTGTTCTAACATTCACAGTAATTATACTCAAATGTTTTCTTTCACAGAAAGTTGCCAAAAATAGTAGTTAACTACTCATTGCTAACACTTTTTTTGATTAAGTAAGTGGCAGTTATACTCCAGTAGTTTGTCCAGCTCTGTGTGTTTATACGAGTGTAATAATAAATAAATAAATTAATATAAAAATTTTCTACTTTTATCCTGATTCAACATCATTTAAAAATCTAATGATACTCCAATCTAGAATGTATGTTACTCAAATTATTTTTTAATTATTGCATTGTTTTTACATTATAGTTTATTTATTGTCATTCTGTTTGTTAAGAAAAGTACTTTGTGAAAGAAATTATTTGTTGTGTATTTTTATACCAAAATAAATAAACTATTTATATGATTACTGTTTTATTTTTTCCAATTCAATTAACCATTTATAGTCCATCATTAGATATTCCATTTAATTTAACTCAACATCTAATCATTATTGAGTTAAATTGAATGAAATGTCAAATGGTGGACTATAAATGGTTATTTTGACATAAAATAATTAAAATACAGTAAATTTGAATATACCGCCAAAACCTAAAATTACAGGAATCTTTTTAGCATCACTCAATTGTTTAGTCGACAGGCTCTTTAGATGGCCCCACAATCAGTGTCTCATCTATCTGTGATCACAATCGAAACACTGCGCACAAGGTAGAATATAAAGTGCGCGTGGGTTTTCTAGACCCCAGTGTGCAGTAGCACTAGTAGCAGGGTTAACTTGGTTTGTGCATCGATGAAGCACAAACTTTTTGTTTCATATTTCATATTTTATGTATCTCGTTTCACATTTCACGTTTCTAGTTTCAATGATGTGTGGTTTGTCTTTTACAGAACCATTTCTGTTGCTACTATCAAAAGATTTACTTCTGTGAATCAGCCCAACATATTTTTTAAAGTAAGATCATTTAGCCAATGAATAAATAAGCCTCCTGAGGTAAACGGAAGTCACATACAACATTTGTTATAAAAGGTTTCTACTGTTTGTTTCTGATATTTTCATGTTATTAAAATTAAAATTGTATGTACTTTAATTTAGATTACATTTACAGAACCACAATTTGTTTTTAATTAATCCGTTCATTAAATAGTTTTGTGTTCCTTATTATTATTCTGAATAAAAGTTACATTTGCGTATTAAATGCAATGGCCTAAAACATCGACATCTTTCTTACAAAATTTCAAAAAAAAACATGTTTAACTCAAAATATTTCGAGAAATATTGACTTTATCGTGATGAGGATAGAGTACGTTATTTACGTAAAAAATATTGGAAAATCGAAAAATTGTGCTTAAATTTCTATTCCGCTAATGGCGTAAAATTTGGGAACGAATAACCAGTCACTTGCTCCTGTCGTACGCCTCTGGTAGTAGCCAGAAACGTTTGTTTAACATAATGTACCGTATCTATATTTTCTACCAAATATGAAAGGGATACGTAAAACTGTTTTAAAGTACTGGGCACAAATCATTTTTAAATTTTTAAACACCCTGTAACTCAGTAATTAGCTACATTTTATTTAGGTGTTTAGGTTTAAATCTTCATCATTTTAAGTCAGGATTCAGCTGTTGAATTATTTCCAATTAGTAATGAAATACCCTGTATCTTTGCAATTTACTTTAGGAAAATTAATTTTTATATATGAAATTTGAAAAATTTTTAACAATCGCCTTCGCTGCGTGATTAAATCATCCATTTGTCTATGATCCGCCTTTGGTAGTTAAAAACATTTCCAAAAGTATATGAAACAAATGTTGACTAATCTCTGTAACATTGAAAAGTTATTAATTAACATTTTATGACCCATGCGTTATCCTAAACATCAGTTATGATTTAATTGTTGGTATATTTTTCTTGTTCCGTTCCTCAAAGTATCTGTGGCCAATACAGTTATTTCTGTGCCATTCTTAATAATATCTTTGTTTGCGAGTCGCTAATGGATAAGGTAAAGTTAAAACTTTGGCCACCAAAGACAGAAGAATGTTTTTTGAAATCCAAACAGTTGATTCGATCTTAACATTACTAAACTAATAACAAACCCTTGTCCGGTATACACGCAGAAGTATCTAATTTCCATTTGAGTTATCCAAAACTTGTTTTCGTTTAGATAAAAATCATTTAACGCATAAATTCGTAGGACAAAAAAAGATATAAATCACTGAAATTCCTTTTATTTTAATCACCATCCATCTCCGTACCTTAAATATAAAAAACGAGAAATTAAAGAAGCATCGGAATTTTTTTTATTTACTCGAAAGCATTCCCTGGGAAAAAATATCTGTTTGAGACGATCAAATGGACATTAGATGATCATGAGGTAGGGGTACTATATATATATTTAAATACATTTTTGCATGCGTGGAATGAGAACTGCTCATGATTTTTTGTTATAACCGAAATAAATGGTAACGAGAATGAAAATTATATAAGTTACTTCCAGTAACTTGAGTACTGAAAATATGAAAAAACATTTATATAGTGGTTGTTGTGAGTGGAAGAGAAATGATGTAATGTTTGTGTTTACTGCAATGTTTTCTAGCTGGTTTTCTGAGACAATATTTAGTGTTTTTACTTTTCCGCCCAATATATCTAATATGCAAGAAAAGTATTGGCTTACACACAAAAAAGTTGGAATTTTGAAATTTTTTTTTTGAATTATTTTCACGTTTTCCATCAACAACACGAAAAAACGGGTTTTAGAAAAAAAATTCTGTGTGTATGTCGTCCTCGTCGTCGTCGTCGTCGTTGTCGTCGGCCACTTTTTCTTACATGTCTTGTCTACAGCCTTACAGCCTCCGGAGTGCAATAAGTCACCAATTTTATGATTGAATATTGTTGAGGACATGTCACAGATGAACCCTATTGATTTTCAGCTCACCGGAGCCAGTCTTTTTTTGAGAAATTTCAGTTTGTTAGCACGATAGAGCCTCCGGAGTTCAAGAAGTCACCAATTTTATGATTGAATATTATTCAGAACATCTCACAGATGAACCCTATTGATTTTCAGCTCACCAGAGCCAATACAACAGGTGCTACAGTACTTTAAGTACGATATTTTTATCATTTTTGTAGAAGTTTCAGTTTGTTAGCACGATACAGCCTCCGGAGTATATACAAGTGACCAATTTCTTGATTGGATATTATTCAGAGCGTCTCAGAGATAAACTCTATTGATATTCATCTCACTAAAGCCAGTACGAGTGGTATGGTACTTGAAGTACCAAATTTTTGTCATCTTAGGAGTATTTTCAGTTTGTTAGCACGATTCAGCCTCCAGAGAGTATACGATTGATCAATTTTATGATTGAATATTGTTCAAGGTGTCTGGCAGATGTACCCTATTGTTTTTCAGTTGACTAGAGCGAGTACAGCGGGTCCTATAAATCCAGATATACTACAGTTTTGGTTATTTTTGGAGAAATTTCGGTTTGTTAGCACGATACATCCCCCGAAGTGTATACAAGTAACAATTATATGATAGAATATTATTCAGGGCCACATATGCGGAAAAGTTAGTTTTAATATTTAAAACCGTTTATTTGAAGTAATCCTTGTAATCTACATCATCGATCGTTATTTGTAATAACTCATCTCTTCTACATGCTCCACAAATACATATTATCAAAATGACCAGAAAAATGATCTATCTCTTATCTAGTGCTTTTTGTATAAATGTTTCATTTCTCTTTCGTTAAAATTTTCGACTTCTTTGGACGGTATCCAACTGATTTGTTTTCCAAATATGGTATTTATGTGTACATGTTCAAAGGAAATGTATTCAAGTAAGTGGATAAATAATTTCCTTACATTCACTTAAACAATGCAGTGTTCATATACTTAATAACTAATTATACCTATGGAATTATATTTACAAATTTTCTTTTTTTATAGTTCAGAGATAGAAAAAGAATAGAATCGTAATTCTTTGGGATTATCGTTTTTATTATTGGTCAATAATATTAAAAAAGGCACCGACCTGCCACTATTCTCGGAAATTCTCTTGCTGGAAACTGCAAACAGCAGTATGGACACGACTATCTTGTAATTATTTGATGATTTCTGGATTTCATGCGAAGATACTTTATATAAATATTGGTAAGTAGTGTATGTATGTTAATTCGTATTATTTTAGCACTGTGACTTGGATTTTATATGATTTTTCTTAAAAATTTTAACACATTTCACATCACGTCTCGATGCTAGTCGACGCCACGCTTCCAAATCCCCCATCTTCAATTTTTTTATCAACTAACTCGCCATTTCAAAGCCGACCTTTTTTGTTCCAAATTTTATTTAATTTCCGCTATAATTAAGATGTCTTCCATGGATAAAATGTTTTTACTGTAATTTTGAGTTTTCTCATTTCTTACAGCACTTTAAATTTTCTAGTATACATATAGTTAATAATATTAACTTTCTGGTAGTCTTTTCCTTATATATTTACAGGCATTTTAATGAAAATAATTCTTTAACACAGAATGACATTTACTGTTATTATAGTTAAATTACAACAAGGATTGACATTTTTCTTTTTACAATAGTGACTAAATGATATCTCAGACTTATGGAATAATTCCTTTTATATAAAATCTGTTTTATTTCTTTTATTTACTCTATGCATTTTATATTGATTTTCTAATGACATTTTAGAATCATCATTCTCTACTAGACTTCCTCTTCCTGTTTCCTGTATATTTATACAGTATGATTCAAAATTTGACACACGAATTCTTTATTGCCATATTGGACTTATATACAATGTGTCAACTTTTCTAAATATATTATTGATCAATAAATTTGTATTCTGTTATATTAATTATGACTAATAATGATTGAAACTCTATTTATTTTAGATAACTAGCTGAATGACAAGCTGATTCATTGGAAATGAATGAGAATAAGCATTTGAATAAAACCAAAGTTTTTTTTGAAAAGAATTCTTCCATACGTTATAGTGTTTTACCTTTTTTTAACACTACTGAGGTAATTGCTTCATATATATATATATATATATATATATATATATATATATATATATATATATATATATATATTATTATTAACTGGATAGATTTTAACATTGGGGGCCATTTTTTTAAACTGGATAGACTTATCCTTTGTAATAAAAAATATACTTAATATTTTATTTAGTTTAGATTTACTTTAAACTTTTTATTATTAGCCCAGTATATAGATAATTTTAAATAGGTGATAAACAATTTATGCTACTTGCATGAGAAATTTCTTATCTCAGGGTAGAGTTCAAGTATATAAAAATTAAACGGTTTCATTTTTTAATATTAGCGCCAAAATCAATAAATTCTTTATATTTTAAAACAAATTTGTTGATCAAAATATATTATTTACTTAATAATTATGAACTGAATACGGTCCTGCCCTGCTTGGAATCAAATCTCTGCACCATTCATAGATGTCAGTTCAAACTTCTACCTATAGAAAATAGATGGAGCGGAAATCACCAGATGAAATGAAAATCTCAACGTACAGTTTTAAATCGTTCTTTAAAAGAAACAAAACGTGGTTTAATGTGATGAAAATAAATACATTACACTTTTACAAGTGTTCTTGAAGAAATTCAACTATCTAAAATAATGATTCATTCATACAACAGACACACACTCTGGTGAGATATTAATTCTAAGGGTGAATTACAATTATGCAACTTGGTATACAAATAAATTATAGAAGATGGCGAACTATAAACTTTTTAGCGTACATGTAACATTAAAGTTCAGTTCTTTACACAAATCGGTAAGTTCGTTTAACTTTTTATGTATTAATAAATTGAATTTAAATACCTTGTTCACTATACTGTTTTTGTTTATTCACCTCAATGATCAGTTCCTTTAATCTATTTTAGGTTCTCTCTCTCTTGGAATAAATCCGTTCTTCCTGTCTATTTCCACCAAATCAGGAATTGACGCTGTATTTCTTCCAACATCAAAACACTTTGGTTGAAATTCCATGATTCAGTGTTTTCTGAAAGGTATTGTCGAGACATTGCTTCCACAATACAACAATTGACCATTTATAAAAGAAAAGTCACGGTTAGTACCACATAATATATAACAATTCCTTTTTATATTTTGTAGTTATTAATATTTACTTAATTACTTACATTAACGTATATCTCGTAAGTATAATGTATTTGTTTCTTGAATTCCATAGCCAAAACTGATATATCTCAAATATTTAAAATAATTTTCTTTACCAAAATAATTTTTCTTCTTCCAAATTTTTGCTACCCCAAAAAGAGACTTCTTAGTGAATAGTCTACATAATCAACACCTTTTTTCATTCAAATTTTTTTTATCATTAGCAACGTAATTGTCGCTGATGTGATTATTTTAAACGTTTATTTACCAATCAAAATTGACTATCAATTTCATCATTGAAAACCTTCACTTCAAACAGTGAATCGTCCCTCCATCATATCAGGACATTCTATTCTAAATTTTTCAATTGCTTAAACCTCATATATTGTTTTCTCCCAACAATATTTCATAAAAATTTTAACTGACATTTGTTAATCTCTAAGTGTGTATGTAAAATGAAAATTCTTAATATTTTTAGATGACAGCTGTTAACTTTAAATATATGTGCAAAATGAATATTCGTTTTGCATATGTCATGCTTTCTGGAATTCATATTATTATACAGCTTCCTATCTAGTTATGTCTAAACAGTTACCCTTTCTTATGTTAATATTTCTTTCAACAAATATTGTTTGGTTTCTTCTGACAAATTCATAAGATTATCTTAATTTCACAGAATAAAGAAACAATAGTTTTTTTTTTATCATAAATAAAGTTCTGATACTTAATCTTTTGAATAAAAATTGTGTTATTTTGTTTCACATAATTTGTTTCTCGCACCTATTCACAATTTTCCTACGATTACACGGTCTGTCTTTTGTATGCCTTCTCTATCAAATAGTGTATCATACAGATTGTCTCCATTCAAATGATAAAAAAAATTCAGACTTAAAAAAATTCTTCTAAATTACAATGCACAATCTTTAATTTTTATTATTTAATATACAGGGTGTTTCACTCTATAATAATATATATAAATATCTTTTTTGGAGTTGTACGAATATCGCGTGATATGTAAACAACAACAATAAAGAGATTCACGCCAAAAGAAGAAAGGCTATTGAAACAGAATGGTAACCGCAGACATGCACGTTTCTGGTTCATTTGCCGTCCTCAGTACTGTATAAACAAATCAGGGTGTAAAACTTGGGAGCAAAGATGTTGATCGAAATATGGGAAAACACAAAACAACGGATTTCAACAGGAAAGGCAAACACAACATGTGTGCCTTCAATTGGAAGATCCCGAGTTTTCGGGTCAACAACCAACATCGACACGGAGGCGCATATAGCCCCTCTGTCTGAGAACCTTCCGAACCAAAGTAAACAATATGTACGAATATCGCGTGTTTACATATCACACGATATTCGTACATCTTTGTTGTTTACTTTGGGTCGGAAGGATAAATTTAATAAACGACATGGTATTTTACGTGATTTCAACAATATTTTTCATTTAGATTCCATTACTTCTGTTTATTAAATGGAAACTTTATTCTTTCTAGAGTCACTTGAGACGTGTACATGGCGCAAAGTTTTACTGACATCCGTAGGTGGCACTTTTGGTAGTATACCTATTTATTTATTAATTTATCATTCTCATATTAGTTTTAATGCAGTTTTTGAGAAAATATTATTCGTATCTCGAATGCGAAATGCCTTTGCGTTGTCGAATGGTTATTTTGCCTCGCTGAAGCTAGGAAAAATAACTTCCACTCTTAAATGCAAAAGTATCATTTGGCATTTTAGAAACAAACAATATTTATTTCATTTTCCAAGTATCAGTGGTAGAATATTGTGAAGCGATTAATTATCAGTTTGATACGATTATTAAAAAAGTCCCAATATTGCGAGATTTTTATAGATTAGACCCCGAATCATGCAAATTCCGAGACTAAAATGCTTTTGCTACAAGTTTTCATTCCCTAGTCTGGGCCTGATTTTTTTATTGCAAACAAAATCTTTGTATCCTGACCAAATGATTTAAATGCTGTTTTTTATAACGCGGCTATCTGTAAGACATCGTATATGTGTGTTTGTAATAATTAATTAGACGAAGTGAATCTGTGTCAATGGCCCGTGATGTCGAGACTCACAAATTTCAATAAAAAATAAAACCCGAGCAAATAACACGTATCTGTACAACCAACCACCCGAATAAGTATTTTCATTAAATTATACGACACTATAAAATATAATATGATAAACTTGGCAAAACAACCTTTATTAAAAATATGAGTGTAAAGTTTATCTTTTATTGTGGTCGTAAAACAGTATCAAGCGACAAAGAGTATCTATTAAAATGGATTCCAACGCAGTATAACCAGGCCATGAGAGAGGCAACAGGTGTGCCAACTTTATTTAAATAATTGATGTTGCAATCGTGTAGACTATCACCGAGTGGGACTGTGAGATAAACTAGTAGATTATTTTTGTTTCTTCATTTGGATAAACACTAGGTACATATAATTAAAATGTAATGTGTATGTTTATTAAAATGTATTGAAAGGTACGGAGCACTTAATGAAGTAATATGTGGTTTAGAAAATAATAAATTACGAAACATGTATGCCATAACCCGCCTTGGCATAAGACGTTTCATTATTTCTATTCAAATTATTACTATCTCTTGCATTAGATAGTCTGATTTCTCGTCCTTCTTCGGATTTATCATTAAGACTTAAACGCCCACCAAACAAGAAACATAACAAGTCTTTGTTGTGATGTTCTTTTTAGAGACTTTTCGTGATGTTTATTTAAAACGTTGATAAGATATCTCCTCTATTAACATCCATATCATGTAAATAAAACATATTTTTGATGTACACAGTTATACTTGAATTCGCAGTTACATACACATCCTATGAACTTCGTTTTAGTAACTTTCTATAGGAAACATTCATACGATGTTAATTTGTATACTTCTCACTAATGTCACATACAGGACGTTACTGTAATATTACAAATTAACATGCTTCTAAGATGATCACATGTTGCAGTTACTTTTACATCTTTCGAAATAATTTTTATTAACATCTGTACGTCGTTAGTTCATAAAACTCTCAGTAATATCTCATATTAAACATCACAGTAACATAAAAAAGAAGAAAACAGAAGAGGAACCAATGAACCAAACATACAGTAGTTATCTGTGGAAACAAAAATGGCTGGCATGAAATGGCGGATGGTTTTCAGTTGTGTTATATTTTATTTGCAGGAAGCACATATTTTGCAAGTAGTACTTGAATAAAGTGGTCTTCGTTTTCGTTGGTTCCTACTAAGCTACAGTTTCTATACTTAGTTATAATTCTTGTTATAATGGACGAACAACAATTGTTATCAGTAATTACCTATTCCAAAATCATAATTATTAAAACTTAAAACTCATTCAATACTTTAATCGGCTATTATACATTGAAATTCCAGGTGGCGGAATTGTACACTAACATTATATAATAGAGTTTACAAAATTAGGGTTTTTTCAATTTTTAAAATATTTTAGTTACCTAGTAAGTATATTTTGAAAACGATTCACAATATTTCAAATCCTAGATATGGATTATACCCTACAAAAAACTTGATATTGCAATAGGGTAGATATTATTATTAATAATAAAACATGCTCATATGTTGGCAGATATTTAAATCTAGAAGAAAATATTTTCAATGTTCAAGATGTTTCAGAAGCTACTTACACAAATAAAATAAAAAACAAATATATGGTAATTATGTAATGAAAGGGGAGTAACTATTTCAGATAGTCTGATACAAACATTGTATTAAACAGTACAACAAATATTGAATCAAGTATCTCTAGTTTTTTTAGTAGTAGTCTTAGCCATCAATATAGTTTTGCAGGTTTAGAAAATTTTAACATTATTACTAACAATTCTTGTGAACAATTAGAGACTGTTTAAGACTTTAAAAACAGAAATTTCTGTTAAAAAGTTCATTTCCATTTGAAAATTCACTGAATACAATCATTAATCTGTAGGTGTCCCTTACAATGGTACCTTTATTAATCTAGTTGAAGAATATGTAACTTATGATACTGAATGCTCCAGTCAACAAACAGCATTCAATTATTTATTATTGTAGAAACACAGCTATTGGATACTCAATTGGATACAATTAATTATAAACTCATTTAACTTGATAATGTGTTCATATCTCTTTCTCATAAGTAGTTTTTTTTTGTATACAGTGTATTAATAATGTTTAGTTTTGATTAAGTTACAATTCCACGATGTTAATATACAATTTGTTCCAGGATGAAAATAACAAGATGAGAATAGTATATTATTTTATACAGAAAAGAAGTATGAATTTTCATAGCACACCTGAATTTACCTGCCAAATGGAGTATGGCATGGAATAGAAGGTAAGTCATGAAAAGTCACTTCTCGAAATAAAATATGTTATTATTCCTTTGAAGATCCCTGCATATATCTTATGGAAAATTGGTCCCGGTCAATTGGCTGAAAATCAAGTTTGATGTAATTTATGATGGTCGATCAAAGGTTTCCATGGGCACAATTTGATCTAAAGTAATTGTTCTATTAGCTGTTGTTCAGAACATCTTTAAATGTTTCACAGATAAGGATTTTGAAGTGTACGTTATGGAATGGTTGAGGTACTCGAAACAGCGACTCTTGCGTGAGAAAAAGTAACCGTAAGTAAACGATAGAATTTTCTTAAATCAGATTGGATTTCTGTTGATGTAACGTAATGTTTCATTAAATCTTTATGGTGTAAAATTTTTATTAGTTTTAATATAAAAAAATTATTCTAATAAATTTTCTGTAAACTAGCTGTAATGTATGTGTATTCGTTAAACTTTATTAATTCAGTTTCAAAGTATGGTACGTTATGGTAACTACGGATTAATATACCCTTTTTTATTTCTTGCTTTCACTGAATGTGTTCAATAGTTTCTACTTTCCAGACTTGTTATGTAATATGCTTACACAATTTTATTTTTTTTTAGGTTGGATTGCTGGACAAGATATTTTTTATTCTAATTTTGTACCTGTTTTTTTCAAATTTACTGTACTGTTCATTAATAGTGAATAAACGTTTTAAATCCTCTATTGCTTTTTTGCTATTTTATTTTAAATGTACAGGATGAACAGCTAAGAACGACTGTAGGCCATATCTCAGAAAAAATCATGGTACAACTTTCAAAAAAATTACCTTTAGGTAAGGGATCCTGAAAATTTGCTGGAAAATATTTTGCAGTCTCTAAAATATCCGTTAGGGGTGGAATGAACACTCGAAAACATAATACTCCAAAAAAACATACTAAAGGTGTCCTAAAAATACAATTTTTGAAATCTTGATGAGCTTATGAATAAATTTAATTAAGGAGATTTTTTGCCATTATTCTTCCAATAATGGGTGGGGAAGGTTCAAACATGAACAAACGTATAACTTTTACGTTTTTCAACCGATATTAATGATTTAAGCTGCATTTAAAAAATTTCTGTTTAATAAGATTGATAACAAAATTAGATAATTTTGTATCCACTCGGAAATTTCAAATGTAAATTGAAGCATTTTTTTAATTTTTATATCTGATATCGTAAATCTTATATCTTGGAATAAATTCTTATTTTTTAACCCCTTTTCATCAGAATTTAAAAAATGCCTCATTACATTTGATATTACCGAGAAAAATGGGAAAATTGTGGACTTTTTCACAAAGCGTTGACAAAATTGTTATTTTTGTCAAGCATTTCTTATTAAAAAGGAAAAACTCCTTTAAACGAAACCAAAAACATGGATGTCGATTAAAAAAAAGTGTTACGTTATTTGTTGTTTGGGTTGAACCTTCCCCCACCCCTTACTTGAAGAATAAAGACAAAAAGTCCTTAACTACATTTTTTCATAATCTCAACAATATATCAAACATTGTATTTCTAGGATACGTTTAGTATGTCTTTTTTGGAGATAATCACAGTATCATATTTTTAAGTGTTCATTCCACCCCATAGGAGATATTTTAGGAACTCAAAAATATTTTCTAGCGATTTTTCAGGGTCATTTTCCTGAAGGTATTTTTTTAAAGTTGTACTATACTATTTTTTGAAATATGGCCGACAGCCGGCGTTCTTAGTTGTTCACCCTGTATTTGCTGTTTAGGCACAGAAACATCTATAGGATGTCATCCAGAATGTTTTGAGGTATATTATTTAGAGGTTTATGTATTGTCCATACAACATATACGAGAATACGCTGTATTGTTTTTGAAATGTCGCATTTAGATCATTGATAAGATGTTATTTTTTAGACATTGCATTAACAACGACAAGATGTTAAAAGGCATTTAAGAATGTAACAGAAATGTTATTTTTAGTTCGTTATAAAGACTTCCTTTTGAGGTAGTTCTAGTAACATCACAGTAATGTAAAAAGACAGCGCTTTAACATCGCTGAATAGTTAAGTTGAAACATCACAAAAGTTAACAGCCACAAGCTGGGCATAAGCGGTTTTATAGATGTGCATGTGATGAAAACCAGAGGAAAAAAAGGAAGAACATTATCACAACGTGATGTTGAATTAACATAACTGTAATATTTATTTGCATAGTGGGCGGTTTCTACTTGCATGTCTGGTATAGTCGACGTAGAAGATATAGTGCGAAGTTTAAGGTTCCGGCTTATCGTTTGACTCAAATACCGTCATAGTCCAGTCAATATTATAATTTAAAATGCTTACTTGACGATATATTCTTTTAATATTATAATTTCAACTAATAATCGTAAAAATGTATTCAATAATTTTATAATTATTAAATGCATTTATCGACTGTCAAACGATTATTTTTAACCCACAGTTATGGAGCGTCATCCTACTTTTTAAGATACTGAGCGTTAATGTATAAAACAAAATGCATACCTTTAAACAATATTAGAGGAGACTGTTGTATACTGGGACAATATTCTTGTAATTGAAATAGAAAATTTGTTGAATAATTTTTAACTATTGTGAACATTCTAATATATTCAAAATTAGTTTGTTTATCAACACCTGCAAAAATTTTAACAATTTTTACATTTTAAGTAAGACAAAATTGAAGGTCCCACTATACACCACTTTCCCACTATGCAACCACTACTGGGAAAGATGCATGTGTATAGTGGGACAATGGTTTTTGAAGTCAAAAAAATAAATACAAAAATAAATTTTGGTCGTTTATTGACAAAATAGTAAATCTTCTAAATAAACTGAGTAGGTCGCCCAATCGTAATGATAGGAAAACATTTCTCTCAACATAACTTTAACTAGAAAACATAACTTGAGCTAGAAAACATAACTTGAACTTATAGCTTTCATCTTACCTATCAAAGATAAATATATTCGGAGAGGTAGTACAAATGGGAAAGTATTAACTAGGCTATAAATTCAAAACAAGAAAGAAATTAACAGTGGCGAGAAGCATTATTGCATATGAAAATCCTCGAAATCGAAATCAAAAAGCCACTGCTTAGCTGCTCTTTCAGTTCCACCAGAAGCAAAAGGCATTGGAAGTTTTTGAATGATATTTTCTTCCGACACAACATCTTCATCTCGGTTTTCAGGAAAGCTGAACCTATTATTTGGATTTTTTTTCATGAAATTAACTGTGTATTTATCTTTCGGCGCGAATAAATTTCTCTTAACTACCTTGGCCTTCTCAATTCTCTGTCTCTTTTGAGATGTTTTTTCCCACTTCAACCTAAATATTTCCTTCTTCTCTTCAATTATGGGAGTATCAGTCGATACAGTAGAAGTAGTTTTTTTCCTGGCACTAGTATTTGTTTTTCGAGGTGCAGCCTTTGCAAATGGTGTTACAGCTTCCGGGGTAACAATATTCTCTTTGAGTGAATCTATTCCAGTGCTGGACATTCCAGAGCAACTTGGAATTGGATTTTCAACAGAGTTATTTGCAGTTATATTGGCCAATTGAACTGGTGTCTCGGTTCCAATTCGGGCTGACACGTAGGAGCCTAAAAAGTCGCAATCTTGAAATATTTCAACATTTAAAGGACAAATGCCAGTTTTTTCAAATCCTTTGATAATGTTTTTAGGCGTGAAAGCTAGTAGAAACGATTTTCCAACTATATCGGCGATGTTATAGATTGTCACAGGAATGCCGGGGTTTTGTAGCATCCAGTCATCCATTGATCTGTCGTAGTAGATTTTGAAAGGGCCAAAACAACTGACGTCCAAAGGTTGCAAGCGATGGCTACAGTGAGGTGGTAATGTAAGAAGAACTATGCCATGTTTTTTGCAATATTCAAGTACCCTAACATCTGCATGACTCTCGTGGTTATCAAGAATAAGTAAAATTTTATTCTCATTGTTACAATGTATGGTGTCTGAAACACGCTGTAAGTATTCTATAAAATGACTACCACACATCCATCCACTAACATTCACTGTTCCTTTTGAACCAGGGGGAGCACCAAGCAGCATGTGTGGCTTGAAATGTATGCGTTGAACTACGAAGAAGGGTGGTACAAATGTCCCATTGGCGCATACAGTGGCACACATTGTTACTAGTATACCTCTTTCGCCACTAGTAATTTTACCAACCTGTTTTTGACCCTTTGATGCAGCTATTTTTGGAGGCTTATGTACAGTAGTTACACCAGTTTCATCACAGTTAAAAATTTGGTTGGAAAATTTTACGAATTTTTTTTTGAAAAATTTACTTATTTGCGTCGGCATATCTATAAGCCAACTCTCTAGCTTTTTTGCTTGTTAATCCGTAGCACATTTGGGATGAAGTAACTAAATATTCGCTAAGCAGTTGTTCTTCATCGTCACTGAAAATATGCTTAAAGCCATGTTGCCTCTGAAAATTTACTTCCAACGTGTTTGCTTCATTGATGTTATGTTTTTTCAAGTGTATATGCAACGCTGATTTGCTAACTCCAAATTGAAATGCAGCATTCCTAATATTCATCTCATTTCTAAGAACAGCCTCTACTGCCTTTCGCATTTTTTCAGCATTCTCAAGGTGTATTCTCCTACTCTCAAGAAACGATTTTTTATTTTTGCGGGCCCTTTTCTTGTCCATTTCTGGAAAAAAAAGTAATTAGAGAGTTAAACTTGAAAGAAACAAAAATATTCTATCAGAGAGCAAAAAAAAATTTTGTCCCAATATGCAACTCTGCAACAACAATATGCAAATCTGTCCCACTATACACCCGTATACACTTTTCAACATTTTCGGAATTAAAAAAAAACAAACAATGACATTGAAAAATAACCTCAACTCACCTTCAAGACACCTTCGGGCACAATTATTCTCAAATACGGAACAAACAAATGAATATTTCTGGCCTAAACTGTGCCCAACACGTGGTCGTGTAAAAAAACTTTGACACTCTGATGCTCACATTTACGAGATTGACGCCATACTGAAGACTCTAGCGGCAAGTGGCAAGGGTATATCCACTGCGCATATATGATGCAGTTGACACAACTTTTTTCGGTATTTTATGCGATACCGTTGGCGGGCAATTTGAATTGTCCCACTATGGAACCTGTCCCACTATACAACAGTTTCCTCTAACCTATTTATATTTAAAAACATCTTAAACATAATACCAGACAATTAACATTAACCTTTTATCTCGTTTTATTAAGAATAATTAGGAATATAAATTACAAATAACTTATTATTTTTCCCGTCGTTTGCTGAACTATAAGTATATTTTGAGATGGCAATTTTTTCGAACCTAACAGGTGTTCACCACAGATAAGCCACACTCACTCTTTAGTTGGTAGGCTGACATCAAGAAAGAGTGTAGTGTTTATTTGAGGAATTTCGATAAGGTACATATTTATTATATAGCAATCATATTTTTAGTTAAAAGTTAAATATATACAATGTGGCGTCCTTGGAAATTATCGAGTTTGGTCCAAAAAATTATTTGCAATAACAACGAAAATTTAAATAATTGTAATCAAAGTGAAAACAGGTTTCGACTTCAGTTAAATTTGGAAACACAGAAGATATGTTTGAATGTGTATAAGAATCTACGGGAAAAGTTTGGTCTCGATGAAGAAACAGAATTAATGCAAGCAGTATCTGTGTAGGAGAAGGTGTAGGGTAGGATCGCTGGTTTTATGAAAGTAATGTGTTGTCAAATTATCACCTCTCTACATTTGGTAGCGACTGGAAGTATCTAGTGAGAACTCTTAAAATAAGTTATTAAATGTGTAATGAAAGCTTCAAAGGACCAGTGACTCATGTCACGAACCTGTGGAGTAAGATACAAATAATGAAAGAACCTTTCTTTTAGAAATACTTTAATTTAATTGAACACGTGGAGCAGGCGGGAATTGCAACTATAAACTGCCGTTACAAACACATGTAATCTAAACCTTTCACATACAGCGGTTCTTGGACAACAATGTAAATATATATATATATATATATATATATATATATATATACACAATATACACTCAGCTTAATAATTACAAATAGGTAAATTAAATTCAAACTTATGGTAGAACAAATAAAACCGGCAACCCTGCAATTAATGGGGCTGATGGTGATATTAAAGTTGATTCAGCACGTGTATGTAGAAATATCTCCCCAGTTATTCTAACTTCGGAGATGGTTGAATATTTATACAAGAAATAATGTACTCACAGTTCAAATAGCACTGAATTTAGGATGGTTACTTTTCACTTAATTGTTAGTTTGCAAAATACCCATTTTATCGGGTGTAAATTTGAAAGAACTGTACACTAAACCTTTTTCGTCCGTTCAGGTCCGTGATTGTTGAGGAAAGAGGATGAGATGAGCGCGAATTGCCCTTAAATAAGGCATAGAAGGCTTACGAGAATGAACGAAGATCGACGATTGGGCAGGGTTGATATTCGAACTATTGTAGTAATTTTTTGAATTTCTACAATCTGATATAACAGAAGTTCCCCTGTCAACTATACGTAAAGAAATCAAGAATGGGCCTCACGATCGCAAGAAGCGATGTGATAAGGGATTGATCAAACCTTTAGATGTGTCTGTAATAAAATTATTAAAAACCACCATATATTACTGTTACAAAAGTAATGAGTTACCAACAATTGAAATAATAAGAAATAAATTGACAAATGTCGGCCGTTTTTGATTATATTTCAAGGTTTGAACTTCGTCGACTGGCGTACACATTCAACTAGATTAATAATCTTAATTTGACAAAATTATTGTCGAAATTAATAATTTATTATGTACAAATTTACAAGAATGGTACAAAGTTATGACTGTTTGATCTTCGGTGGTTTTCAGATCGGAAGGCACTTTATGCTTTGTTTTAATGAATACTCACTTGTCTTGTATAGAAACTAAGTAACGATATGTTAGACTTAGTATCTCTGACTGTTTGACGTTGAGTGAAGTTAATTCGATATGTAACGACGACTCGATGAACTCGATTGAGTGTTGAACTGAGTTATGAACTAATTGAGTGATGAACTCGAAAACTAATTAAGATTAAGATTATGATAAATGCTTAACTGCTTAACTGAGTGTGAGTGCTTCTTGAATGAGTGTTGAACTCACTTCGTTGATTGAGCGATGAGCTCGTAAC
This sequence comes from Galeruca laticollis, assembly GCA_963921935.1. Lineage (NCBI taxonomy): Eukaryota > Metazoa > Arthropoda > Insecta > Coleoptera > Chrysomelidae > Galeruca > Galeruca laticollis. The sequence goes on along the minus strand of OY998176.1, from coordinate 84,953,045 downwards.
TAACTTTGTTGTTGAGTGATGTACTGAATTAGGAAATGACTTCTTCACGTTGTAAGATGTGTTAAATAGATATCTACAAGGGGCTTGTTGACACGTGGATTGGGTTGACTAAAAGGAAATACACATTTTCTATTGGCCAGTATCGTTTGACTTGCCAGAATTATCGACAAGAGTCAACAATGGACGACTTCAATAGATATTTCAATTTCTATTGAACATTCAAAAAAGGGAGACCGTCCTATTGTGACCTTTTTACTCCGAAAAAACATTTATTACACTCCTTTCGATCATCTACCATAAAAATTCATGCACAACGTGACAATAAGTTACAATTTTAGTTTTGCTCCATCAATAATATTTTAGGGCTTTTACACAACAATAAATAATAGTGTGAAACGTGATATTTTCCTAAATTTGTCACCATAGAATTTCAAACACAATGCGACAATATGTATTTCACGAATTTCAAAATGTGTTATTTCATTGCTCTCATAATACTATTTTACAAATAATAGTGCGAAACGTGAGATTTTAAAAGTATTAAACAAAGCTGAAAATAAAGTGAATCTACCGTTTGAATTTACAACAACACCGAAAGAATACAAAAATATCTACCAATTCTTTGACACATTTTTACAATGCTAGCCAATTGAACTGAATTTACGCCTTAAAATGAATACAATGACAAAAAGAAGACACATGAGCTTAATATCTACAAATATTTTAGACATTTTTAAAAGTATCGTAATCTATATAATTTAAGATTTCCTAATCTTGAACATCGGCCGTAATGTAAATGTCTGTAAGAAAACTATTGGAAACTGGATTAAAAAATTGGAATTCAAATTCAAAACTATTAGTCATGGAAAGCGAAAAAATAGTGGATATGCGGTATATATACTTGGAACAAGTAACTAAGTATAGAAAAGAAAACCGGCCAATTGTCTATTTGCACGAAACTTGGTATGATACACACGACACGGTTAAGAAAGGATGGACCGATGGGTCAAAAATATGTATGCCAACAATCCCTGCAAACAAAGGATTCAGATTTATTATTGTGCATTGCGATGGAAATGGAGGATGGGTTCTAAATGCCTTAAAAATATGTGGAAAGAAAAAGGAAGATTGCAACGTTGACTATCATAAGAACACCCACTATGCAAATAAATATTACAGTTATGTTAATTCAACATCACATTGTGATAATGTTTTTCTTTTTTTCCTCTTGTTTTCATCACATGCCCATCTATACAACCGCTTATGCCCAGCTTGTGGCTGTTAACTTTTGTTATGTTTCAACTTTTCAGCGATGTTAAAGCGCTGTCTTTTTACATTACTGTGATGTTACTAGAACTTCCTCAAAAGAAAGTCTTTATAACGAACTAAAAACAACATTTCTGTTACATTCTGAAATGCCTTTCAACATCTTGTCGATGTTAATGCAATGTCTAAAAAATAACATCTTATCAATGATCTAAATGCGACATTTCAAAAACAATACAGTGTATTCTCGTAGATGTTGTATGGACATTACATAAACCTCTAAATAATATACATCAAACATTCTGAAGAACGCCGGCTGTCGGCCATATTTCGAAAAATAGTCATAGTACAACTTTAAAAAAATAAACGGTTTTAAAGATTGAAACTAACTTTTCCGCATCTGTGGCCCTGAACAATATTCTATCATAACATTGTTACTTGTATACACTTCGGGCGATGTATCGTGCTAATAAACCGAAAATTCTCCAAAAATAACCAAAAATTTAGTATATCTGGATTTATAGGACCCGCTGTACTCTCTCTAGTCAACTGGAAATCAATCATCTGTGAGATACCTTGAACAATATTCAATCATAAAATTCATTAATCGTATACTCTCTGGATGCTGTATCGTGCTAACAAACTGAAAATTCTCCAAAAATTACAAAAATTTGGTACTTCAAGTACCATAGCACCCGTTGTACTGGCTTTAGGGAGCTGAATATCAATAGGGTTCATCTTTGATACGCTTTGAATAATATCCAATCCAAAAATTGGGCACTTGAATATACTCCGGAGGCAGTATCCTGCTAACAAACTGAAAGTTCTCCAAAAATGACAAAAATATTGTACTTAAAGTACTGTAGCACCTGTTGTATTGGCTCTGGTGAGCTGAAAATCAATAGAGTTCATCAGTGAAATGTCCTGAATAATATTCAATCATAAAATTGGTGACTTGTTGAACACCGAAGGCTGTATCGTGCTAACAAACTGAAATTTCTCAAAAAATGACAAAATGTCGTACTTCAAGTACACTAGCACCCGTTGTACTGGCTCTGGTGAGCTGAAAATCAATAGAGTTCATCTGTGACATGTCCTTAACAATATTCCATCATAAAATTGGTGACTTATTGTACTCCAGATGCTGTATCGTGCTAACAAGACATGTTAGGTAAAGTGGCCGACGACAACGACGACGACGACGACGACGATGACGACGACGACATACACACAGGATTTTTTTTCTAAAAACCGTTTTTTCGTGTTGTTGTTGATGGAAACCGTAGAAATAACTCAAAAATTTTTTCAAAAATTCCAATTTTTTTTGGGGAAAACCAATACTTTTCTCGCATATTAGAGTTGGGCGGAAAAGTAATACCTTCAGGAAAATGGGGTGGAATGAACACTTCAAAACATAATACTGTGATTATCTCCAAAAAAGAGATACTAAACGTATCCTAGAAATACAATGTTTGATATATTGTTGAGATTATGAAAAAATATAGTTAGGGACTTTTTAATGAAATTAACTGTCACGACCCTTACTTCGTTAGGGACTTTTTGTCTTTATTCTTCAAGTAAGGGGTGGGGGAAGGTTTACCCAAACAACAAATGTCGTAACACTTTTTTTTAATCGACATCCATGTTTTTGACTTCATTTGAAAGAGTTTTTCCTTTTTAATAAGAAATGCTTAACAAAAATAACAAAATTGGACAATTTTGTCAACGCTTTGTGAAAAAGTCCACAATTTTTCCATTTTTCACGGAAATTTCAAATGTAATGAGGCATTTTTTAAATTCTGATGAAAAGGGGAAAAAATCTATCTATCTATTCTAAGATATAAGATTTACAATATCAGATATAAAAATTGATAAAAATGCTTCAATTTAGATTTGAAATTTCCGAATGGATACAAAATTATCTAATTTTGTTATCAATCCTGTTAAACCGAAAAACTTTTAAATACAGCTAAAATCATTAATATCGGTTAAAAAACGAAAAAGTTATACATTTGATCATAAGTTTGAACCTTCCCCACCCATTATTCGAAGAATAATGGCAAAAAATCTCCTTAATTAAATTTATTCATAATCTCATCAAGATTTCAAAAATTGAATTTTTAGGACACCTTTAGTATGTTTTTTTGGAGTATTATGTTTTCGAGTGTTCATTCCACCGCTAGCGGATATTTTAGAGAATGCCAAATATATTCCAGCAATTTTTCAGGATCCCTTATCTAAAGGTAATTTTTTTGAAAGTTGTACCATGATTCTTTTCTGAGATATGTTGTTCATCATGTACATTTAAAATAAAATAGCAAAAAAGCAATAAAGGATTTAAAACGTTTATTCACTATTAATGAACAGTACAGTAAATTTGAAAAAAACAGGTAAAAAATTAGAAAAAAAAAACATCTTGTCCAGCAATCCAACCTAAAAAAAAATAAAAATGTGTAAGCATATTACATAACAAGTCTGGAAAATGGAAACTATCGAACACATTCAGTGAAAGCAAGAAATAAAAAAGGGTATATTAATCCGTAGGTACCATAACGTACCATACTTTGAAACTGAATTAATAAAGTTTAACGGATACACATACATTACAGCTAGTTTACAGAAAATTTATTAGAATGATTTTCTAATTATATTAAAACTAATAAAAAATTTTCACGATAAAGATTTAATGAAACATAACGTTACATCAACAGAAATCCAATCTGATTTAAGAAAATTTAATCGTTCACTTACGGTTACTTTTTCTCACGCAAGAGTCGCTGTTTCGAGTACCTCAACCATTCCATAACGTACACTTCAAAATCCTTATCTGTGAAACATTTAAAGGTGTTCTGAACAACAGCTAATAAAACAATTACTTTAGATCAAATTGTGCCCATGGAGACCTTTGATCATAAATTACATCAAACTTCATTTTCAGCCAATTGACTAGGACCAATTTTCCAGAAGATACATGCGGGGATCTTCAAAGGAATAATAACATATTTTATTTCGAGAAGTGACTTTTCATGATTTACCTTCTATTCCATGCCTCCCTCCATTTGGGAGGTACATTCAGGTGTGCTATGAAAATTCATTCTTCTTTTTTGTATAAAATAATATACTATTCTCATCTTGTTATTTTCATCCTGGAACAAATTGTATATTAACATCGTGGAATTGTAACTTAATGAAAACTAAGCATTATTAATACACTGTATACAAAAAAAACTACTTATGAGTAAGAGAAGAACACATTATCAAGTTGAATGAGTTTATAATTAATTGTATCCAATCGAGTATCCAATAGCTGTGTTTCTACAATAATAAATAATTGAATGCTGGCTGTTGACTGGAGCATTCAGTATCATAAGTTACATATTCTTCAACCAGATTAATATAGGTACCATTGTAAGGGACATCTACAGATTATTTATTGTATTCAGTCAATTTTCAAATGGAAATCAGCTTTTTAACAGAAATTTCTGTTTTTAAAGTCTTAAACAGCCTCTAATTGTTCACAAGAATTGTTAGTAATAATGATAAAATTTTCTAAATCTGCAAAATTATATTGATGGCTAAGACTCCTACTAAAAAAACTAGAACTAGAGATACTTGATTCAATATTTTTTGTACTGTTTAATACAATGTTTGTATCAGACTATCTGAAATAGTTACTTCCCTTTCATTACATAATTAGCAGCTATTTGTTTTTTATTTTATTTGTGTAAGTAGCTTCTGAAACATCTTGAACATTGAAAATATTTTCTTCTAGATTTAAATATCTGCCAACATATGAGCATGTTTTATTATTAATAATAATATCTACCCTATTGCAATATCAAGTTTTTTGTAGGGTATAATGCATATCTAGGATTTGAAATATTGTGAATCGTTTTCAAAATACACTTACTAGGTAACTAAAATATTTTAAAAATTGAAAAAACCCTTATTTTGTAATAAAATGTTAGTGTACAATTCCGCCACTTGGAATTTCAATGTATAATAGCCGATTAAAGTATTGAATGAGTATTAAGTTTTAATAATTATGATTTTGGAATAGGTACCTACCGATAACAATTGTTGTTCGTCCATTATAACTAAGTATAGAAACTGTAGCTTAGTAGGAACTAACGAAAATGAAAGACCACTTTATTCAAGTATTAATTGCAAAATATGTGCTTCCTGCAAATAAAATATAACACAACTGAAAACCATCCGCCATTTCATGCTTGTCATTTTTATTTCCACAGATAACTACTGTATGTTTCGTTCATCAGTTCCTCTTCTGTTTTCTTCTTTTTTATGTTACTGTGATGTTTAATTGTTCAATATGAGACATTACTGAGAGTTTTATGAACTAACGTCGTACAGACGTAATAAGTACGATGTTAATAAAAATTATTTCGAAAGATGTAAAAGTAACTGCAACATGTGATCATCTCAGAAACACGATAATTTGTAATATTACAGTAACGTTCTATATGTGACATTAGTGAGAAGTATACAAATTAACATCGTATGAATGTTTCCTATAGGAAGTTACTAAAAAGAAGTTCATGGGATGTGTATGTATCTGCGAATTCAAGTGTTACTGTGCACATGAAAAATATGTTTTATTTTCATGACATGGATGTTAATAGAGTTGGTAATAAAATTAAGACATCTAGGAGATATCTTATTAACGTTTTAAATAAACATCACGAAGTCTCTAAAAAGAACACCACAAAAAAGACTTGTTATGTTTCTTGTTTAGTGGGCATGGTTTGAATTCACATTGATCCCAAACTTAGAGCCAAATCGTGTTGTAGTTCTAGACAACGCTTTTTATCATTCACTACAGCTCAATAAAATACCAAATAAAAGCTACAATAGGACCGAGCTACCAAATTTTTTAATTTATAATAATTGGTACTTTGAAGATTCTCATAGAAAACAACAACTGATTGAAGTAATACGGACAAAGAAATTTAAGAATTTATATGCCCTAGAGAGTATTGCTGAACAACATGGACACTGTATAGTAAGACTTCCTCCTTATTCTTGTATTTTCAATCCCATCGAGTTATTTTGGGTACTATTGAAACAGAGATTAGAGAAGTAATCAAAATTGAAGATGAGTATAAGAATATTGGGCAAGTTCATACTAATGGAGGAAATTAATTTATTATTTATTTACAAGACGATATTGATAGTGAAGCAGATAATATGGGAGAAGGATTAATAGAATTTTTGGAAGAGAAAAATTAACGTAACTTCAAATACAATATAGGTATTGGTAAAAGTGAACAGAGTCTAGCTCCGCAACATAACTTGAAGGGGATATACGACTACATTGCTACACTATATGTTTTGCGCCAACTATACTACGACCTATAGTTGACCAGCTTCTTCTTCATGTAATTGATAATAACTTCCTATAGAAAAATAATTAAAATTGAAAATCCTAACAAAATAATTAAAAAGTCTAATCAATACATACTCTTGAAATGGTAGAGCAAAAAAAGAAGGAGAGTAACGATTACATGGTAGCCAAATTAAAATTATTCATATGAAATTCTAATATAAACACTATTTGATACATTATCTAAATGATAGTGAAAATCGCAACAAGATCGATTGCGTCCTTTAGGATAAACGTATCTTAAAACACTGATTTAGGTGTTTTAAGAGTACATTGAAACGGATGAGCGCGGATTAGTGGTCGACCAGGCAGCGGCTAGTATAGTTATCCGGTAGTAGAAACGTCTTCGTTCTCACAAGGCTGTAACAACACAAGTTTCAACTCTCAACACTCCAATATTTGCACTGCGCCACCCATGTTTCAATAGCTCATTAATCCACTCACTCTCAAATAATTTCATTGAATTACGACTTCAAATTTCTTCTCCGCGATGCACTCTAACGAACCATTTACCATCATCACCAATGATTCTCGCACCTAATACATTTACACCGCACGGAAAGACTTCACTCAAGAAAAACACACCCAACCTCAGCCCTGCAGAGAAAACATATCCTATTTCATGGCCCGACTTTCTATAGAAATACAAAAACTAACTCCAAAAATACCAAAAATCAAAATAAAGAAAGGATCTCTCTCTCCCTCTGTCGCTTCAGTGTCACAGTTATCCACAAACTCAGAACTATGGCTACCAGAAAAAACTGACTGCTTTTTTTTCGGTCAATGTAGTACAAAGGATTATAATTTGTTGCGACGTTTTCCTAAAGTAAAGTGATTCCAATGATAAGTTTTGATTAAATTATTGTAAATAATGTTTTCCTATGTCAATGCTGCAAGAAGTTTTTCCTGGGGACTTTTACTTCTTCTCGGTACTTCATACAAAAAGTTAAACATACATTTTCCGTGACGAAATGCCACCATTGAATGAACCATACCTTCTTTTTTCCCTACTGTTATACAACATAACAAATGCTAGCTCGGCATTCATTTTACAACTAGAGAATTACACTGACTGACTTTTTTCCTCGACGGTCGCTATCGCTTTGATTTTTCGTGGTGCGAACTGGTTGGAACGATCAGGTCGCGCGACTTGACTGCTAGTGTGCTGGGCTCATAGATCGTACTCACAAATGACGCTAATTAATTTTTTTATGGAAATATGTTTCGTTTTATGCTATTATAAAACTTTTTACAAAGATAATTTATGGGTTTATTCTGTACAAATATGTTAGCGGTAACAGCGCTGTAAATTTTCAAGGTCGAGAGATGTTATCGAAATGCTATTCTGTACGCTTTTAGTGTAACTTACATCGATATATAATAACATTTTCGCTGTTAAAATCACGCCGACCAAAACATTGGACGTTAGGAGTGTTTTGACACTGTTTGTCATAAGTTGAATTGTAAATTTTCAAGAAATAAATCAAAATGTACAATATGATCCCAATTTTGGCATACGGTTTACATGAGGCAGCTTACCGACGGTAAGTGTGTATATTAGCAATATTGAAACAAAAAAATAAGCCTAATTTTGAGGTTATAATTTGAAATATGTTTCTAGGAATTATGTGCGTATAGAAAGGAAAATATTACGTGATTCACAAAATCCGTTTGATATACCGGAAGACCTCTTCATTATCTATTACAGGCTAAACAAAGAAATTGTTACGGAACTAATTCGTGACATAGAGCAACATGCAAAAAATCCAGGAAATGCAAACGCCTTACCATTTGGATTAAATGTATTACTTCTATTGATGTATTAAAATATAAATAATCAATAAGGTTTATATTTAAGCTGTTCACAGCCTTGAGTTTCTTTGCAAATGGATCTTACCAAATAACGATAGGCAACTCATGTTGGACCAATATCAGTCAAAGTTCGGTTAGTAGATGTGTAACTGAAATAAGTGAATTGATCGTACATTACATGCCCGAAATTATAAAATTTCCATCTACTTTGGAAATGAGAAATAATGTGCAGATTGGGTTAGTAAAAATGGTTAATTTTGGCTAGAAAGTTTGTGGTGTAAGTTCCAACAAATTTTTGGGATATATATTTTATTTTATAGATTCAACAACAAGTGGGGGTTGCCAGAAATTATTGGCGCAATAGATGGCACCTATGTGGAAATTGTTGCACCACCAACTACTGATTTACAGAATCCTCCTTTTGTATTTATTAATAGAAAAGGAAAGCATTCTATAAATGTAATGCTTGTAAGTATTTCAATAATCATAAAAGTTGTTTTTTACTTGATAGTTTGAGATATTTCAGATTAAGAATGTAGAATCTTAGCAGTAAATGCTAGGTTCCCTGGATCGGTTCACGATTCAGCTATATGGTCAATGTCTAACACACGGAATTATTCACTGAATGAATATTCCAATGGCCATAGGCATTCATCTTTCATTGGTAGGTATACATGAAGTACATTTCTTTGTTATATTTAAAAAAATGTTTAGGTGATAGTGGCTATCCTTTAGAACCATGGCTTTTAACTGCCTACATCAATCCGAATGAAGGGACTCCAGAAGCAGAATTTAATTCTCGATTTAAAAGTGCAAGGAATATTATTGAGAGAACCAATGGTATTTTGATGGCGAGATTCCGATGCCTTTCAAAAGAAAGAATATTTCATGATAAACCTGAAAAAGCCGAAAAGATCATTAACTCTTGTTGTGTTTTGCACAACATTGCGATAAATCACAGACTGCCCCTCGATGATTTTCTCCTCAATGAAAATCAAGAGGAACAATTATTTGAAGACAATGTTTGTAAGGATTTTAGTTCTAACTTTTTAATTGAGCAGTTCATGAAAACGATTTTGCTTTGTTGCAAGAAATGTACAATATAATGATTTATTGGAAGCTGGCCGAGCAGCTAGGACATATTCTATAAACAGTTTATTGTAATTTTTAAATAAATTTTTATTCAATAATAATAAATATTGTTTTAATAACAAAATAAATAATATTCTTTGGATATAACTTAAAACAAAATAAGAAAAAAGCCAACAAGGTTGACATGCAAAAAAAAATTATCAATCATTCATGTTGAAGTTCGGGTGTTCAAACTTATATTTTTGAATTTCAAAATTTAGTTTCTTTCTTTCAATTTGTAATTTTTCAGTCTCTATGTCTTTATAAGTTTCTGCCAATTTTTCAATTGAGGCTGCAATATTTTCATTTGGCTTTATGCTTTTATCCAATGCCTCCAAAATATTTTTGCTATCTCATTCAAAGGAGGTGGTCTCCTATGTTTGTTTTTACCGTCTTTTTTCTTCACATTTTTGTTTTTAACATTAAAATTTTCTATATCGCCAATCTGATACAGTGTGCTATTATTTTCATTTAACACTTCATACTCTGTAACATTTGCTTCCAAGTATCTACTTGGCCCACAATAGGCATCATTTCACTGGAACTTATTGGAAGCCCACCTTCCTCAACATCTTCAAATCCTGTGACTGTAACCCTTCCCTAAACAGATAAACCGCTATCTTCTAATAATATTAACTGGATGGTGGACCTCCACCTGTTGCGTTCCTGCTTATTTGGATTTTCCAGTATTTAGAACGCGTAGAGTTCTTCCAATCTTCAAACCTCTGTAAATTAAATCATTTGTAACATACATACACATTTTTTTTAACAAAAATACCCTTTTCCATTCTTCGATAGGCAATTGTTTACGGGTGATATCCATTTATTTTCGATGTAATTCTCATCCAAATTTGGGTTAATTGTTCCACTTCTAAATACATAATCATTCTCCATTTCATTCAAATATAATTCATATTGTTCATCAGATGTCTTTCTTTTTCATTTTTTTTGTTTGTCTACAATACAATAGTTAATTGTTTAATAATTTATTTTACAAACTATATTATCTATGTACTTACTGATCACATGATGTGTTAGCAAATTCATCCATTTTTAATAAAAAATAATAAATATTAATAAACGCACTAATATATATATATATATATATATATATATATATATATATATATATATAACATAGAGTAAAACAACACCCTGTATACCGAACATAAAATAAAAAAAATACTTATTTCAAGAAATAAAAATTTTTGAAATTTCATTTTTTTTAAAAAGATTATCTAAAAAAGGAGACAATCTGTACCATGTACTATTCAATAGAGAAAGCATCTAACTGTATAATTTAAAATAAGATTTGAAAAAACATTTGTGAAATGAATTAACAAAATCTCTATAGACCTACAAGAGGGAACATTAGAACGTTGTTACATATACAAATGGAAATGATAATCCTTTATTTTTATTGTCAAGGTAAATAAATAGTGAGATTCTTTTTAAAATGAATATTAGGGTTTGAAGGACATGTAAATAAGATTTTATAAATATTTAAAAACATAACGATATAAGAAGTAAACTGAAAAACATTAATTCTATGGAATGTGACATTTATTGAACGGTTTGACGTTATGAACACATATTTTGTAAATTTGAAAATGTCATTTTGTAAACTAAATGAAATATAATTTAAGAGACACAATATGAGTTAAAATCATTAAAGAACCTTAAAACAAAGCGTTTTCAATTGATAGATGGACAATTCACTATTTGAAATGAAATCTATAAAGAAAAGTTTTGATAACCAAATCTGATTGGTGGAATGTATTCAACAAACTTTTAATCTGCGACAAGTAGTTGTTAATAATAAAAAATTGAAGGAGAAAAGTTTGTTGATTATAGAGACTATTGACTAGGTAAAATTCTTTTTGGGTGGTAGAAAATTTGAGAAGCAGCAAAATTTTGGGAATTAAGAAAACTTTTCAAAAAATAACATATTTGGCATCAAAATTCAGAAAAGAGAGATACATTGTACTTATGATATGGTAGATTATATATTTAAACAAGCAGATGTAGAAACTAAGAAACAATTTGGTAATTATGTTTGAATACTAACCGTATAATTGATATATAATACTTGATTAATATTTGTATGGTGGAATGGATATATCCACCATACCTTTTAGAAAGCTTTTGATTATGTAATTGGACTGAAATGTATTGATGTGGACGGGACATAGCATTGATTCCTGATTTTGTGTAAGCTGGACCAGTGATGTGACAATTTCCAGAAGGTAACCTAAAATAAAGTAAAGGATAATTGAAGTGAATTACTATACAGGAATAAGGTATTTAGACTATTTTCATTATACATAAAAAAGGTTGAATAAAACTTACCAATTTAGTGAAAAAAATTGAACTTTGGTATTAAACAAACATTTACAACCATTGTGTTTCGCCATTTTGATATAATAATCGTTTATATAGAAGTTTCAGTATTATAAGATTTGTATTAAATGTTGCCTATTTTAGATTTGTATATAGAGATAATTTTTTCATGGTGAGAACGTGATTTTGTTTGAATGAGTGGTCATAATAGATAGTAGGTTTTTTATTAATTTGTGTCTTGTAAAAGAACAATGTATTTGTCTATTCAAACATTAAATAACGTTTTTTCTAGTTTGAAGAACATTGTAAAATTGTTTTTGATACATTTTATTTCTTTGTGGTGATGGCTCCATCTAGTTTGAACCGTTGGTAGTTTAAACTGACATCTGTGAATAGTAAAAAGGTTCAACTTGAAACACAGGACCGTCTTAAGAATTTATTACGTATTATTAAACAAGCAAGTACATTTTTATTAACAAAATTTTTAAGAAGACAGAAATATTTAATCAAATCTAGGCGCTCATATTATAAATTGAATTTTTGTTTCTCTATACCTGAACCCTACTCTGAGGTTAAAGAGTTTCTCATGTTTTAAAATATAACCATTTTAGTAATAAAATTTTAAATTTTTACAATATACCGGGCAAATCAAAACTAAATATAAACTAAACTAATAATAACTATAAATCATTATTTCTCTCCCCGTTCTATCCAGTTTAACATGTCACCGCAACGTGGGGCTATTATAGAAATTTTGTAAGTAGTAATAAAAAGCATTAAAATAATTTTTTTTGACTTTATTAAAAGAATTTAAATACATAAAATGGAACGGAAAATGACATTAAGAGACGGAAAGCAGGTAGGAGTTGAAAGTAGGCCTGATGAAGAAAGAGAAGAAAGAAGCAATGGTAGAGGAGATTTTCAGGTACAATACTTGGAACAGGGGAGAGAACATTCGGAAGAAGATATTGCAGAACAAGGACAGGAAGAAGAAGATGTACCATTATCAGAAGAAGCAAGACAGGAGGACAAACAAGAATCTAAAGAAAAAAAGGAAATGGACGTAATGAGTATGCTCCAAATGATGATGAAACAAAATAAGGAAGATATGAATAATATAAATGGAAAAATGGATAAACAAAATGAAAATATGAACAGAATAGAAGAAAATTTGAATGGAAAAATGGACCAAAATAAGGAAGAGATAAAACAAACTAAGGACCTTATAATAAAATTAATGGAAGAAAAATTGGGGCATGTTGAGAAGAAATTGGAGGAATCAAACATATACATGGAAAATAAATTAGAATCTACTAAACAAGAAATAAGAGGAGAAGTTATTGGAAGGATCACAGAAATAGAAAATTTACAGATCAACAGACTCAAGGAAATAGAGGAGAAGGAAAAGGATTTCAAAGGAGAAATTCAAAAAGAAGTTAAGGAAATCAAAATGGGATTTCAAGACACCCAAGAACGAATGGGAAATCTAGAAGGAAAATGGGACAGAACTTTAACTGAATTTCAACAAAATGTTGAAGAAGCATGTAAAGAGAAGCAGAAACTAGAGGAGGTGAAAACTGAAAAGAAGATTTGGGAAATACAAAAGTAAATAGAACTTATCAAAAGTAAAATTGAACAAACTGGGAGTAGAATTTTCAAGGGAGAACAATCAAAAGAAACGATAGAAATGACAAGAAAACTAGAAGACATGGAAGAGAGACTATTTTATTTACAGCAAAAACATGACCAAAGAGATGATAGGAATTTTCATGAAGTAAGGAATGGAGTGATGGAAACAAAAATAATAAACAATTACATTGGAAACAGAGGGGAACATAAATTTGAAGGAGACAATAGGAAAATACACCCAAAAGTGTTCATTAAAATTCTAAAGAATAAAATTAAAAACATGCAAAATAGAGAAGACATAAAAGAAATGATAAGAGAGAACTTAGACAGTCATGCATTAGTATGGTATACAAGTAAAGAAGACGATTTTAACAAATTTGAAGATTTTGAAGAACAGTTCATAAGATATTTCTGGGGAAATAGTGCTCAAGCAAGGGTAAGAGAAAAACTCTACTCAGGAAAATATGAGACAGGAAGAGGAAAAAGCATGAATGATTATGCTATGACAGTATTCATGAATGCGAAATTCCTAGACCCACCCATACCAGAAGAGGAAATAATAATGTTTATATCTAGACATTTTAAATGTGAAATAACAGAGACAATCACTATTCAGAATGTTAAAAATATAGAACAACTTAGTAGTTATTTACAACGATTAGAGAGAAATAGAGTGGACAATAACAACTATAACAGAAATAAAAACAATAATAATAGAAACAATTTTAACAGAAATAATCAACATAATAACAATAATAACAATTTTAATAGAAACAATCAATATAATAACAACGATAACAATAATTATGATGATAATACAAATAATCAAATTAATAGAAGAAATAATTATGAACAAAATTTTAATAGAACTAATAATATGAATAATAGAAATTATAACAATGGATATAATAACAGAAACAATAATAATAACAATAATTCAGGAAATAACAACAATTATAACAGGAATTTTAACAATCAAAATAATTATAACAGAAATTTTAGATATAATAATAACAACAATAATAATTATCGAGAGCAGAATTATAGAGAACAAAATAATAGAGGTGGACAATATGATAACCGACAAAGAGAAGAAATTAGAGAACAAAGAAAAGACTATAGGGAGGAAGAGAGAGGAAATGGAAATGGAGCACAAAGAAGAGTAAACAATATCCAAAGAAGAGAAGAGAGAGTGATATCGGTAGAACCGGAAATTATTACTGAACAAGAGCCCGACCAAAATATTGGATCGAGCACATACCAAATGTAAGAAATATTATCTGTACATATGAACATCCAAGGGAATACATTAAATTTGGGGAAGATTTGGAATTAAAGGAAATAACGGGATTAATAAAAATTAAAGGAAAATTAAATGGGAAACAAGTTAAAATATTAATAGATACAGGTTCGGAAGCGTCCATAATAAAAACAAAATTGATAGAAGAAAATATTAAAAATTATGAAAACAAGCTAGTCAAGATACCGAAAACTACATTAATAGGAGCAAATGGAAAGAAATTGTGTGAAGTTAGCAGATCTATAATACAAAGCATTGAATTAAAGGATGGGAAAGAAATTGAGATGCAATTATTGCTAGTGGATAATTTAGAAACAGACATAGTTATAGGAATAGATGAATTAACGAAATGTAAAGCAAGAATTGATTTTGAAAAGATGGAGATAGAATTAAATGGTAATAAGATTGAATTTGAAAAAGAAAATATGGAAGAATTAGAATTTGAAGAGGATAATAGGCAGTTATGGAATATAGAAAAGAATGGAAATATGGAATTATTGGCAATTGAAGAAGATAATAGGAAGTTATGGAATATAAAAAGGAGTGGAAATATGGACGAATTGGAAATTGGAGAGGATAATAGGCAGTTATGGAATATAGAAAGGAATATAATTATGGAGGAATTGGTATTAGTGTGTGGAAATAAAGAATATGAAGAGAAAGTGAAGAATTTGATTATGAAGTATGAAGGATTGATTAAAAAGGAGATGAGAATGGCAAATAATTATGTACATAAGATAGAAGTTAGAGGAATAGAAAATTTCAGAATAAGAACATATCCCATACCTTATAAATATAGAAAAGAAGTTGATTCAGAGATACAAAATATGTTAAAAGACGGTATTATAGAGAGATGTAACACAAGATATGTAAACCCTATTGTGGTCGTAAAGAAGGCAAATGGTGAATTAAGATTATGCCTAGATGCAAGAAATATTAATCAATACACTGTACCACAATACGAGGCTCCGATGAATGTGGAAGCAATTTTTGGGCGCATTACGAATACTAAAATATTTTCTAAAATTGATTTAAAACACAGTTTTTGGCTGATTCCTTTGGATGAAGATAGTAGAGATTACACAGGCTTCTCTATTGATGGTGTGTTGTACAGATTTTGTGTAGCTCCATATGGTATACAAAGTGCTTGTTCGGCCTTGGTTAGAGCATTACACCAAATACTAAATAAATTTGAAGACTTTGCACTTCATTATATCGATGATATATTAATCTTCTCTAATGATGAAGAAGAACACCTAAAACACATTGAAATTATTTTAAAAGAATTAGATAGAGCAGGTTTAAAAATAAATCAAAATAAATGTAAATTTTATCAGGAAGAGATATGTTTCCTAGGTTATAGAATAGACCAAAATGGAATGTCTATGGATGAAGAGAGGATACAAGCAATAGTAGAATATAAGAGACCATCAAACCTAAAATCTCTTAGAGGATTTCTAGGGATGATGAACTATTTTAAACGTTTGATACCTGATTTGAGCATGAAACAAATACCTTTAATTAAGCTTTTAAAGAAGGAGAATAAATGGAAGTGGACTGAGGAAACTGAAATAGCTTTTAATGATTTGAAGGAAGCATTTACTCAACAATTGAAGGTTTATCATCCAAATTATGATTTACCATTTATATTAAGAACAGACGCATCCAAAGAAAGGTTTGCAGGAGTGCTATTACAAATACAAAATGACATGGAAGTACCCATATGTTTCGTATCAAGGGTGACGAAAAATTATGAGAGAAATTATGGGGTATCAGAATTAGAATTGGCAAGCATAATTTTCTGTGTGACTAAATTTAGATTTTATTTATTAGGAGCAAAATTTACGATAGAAACCGATCATTCCTCACTTACAACTATTTTGAAAAACAGATTTGGCAACAGTAGATTTCATAGATGGGGTTTAATATTACAGGAATATGACTTTGAAATTAAATTCATTCCAGGAAAGACAAATGTAGTGGCAGATGCATTAAGCAGAGAAAGTAAGGGGGATAATAATAAGGATAAAAGAATTGTAAAAATTGGGGTAAATATCATGAAAGATTTAGATGGGATATTTTCTTTAAATAGCATCATAGAAGACCAAATGGAATTAACTGAAAAACAGAAAAGGAGAGGACAGTTAAAAGAAGATATATGGATAAAGAAAAATGGAGAAACAGATTTATTTATAATAACAGAGAATTTAGCTAAGAAAATCTTGGAAAATTTACACAGAAGAAATGGACATATAGGAGCTAGGAAATTATGGCTACTATTCAGAGAAAATTATATTAGTAAAGGGGACCAAAGTATAGCAAAATTGATCACCAGTACATGCCATATTTGTCAATTAGGGAAAAGCAAACATAGAAGAAACGAGAACATAGCAAAATCTATATTAACAACAAGATGTGGGGAAATAATTGCAATAGATTTCCTAAGTAATTTGATACCCAGTCAACAAGGAAATTGCCATATTTTGATAGTGTTTGATTTATTTTCAAAATTTATAAAATTATACCCTACAAAAACAACAAAAAGCAAAGTCATAATGGAGAAACTATCAGAATACATAAAAGAAGTTATAAAACCTGAAAATTGTATAATAGATAATGCTACCTACTTTACAAATGAAAGGTTTAAAAAATTTTGTAGTAAAAATCAAATGAATTTAAGAACGATTAGTATTCGACATCCATCTTCAAATCCATCTGAAAGATACATAAGAGAAGTGATAAAGTTTTTGAGAATAACTTTGTGGAATCAAAACCATAATAATTGGGAAAATCACATAGAGGAAATTCAAAATTATTTAAACAATTTACCGAACACAGTAACAATGGAAAGTCCAATTTATTTAATGAAACAATTGAGACCTCAAAGGAAATGGGAAATAAATTCTACAGAAGAATTTGAAAAGGTATTGGAAAGAGTAAATAAAAATCTGCAAAACAATGCAAACAAATATCTAAGAAGAATGGAAAAGAAGGGAAAAGCTAAAACTACATTTAATAAAGGAGACTTAGTAATCGTCCGTGCTTTAAGGGTATCAGATAGAAGTAAGAATGTATGTGCAAAATTGAAACCACCTTTCGAGGGACCATATGTTGTAAAGAATGAGAATGGAATAAATAGTTACGTTTTAAGATATATAGAAAGTGATGAAATAAGAGGTATTTTCAATATAAAAGATTTATACAAATATAACAAATAATGGAGAAGTTTAAAAAGAAAAGAATTTTATAAATATTTGAAGTAAAATTTGCATTCATAAAATTTTTACTTACATAAAAATTTGATAAACGCAAAATTTAGGGGATGTTAACATAGAGTAAAACAACACCCTGTATACCGAACATAAAATAAAAAAACTACTTATTTCAAGAAATAAAAATTTTTGAAATTTCATTTTTTTTAAAAAGATTATCTAAAAAAGGAGACAATCTGTACCATGTACTATTCAATAGAGAAAGCATCTAACTGTATAATTTAAAATAAGATTTGAAAAAATATTTGTGAAATGAATTAACAAAATCTCTATAGACCTACAAGAGGGAACATTAGAACGTTGTTACATATACAAATGGAAATGATAATCCTTTATTTTTATTGTCAAGGTAAATAAATAGTGAGATTCTTTTTAAAATGAATATTAGGGTTTGAAGGACATGTAAATAAGATTTTATAAATATTTAAAAACATAACGATATAAGAAGTAAACTGAAAAACATTAATTCTATGGAATGTGACATTTATTGAACGGTTTGACGTTATGAGCACATATTTTGTAAATTTGAAAATGTCATTTTGTAAACTAAATGAAATATAATTTAAGAGACACAATATGAGTTAAAATCATTAAAGAACCTTAAAACAAAGAGTTTTCAATTGATAGATGGACAATTCACTATTTGAAATGAAATCTATAAAGAAAAGTTTTGATAACCAAATCTGATTGGTGGAATGTATTCAACAAACTTTTAATCTGCGACAAGTAGTTGTTAATAATAAAAAATTGAAGGAGAAAAGTTTGTTGATTATAGAGACTATTGACTAGGTAAAATTCTTTTTGGGTGGTAGAAAATTTGAGAAGCAGCAAAATTTTGGGAATTAAGAAAACTTTTCAAAAAATAACATATTTGGCATCAAAATTCAGAAAAGAGAGATACATTGTACTTATGATATGGTAGATTATATATTTAAACAAGCAGATGTAGAAACTAAGAAACAATTTGGTAATTATGTTTGAATACTAACCGTATAATTGATATATAATACTTGATTAATATTTGTATGGTGGAATGGATATATCCACCATACCTTTTAGAAAGCTTTTGATTATGTAATTGGACTGAAATGTATTGATGTGGACGGGACATAGCATTGATTCCTGATTTTGTGTAAGCTGGACCAGTGATGTGACAATTTCCAGAAGGTAACCTAAAATAAAGTAAAGGATAATTGAAGTGAATTACTATACAGGAATAAGGTATTTAGACTATTTTCATTATACATAAAAAAGGTTGAATAAAACTTACCAATTTAGTGAAAAAAATTGAACTTTGGTATTAAACAAACATTTACAACCATTGTGTTTCGCCATTTTGATATAATAATCGTTTATATAGAAGTTTCAGTATTATAAGATTTGTATTAAATGTTGCCTATTTTAGATTTGTATATAGAGATAATTTTTTCATGGTGAGAACGTGATTTTGTTTGAATGAGTGGTCATAATAGATAGTAGGTTTTTTATTAATTTGTGTCTTGTAAAAGAACAATGTATTTGTCTATTCAAACATTAAATAACGTTTTTTCTAGTTTGAAGAACATTGTAAAATTGTTTTTGATACATTTTATTTCTTTGTGGTGATGGCTCCATCTAGTTTGAACCGTTGGTAGTTTAAACTGACATCTGTGAATAGTAAAAAGGTTCAACTTGAAACACAGGACCGTCTTAAGAATTTATTACGTATTATTAAACAAGCAAGTACATTTTTATTACCAAAATTTTTAAGAAGACAGAGATATTTAATCAAATCTAGGCGCTCATATTATAAATTGAATTTTTGTTTCTCTATACCTGAACCCTACTCTGAGGTTAAAGAGTTTCTCATGTTCTAAAATATAACCATTTTAGTAATAAAATTTTAAATTTTTACAATATACCGGGCAAATCAAAACTAAATATAAACTAAACTAATAATAACTATAAATCATTATTTCTCTCCCCGTTCTATCCAGTTTAATATATATATATATATATATATATATATATATATATATATTATCACATACAGGCTGTCCCACCATTGTAGTGACGTGTGTTGATCACATATTTAATATTTAAGTATTTGAAAGAAAGTGGTATTTTGAGAAACATAATATATCTCAGTCTAGCGATAAATTTATTAGTCTACGTACTACAAGAAGATGTGAAATGGGTGTTAACGTCTGAAAAGGTATACGGAAGTACGAAATAAGAAATGTGTTAATTGAGAAATGTTAGGATTAGAAAGGAAAATGATATGTTCGATGCGGTTGTATTATTGATAGTTGATCTATTAATTTCCATCGAATAAAATCTGAGTTTGACAATACATGACATTGATTAAAATAAAAATAAAAATTTATCTGAACAAGCCTTTAAGGAAACTAAGGAAGGAAGTGAGGAGAGAGGTTGTTGAAACGAGAGACTATTCACTTGACATATTTTGGTGACAGAAGTTTGATCCCGAAAAGACGAAAGATAACGGAATAAATTATATTGGAGGTGATTCAGGGATTTAAAATTAACCATAACATAATCAATACGAGGAATAAAACAAATATAAATGAAAATTAAAACAGTATATGGAAAACAGAGATTAAATATTATGGAATGATGCAAGGCTGGGAAAATAGTACGTGAGATTCTTTTAACACAGATTGGAGACATAAATAAAACATATTTAGAAGATTGTTAGCAAAATAAATGGGTCCGGTGCACTTCGCGACCCTCCGAATTTTGGAGCGATTTTTTTTTTACTAGAAAGCCCTATTGTTATAGAACATTTTAAGAGAAAAAAATTCTTGGATTATGCACTTTTGAAAGAGAAAATCGCAATTGAAAGTACTAAAAAACCGCCATTTTTTAAAAAAATTTGACATTTATGTCTAGATTTCAGATAGTCACAAATTTTAGGAGGAGAAGGAGATGTACAATGTTGTCAGTTCTCAATTCCGTGTTTCGTGACGGCTTGGAAATAATTTACACAAGACTTAATTATTTGCATGATCTAAAATATATTGAAACTACTTTTTTGAACGTTTTATGTATGCTCCACAGGTACTAACTTAGTTCGTATATTTTATGTGGTTGGGATAAATATAAAAGCTATGTATATGTTTGTGATTGTTAAGAATTAACGTTAGATGTTCCGATAAGTATAAATATTCTTTTTATAACGAAGGTATTGTTGATTCTTAAAGGTAGATTGTTTTATTCAATTTTAGTCATATTTTATACTTATATTGGTATTATTTTACATTTGACAAATGTTTAATTGAATAAATTGACAAATATAATTTGATTTGTGCTATAGAGCACTCAAGCGAACTGTCATTTAATTTTAAACAAGACATCTGTGGGCCATACCATAGACAAACCAAATATGGTTATTTCTTTATGGGTCGTACACAGCAGTAGAGTGCATTGTACACAACGCTTGTTTAAAACCCTTTAACACGAATTTTAATCATTTTTACAATAGCTAATCGTGAAAATGCCTGCTTTTTGTTGTGTTGAGGGATGTGGGAAAAAAGACAACGTGAAGTTTTTTCGAATACCCTCGGTTACAAACTTATATCGAGAAGACCTTAACTACTCGTCACGAAAAAGGAGACAGGCTTGGTTATCGGCTATAAAACCTCAGGATTTTTCCGAATCATTGCAAAAAAATGCTAGGATTTGTTCGGAGCACTTTGTTTCAGGTAGGTTATAAAATATAAGGTATCGTTATCCTAATTTTGTATAATTTTAGGATACCTTGCAACTTTAAAAGATATTTGTAATCCTGATTGGATACTCACTTAAAAAACGGGCTATGAAAAGCAACAAATTTCAAGTGGAACACACAACCCACTTGAGGTTTGTGGTGGAACATCTGAGATGGAATGTTATAATTGAACAGAAAAAAGTTTTGAGGTAAGTTATGTATGATAGTCAAAATTAAGTGAGTTTGTAATAATTATTAATAAAGGGATCAGTAGTAGTAGAGACAAGTAATACAGAATCAAAATCATTAGTATAAATTAACATAACAAAACAGTATTTGTTTTATATTAAAAGAAACTCTGCTTAGTTAATTATAGAGATAACATAATTTGTCATTATGTAATATAATGTAGGTATTAAGATATTTTACTATAATAATGTGACCAGGCGTCTGGATAAAGCCGGACTTGTCTGGCATTTTTACCAATTTTAGTTGTCCAGCCAGCTTTTTGTTACAGTTTGTTAAAATGTGAATGCTTTTTCAGAACTGTATTTTATGGTTTTTGATTCTACTAATGTAGGTACATTTATCTGAAAAATCCCATTTTCAAAAAATTTTCCTAATTTCAAGTTAAGAAAAGCTGACAAATTTATTGGAATCTTTGTATTATTATTATGTATTGTTTACATTAATGTCATTCTCTTGAACATTTGTTATTTTCATTTTCTGGTACCTAGTTAGAATAATGTTTAAAATGTAAGTTTTGGCATTATAATCATGTTTTTATGTCTTTTCAGTCTCAAATACAAAGTCTTTTTTTATTTTGTCATCAATTTTTGCCTCCTCTGTCCTCCTTTTGAGACATAAACATCTGGTCATTCTAGTTATAAATATGTAATAGTGGCTATAACTACTGAAAAATATTTTCAGATGTACTTTGGGAAATTTATGTTTATTAAATACTCAAAATTGTAGCAAACATTGTAATGTAGGTTGCTGCTGCAAAACAAGAGATGATGCCTTCAATGCAGCCTGTGGAATTGTCTGACGAAAGTATTTCAAATTGTGAGATACAAACAGATCTGACAATGGATGATATTGCAGCTACATTTGTAAAATTATCATGTGTACCCAGTGTCATGAAATTAGTTTTATCATGCGATTCCATTCAAAATGATAATGACCAAACTCTGTATTATACAGGGTTTAGATTAATATGTTAATGGTAGTTATAAAGGAACTGTAATGTTTTATATTTGGCGGTCAGAAGTTAGCATTGCAATCAAAAGACCAAATTTTACTAACTTATAATTAAATTAAGGTTAAAGTTGGATTACACAGATTCGACATATAGATTTGGTATAAGTTCAATATCGGCATCTACATATTTTAAAAATTACATAATAATCATGTATCAAAAGTTTAAACATTTTGTAATATGGTGTGATAGAACAGTTTTGAAAAAAACAATGTCAAATTGCTTCAAAGAAGGGTTGGAAGATAAAATCACGGTCATAATAAATTGTTTTGAAATAATGATTCAAACACCTTTAAATTTTGTAGCTGAAGCTCAAACATGGAGCAATTACAAGAGTCATCAGACCATTAAGTATTTAGTAGGCATCACACAAGGTAGCATTTGCTTCATTAGTGATGGTTGGGGAGGAAGAGTATCAGATAAGTTCCTAAGATTAAATTCAGGATTTATTGACAATCTTTGCCAGGGGATGTAGTGATGGCTGATCGTGGGTTTTTAATTAAAGGATTTGTTGAATTGT
Organism: Galeruca laticollis; assembly: GCA_963921935.1. Lineage (NCBI taxonomy): Eukaryota > Metazoa > Arthropoda > Insecta > Coleoptera > Chrysomelidae > Galeruca > Galeruca laticollis. The sequence goes on along the minus strand of OY998176.1, from coordinate 84,929,407 downwards.
TTCATGTACAAGTTATGATTCCAAGAGAGGAAATATCAATTAAATCTTGTAGACCTTTAAAACACACGAGCTGTAGCACATGTTAGGATTCATGTGGAACGAGAGATTGGTATGCTTCACCAAAAATTTAGAATTACCAGTGATACTTTATCAATTATCCTAATTGATTCAGGAGACGATCCGATTATTGATAAAATTTTACTTGTTTGTTGTAGTTTAATAAATATTTGTCCAGCCATTGTACCATTGAAGAATTTGAGACTGAATTTTCCCTTTTTTTATTTACAAAATCTATAGGTATTTTTTTAAATATGTAATAATTATTTGTTAATATTTATGTAATTTCATTCAAATAAATATGTTTAAATTAAGTAATAAAATATATACCTATTTTTCACAAAAATGACACTTCCACACAGATTTTCATTATGATACAGATTTTTAAACCAAAAGAATTAAGTTAATTTTAAATAAAGTGACACTTAATTTGACAACTATCAAAAGAAATTTGATTTTGATAGATTTTGATTTAATTGAAAATAGGAATGACACAAAAATTAACATGCTCTCCAGTTCAACAACCATCTGAACAGGATCAGCCTTTCAAATAAATTTTACAAATTGTACAATAAATAATTTATATATATACAAAGAAAATTGGAGAATTATGTTCGAAAGTTTTAAATTTATTTGTTGAACTTCCCTTCATTGTTCTTGTTTATTGTAATAAATGATAATTATTAAATGGGGGTATAAAAAATAATGTATATAACTTTTTTGGAATAATATTAATACATGATTGTTACATAAAATACTATTATATACCTATATCAATAATTTATCACACAGTTTATATATTATTAATCACAAAATTGTATATTTCTACTAAAATTACGCATTATATTATATTTAAGAAAGTTAATCCAATATCACATCAAATTGTACATTAAGTTATTTCTAAATTATTGACAACAAATACTTTTATAAAAAAGGAGTTGAAAGTGGTACTTTACCCAATAGTTTAATTAATTAAAAAGATCTGATTATTGATAAAATTTTACATGTTTGTTGTAGTTTAGTAAATATTTGTCCATTGTACCATTGTAAGAATTTGTGACTTTGAATTTTCCCTTTATTTATTTACAAACTCTATAGGTATTTGTTTTAAATATCTAATAATTATTTGTTAATGTTTATGTAATTTCATTCAAATAAATATGTTTAAATTAAGTAATAAAATATGTACTTATTTTTCACAAAATTGACACTTCCCCATAGATTTTCATTACGATACAGATTTTTAAACCAAAGGAATCAAGTTACTTTTTAATAAAGTGAGAATTAGACAACTATCAAAAGAAATTTGTTTTCAAAACTACCTTTATCTAATATTAATTTAAATTTTATTACTATAATGATTTATAACGAAGAATAAAAATTTTAATTTAATTGAAAATATGAATGACACAAACATTAACATGCTCTCCAGTTTAACAACCATCTGAAAAGGATGAGCCTTCCAACTAAATTGTACAATAAATAATTTATAGATAAACATAGAAAACTGGTGAATTATGTTCAAAAGTTTTAAATTTATTTGTTGAAGTTCCTTTCATTGTTCTTGTTTAATATAATAAATGATAATTATCAAATGGGAGTATAAAAAATAATGTATATAAATTTCATGTAATGGTATTAATACATGATCGTTACATAAAATATCAATATATACCTATATCATTAATTCATCACACAGTTTATATATTATTAATCACAAAATTGTATATTTCTACTAAAATTACACATTACATTATATTTAAGAAAGTTAATCCAATATCACATCAAATTGTACATTAAGTTATTTCTAAATTATTGACAACAAATACTTTAATAAAAAGGAGTTGAAAGTGGTACTTTACCAATTAGTTTAATTAATACAAAATTTTAGATGTTTGTTGTAGGTTAATAAATATTTGTCCAGCCATTGTATCATTGTAAGAATTTGTGACTTTGAATCTTTCCTTTTTTTATTTACAAAATCTATATGTATTGCTTTTAAATATGTAATAATTATTTGTTAATATTTATGTAATTTTAGTCAAATAAACATGCTTAAATGAAGTTATAAAATATGTTATTATTTTTCACAAAATTGGCACGTCCATGCACTTTTCAATCCCACACATTCCAGATGATACCACATAATGTTGCAATTGTCATCACCACACATGATCATTGGACGTCCATCATCTTCACGTTTACAGGTACATCATACAACGTTTCTTTTAAGAAAACATTTTTCCATGAGTTCAGGAAGAACAATTTTCCTATGAAAATTTTAAGCATTTGCAGCTTGAAAGTGAAAGAAGTCTTCATTGAAATATATTCTTCCAACATAAAAGTCTGTAGGGCTCCAAATTACAAAATCACAGTATACTGAATTTGTCATTGCCACTTGCATTTGAGTTTGGTAAAAATATTCATGTGACTTGTCCAAATAAATATCCCAATTTTCATTTTGTAACAAATATGTGTTCTTCCATTTCACAAAATTTTCAACCGTCATACTGGACAATCAATAAGGGCATTTCACTTCAAGACATTCTTTAAAGGATAATGGTGGTTTTTCAATATTGGCACAACAAGCTGCTTTGAATTTTAACGCTTTGATTCTGACAGTTCTTTGATTTAACCATTCTCTTGATGAACACTGGGATCTAGTTTTTAATTCTATTTCACTATTCACTGGACAATGAAATACTTACATGCTGAGTTAAAGTAATTGATTCTTACTGACTTAAATATTCATACTTTTCACTATACAAATTTGTATATGGGTTAATCCACAATGTGGACACTGTTGAATGGTTATATCACTCTCATTAGAACACTGTTGCTGCCTGTCTCTTCAATATTTAAAAAAAATGAAACTATACCTTTACCTTGGAGAGGTTGTACAAGTTGATTCGATGGACTTTTAAATTTTTTGCAAAATTAATATTCTTTATTGGTTCATATCAAACCTCTTTAGATTTTGTAATTTTCCATAAAGCACGAATATCAGTATAAGAAGTACTTACTTGCGTGGTTTCTACATATTCGAGAGCAAACAGTATGGTCCCTACATGGCTACAAACTTCCACTGCATCTGCTATATAGGTGCAATTGGCAGTTTCAACAATTTCATCGGTGTTCACAAGCACCCACACTATTAAATCGGGTTCGTTCATCCTTGGTGAATGTTTTACCAGGACAAAGAGAAACAATAACTTGGCTGATTGTAAATTAAAAATAGCAAGTCAGGTACCTAATTGCATCCTACGTGATGAGTTTACTTACCCTTCCAATAACAATATAAATATCTTCTACTCTCTTTACTCCACATTATGTCAAAAATTCTTCCTCAACAAACTTGTATGCATATAAACTTTTAAATGCCTTCATTTGTTCCTTGTTGTTAATACCAGATAACTGACAATATACATATTAGTAATGCTGGGAAAGTCTTTCGGGTCAAAACTTACTCGTTCATGGATAAACAGTATGGGTCTAACCCACTAAGTTTGTGTAGTTTTTGTACATATCTGGCAGCGACTTCTGGATGCTTGCTTTTAAGATTATTATAATAATTAATCATTGTTTCAGAATTTCTACAATAACAATAAAAAACACTAAAAAATAATTACAAATGTGTAAACAATAATGGCAACAAACAGTTTATAATGTTTATATGCCCCACAGACACCGTATTGGCTTTCAAGTGAGATCGTTGGAGAGTTTTATTTTGGAACATTTGTCGTTCCTAGCAAACTTGTAGGCTAATAATGGCGTCCCAAATAAGAGTTTGAAGATGGTTGTTAATGTGCTAGTATGATCTATAAAGAATAGAATGTACATATGAAATATGTATACACTTTTTGGACCATCAGAAACGATAAATATCATGTTAAGTACATATAAATGTTTATTTTAAATATGTCTTTAAGACGTACATAATCATTTTAATTATATCCATTATAGGTTGTAGAAAACTTTATGTAGAATATAAATTTTTTCGAGAAGGGGAAGGGAATATACCAAGATTATATTTCCTTCCACTCCTCGAACCAATTATAACCCGACCAACAGTCAAATATTTGTAGTAAAATTTTAATGGGATTTTTTAGTGCCGAATTAGCATAATTTACAATACTTTACCTAATTCAATTCAATATCGCTTCCTGACCAACTGACACAGATCAAAGTGTTAACTAGAGTATCATTAAAAATAAAACAATAAATAGAAAAATATTACTTTTCCAACTTAAGTATATAGGCCAAATAAAACTCAACAATGTACTGAACTAGAAAGGATAACGCGCCGAAGTTTGATTAACTACTAACCCAACCTATTTTTTTTTTTTTGTGGTGGGGGAAATCTTCTAAAGACCTTGGGAAGGAGACCCAAGTTGCCGGATTCAACCAACCATGTTTTCATCCTCAACCCTTAATGAGCCAAGGACACGTCACTCTAAAGAGCCATGGTCGATCGCCTACCTGCTAAAACCTACCACCAATCTGTCCGAACTCTATACCTAAAATGTCTTATAAAAATGTGAATTCGGTCAACCTAACCTAACCCAATCTAACCTACTTACCTACTCAGGAATATTTAAACTAACCTAATCTAATCTAACTAAATGTCAACTATAAACTAAACTGGATAACGGGCCGAAATTTGTTCAATAATGTTATTGAACCGCGCACCAGGAGTGGGACCAAACACTTGCCACCACATAAACTGATCCACATATTCCGACAAAAATCTTGAGGACATCACCCCGAGACGCCTCAAATATTGTTTAAGGCACGACCAGTGGCCTTCGATATGATTCGTGCACACTCCCGTTACCGGATCCACAAAGTTTCTGGAATGATTAACTTCCTTATGTGTATAAGGGGATGCACCTCCCAGATTTTTGAGACCACTATATCCCCTCCAGCAGTCAGTCCATATTTCAGTACCCGGCAATACGTGATGAGAAATTATTGATTCCAGAGTAGTGGCTGTTCGGTTGGGAATAAATACTACATAGCCACGTTTATCAGTGACATCGTAGATACCAAGCACCCACTGCTCTGGAATCAAGCGCCCCCTATTATATTTTCGTTTGGTCAGCACGGATTCGTCGATTTGTACGATGTGACCGTCCCCACCTAAAAATGTAAACAATTAAAGCAACCTTACAAGGAATCGATACCAGTCAACTTTCGTTTATCTAAAATCAGTTAAGCGCGAATTTTTCATAATCTGTCGATATCTCTTCACTTAATTTATTCATTTGCAAATTTGGTATGTATTCCTGATAGAATACCTATTTGAGCACATATTATTTCATAATAATATGGATAACTCTTTAGAGTTATTGAAGATCGGATTTCCGTTTGAAATAGTAAATCAGATTGATATCGCGAGCGAAGCGAGCGCGCCGGTTCGACGTTTCGCAATTCGCGCGCGCGAATTGCGAAACGTCGAACCGGCGCGCATTTTCAAAATCTGTCGATAGCTGTTCACTCAATTGGGTATATATTCGTAATAGTATATCTATTTGAACACGTATTATTTCATAATAATGTGGATAATCATTTGAGTTATTGAAGATTGGATTTCCGTTTGAAATAGTAAATCAGATTGAGATCGCGAGCGAAGCGAGCGCGCCGGTTCGACGTTTCGCAATTCGCGCGCGCGAATTGCGAAACGTCGAACCGGCGCGCATTTTCAAAATCTGTCGATAGCTGTTCACTCAATTGGGTATATATTCGTAATAGTATACCTATTTGAGCACGTATTATTTCATAATAATGTGGATAACCATTTGAGTTATTGAAGATCTGATTTCCGTTTGAAATAATAAAGCAGATTGATAGCGTGAGCGAGGTGGGCGCGCCGTTTCGACGTTACGCAATTCGCGTGAATTTTTCATTATATGGTCTCGTTGGCACTAAACAATAGGTGCGTTCTTTTTGACTGAGATCTCAGATAGCTTCAGTTAAGGTGATCTGAGATAAAGTGATGTGAGTAAGCACCAAAAAGAACGACATCTCAATTGAAGCGCGCGAATGTCGATAGATTTAAACTATACGACAGATTCGTATCAGCATCTAATAATGTTAATTAATGTATCCATAATTTGTAACAAAAGAAAAATAGATTATGTGTGTTTATTATTTATATGTCAATGGTTAAAACCTTAGATAACCTTGGTTAAAACTACATATAAACCAAGCAAATCAAATATTTCTTCATCCCCTCCACTATATTTCCAACTGATACTCGCTTGCAACACATTCAGTATCGGTGAAGGGGGAGGAAAAATCTCAGCTCACTTAAAGTGAGTAAAATAGAAAGAACGCTCACATTACTGATGTGAGCTGAGATTAACTGAGATCTCAATCAAGAAGAACGCACCTCATGACTGAGCAAATTCAAATGCTTAATTTCGAATTCTCGGATGAAAACACATTATGGTTTGGGTTTATGTTTACCACTTATCACAACAATCGTTGCCATGATAACTGATTTCAACTAAGTGAAAGTTGAGCTATTGAAACTAATCAAATTTTACTAATAGAAATCTGATAATTGGTGTAGTTCAAAACAAATCCAAATTTACTAAAATGAATGAAATCTAATCTATAATAAATATTTCCGTTAGTAGCGACTAATAGCTAAATTGATACATACCAAATAAAAATAAGTCATTCCTCTCAATTAATTTCCACGAACATATGTCCCTAAAATACCGGTAGTATTGAACTACAATTTTTTTGCTGCAGCCAACTGACATAGCAGTGGACCCCGACCGAATTTCACAGACCCATTGCCATAACAAATATAAAATTGTTCGTATTGGCACTTTGCACTTTTCAAAAAAAGTTCCCTTCAGTAAACTAATCCTAAGCTTACACTTACAGCAATTAAAACTATGTCCCAAAACACCCACCCTCCGTTTTTGAATTGAACATTGTCTTCTACAGCGTGCAGTAGGACATCTTATACTTCGCGGTAACAAATTCACATTTTGGAGTCTATTTAGCAATTCCTCATCGTTTAAATTAATAAGCGAATTAAGTTGAAAAACGTTTTCGACTTCCATTTTGACTAGGTACTGTCAAAATAATGTTATCATTTGTTTTTCACTTGCGACTACTAACAACCAATCATATGCCAATAATAAAAACAAAATAAGAACAATTTTATCATGGACCATAATCGAAAGAAAGTGTATCTAGAAATAAATAAACAGTACATTCTAAGGATATTTATTATTTCATTCTTCATTATTAAGCAAATACTTTTCTAAAATATATTCATATATCTATTACAACACAAAATTAATTCAACTGAAAGAAAATAAATACCATTTGACAACGCCGCTAAAAATCACATGATGACAGAAAAGTCACCTAATTTGTGACCCTGGATGCCTAGGCATAAAATGTCAGTGTATAATTCATAACCTATAAGTGTCAAGTGAAAATAATAATGCCTAAGAATATTTTTTGAAAATTGGCAAAATTAAAGTGCTTTCTTCCGGTTTTTTTTGTGAAACAGACTTATATTTAGTTCAAGATAATAACCTTAACAATATAAAGTGAAAATATTTATCGTAAAATAGCATTAACTAGTGTTGAAAAAGTACCATTTTTCGAACTAAATTCGCGATTTTAAAAGTAATTACTGAATGATCCAGCGAAATTTTTGTTCTAATCTACTTTATTTAAGGTAAGCTATCAAACAAAATTAAAATTAACATAAAATTCGGAGGGTCGCGAAGTGCACCGGAACCAAGTTGAAACGAGAGACTATTCACTTGACATATTTTGGTGACAGAAGTTTGATCCCGAAAAGACGAAAGATAACGGAATAAATTATATTGGAGGTGATTCAGGGATTTAAAATTAACCATAACATAATCAATACGAGGAATAAAACAAATATAAATGAAAATTAAAACAGTATATGGAAAACAGAGATTAAATATTATGGAATGATGCAAGGCTGGGAAAATAGTACGTGAGATTCTTTTAACACAGATTGGAGACATAAATAAAACATATTTAGAAGATTGTTAGCAAAATAAATAATTTGAGACGGTAACTAATAATTTGGAGAACATTATATAGAAAACAGAAATAAATATTTTGAAAAGAAGCAACATGAAACCAATATAAGACAGCGGAACCATATAAATAAACATATAAAGACGAGATTGTGGAAAAAGAACATTAAGTTAAAAGGTCGGTTGAATATTATACTAGTTAGTTTATTTTTTTTTAAAGTTGTGTAATTATCAAATTAGGTTATTTCGTTGATACTTTGAGACACTTCTATATGTGATTGAAAATTTTGGGAAATCTTGTATATTATTGAAATTATTTTGTTAATTATCGGATCATTAGATATAGTAATTTTGTTTAGTTAATTGTAATTTTAATAGATTTTCTTCATAAGGTAAACTAAGTATTGGAATCATCGAGAACAAAGATCTTTGTTTGAGGAATTCAAAAGAAGCAGTCCTGTATAAAAAAAAGGTAAGAGTTTTTAGTACACAAATTAGAGTTAGTGTTGGTAAAATTTTGAATAGTAATGGATTTAGGTCAAATTAGAGAAAATTAATATACAGGGTGTTACTTGAATTAAAATTTATAATAAAAACTTAATTGTAGAACTGTGTAAAAATGTTAATTTAGTTTTATAAAAAAAATAACCGAAATAAAAGAAAAGATATATTAGAACACTGAAAATTTTTCGAGAACCGACTCCCTGAAAATAAGAGGTCTTATATATAGCTGGAGCATATAGATTTACAATATTTTTCTTATGATAATTTGAATTAAGTCACAATAATTATTTTAAATTTTACTTACCTATTTATGGTAAGTTGGCGTCCATAAATTATTAAATATATATCAAATTATTACAATCATTATAAAAGTTATATCTATATAGTGTTAATCATAATAAATATGTCGCCTGAAACGTGGGGCAATAATAAACTGGCATCCTAATCAAGTGGGGCGATTACCAGTGGCAGTAGTAACATAAAAATTTTCTAGAATAAAATAAATCAAACAAAATAAGAAATGGAGATTGAAAAATATTTAGACGATTTTAAAATACAAGAGATTAAAACAGAACTGGCGAAGAGAAACATGGACACAACTGGAATTAAAATAACATTAAAGAATATATTGAAGCAAGCGTTAATTGATGAGGGAGAAGATCCAGAAGAGTATCGGTTTACATATCAAGAACAAGGAGATGGCAATCAGGAACAACAAGGTGAAATGGTAAACCTGATGAAACAAATGCTAGAAAAAATGGACAAGAACAAAGAAGAGATGAAGAAAAATTTAGAAGAGAACAAAGAAGAAATGAAGGAAAAGATGGATGAAACCAAGGAAGAAATGAATAAGAATATAGATGAAAAGATGGGAGAAGCAAATAAAAACATAGACAAAATGGAGGAAAGAATACAAAAATTACAAGAACATGTAATAGAAAAAGTGGGAGATATTAAACGTGAACAGGAACATCAAAAAGAAAAATTTGAAGAGTATGTATGCCATAATGAGAAAGAAAAAGATAAATTACTAGAACTAATAAATCAGAATGATAAAAAAATAGAAGCTGAGGTGATAGTAATTGACAATAAAGTTGAAACAAAAATAAACATAGTGGAAAGAGAAATAGAAAATATAAATAAAAAGATAGATGAATTGCCATCAGGAGACAAACAGGTAATCTATATGGAAGCAGGAAGAGGGATCGATTTAGAATATTATGGATTATGGGATAAAAAATCCAATCAAAATATTAAGGGACATGAAGAACACAATACAGCAAAAGAATCAGGAGGAAAACTGGAAAGTAGTAGTATCGAAAACGATGAAAGGAAAGGCAGAATTATGGTGGGAAATGATAAGAGAAGAATGCGAGGACTGGCTACAATTTGAGAATATGTTTATTGAATATTTCTGGAGCGATGCACTTCAAAGTAAAATAAGGGAAAACCTATACACGGGAAAATACTTGGAAGGAGGCATGCCTAGAGAGAACTATGCAATGAAAAAATTAGACAACATTAAATATTTAACACCAAAAGTATTGGAAGAGGATGAGATAAAATATTTGGCTAGACACTTCACGAATGATATATACGAATTTATTATGGTAAATAATTCAAAAGACAAGAAAAGGTTCCTAGATTATCTCCGTAGAATAGATGACATGAAATCGATGAGGACGAATTACAACAGAGAAGAGAATAATAGGAGGGATGGATGGAGAGCTTCCCGGAACAAGAAGGAAGAGATAGATAATAGGGAAGAAAGATACCCTAAGAACAAAAATAACAATCCTCAGAGAAATAGTAATTATGGAAATAATTACCATAAATATGATAATGGAAGTTCAAGACAGAATTTTCCAGATAGAGATGATCATAATAGATATAGATATTTAAACCATAGAAACAATAATTATGAGGACAACCGAGCAAGATATGAAAATAATCAACAGAGACGGGAAGATGGAAATAATAGTAACAGTTATGATAATAATAAGAAGAGATTTGATGATAGAAATAATTTTCATAAAAGAAGTTCATATCAAAATAGGTATGAAAATAAGTATGATACGAGAAATTATAATAGAAATGAACCTATGGACAAATATGAGGATGATAGAAGAAATAATGATGGGTACAACCAAAGACAAAAACACAATAAACAAGAGCATGATGAACCCAGGAATTCGGGGCAGAAATCAATCATACAAGAATAAAAGAGGAAGAAGATAAAAAAAATTGGATGAAAATTATGATAAGATTGATATAATGACCTCTGCAATGGTACATGAGCCAGCAGAAGGCAGACAAAATTTTTAATATCGAGCAGATTAAGTCATCTTCTGGTTAATTCAATAAAAAGCACCTATTGTCATCCAAAAAAAATTTATAAAAATCGAACCTGAAGAAGAAAACATGACCAATAATGATAATGAACTAATATATCTCAAATTGGAAATGAATGGAATAGAAATAATAGGATTAATAGATACCGGAAGTCAAATTTCAATGTGTAAAGAAAATTTTTATATATTTATAAATATATATATCGGTTTTAAAACGTCTTTCGACGTTGTCCGATGTCTAACTTCCATCTCTTCCTATCATCCCATTGGCCCTCTCTCAGGTCTCGTGAGCTCATCGCCTTCGCTATTCCTTCTTTCCATGTTTTCCTAGGTCTTCCGCGTTTTCGACGATTAGGCGGCATCCAGTTCATTACTTTCTTGGGAAGTCTTTTCTCTTTCATCCTCTGAACATGCCCGTACCACACTAATTGTTTTCTCTCGATGTCCGTTATTAAGGAGCCTTCCATCCCCATTTGGAGACGTACGTCCTCATTTCGTATTCTTTGTCTTCTGCTGATTCCTAACGATCTTCTGAATACATCCATTTCTACAGCTTCTAATCGTCTTTTGTTGTTTTCTGTTATTCGCCACGTTTCTGACCCATATAATAGGCTGCTCTTTATGAGGGTTTCGTAGATATTATATTTTCTATGTTTTCCGATTTCCTTACTCCAAAATATCCCATTCAAACACCCAATTATCCGTCTAGCTTGTGTGATACGTTTATTTATTTCTTTGTCGTCCTTCCCTGTTATGTCGAAAGTTACACCTAAATATGTATATTCATCGCAAGCCTCAATTTCCTCCTTTTCCAGTTCTATGTTCATCTTCTCTTGTGCTATAGGTAAATATTTAGTTTTTTGGGTATTAAGTTGCAAACCCCATTTTTCGTATTCTTCCTGCAGTTAACGTGTCATATATTCTAAATCATCTTTGTCATTTGCTATTAAGACTTGATCATCCGCAAACTGTAAGGTATATAGACAGACACCGCCAAGGTCAACACCCATTCCCTTACACTTTCTCTTCCACAGGTTTAGTGCTCGGGCTACGTAGATTTTAAATAGTGTGGGTGAGACACAGCATCCCTGGCGTAGTCCTTTATTTACTATAAATTCTGGTGACAATTTATTGCCTACTTTTACTTGTGATATCGTTTGGTCGTAGAGATTTTTCAAGGCTTTTATTAGGGTATGACTAATATTAGTTTCTTGTAGGACTTTCCATAACTTATTTACAGGAACCGTATCATATGCTTTTTGGAGGTCAATAAACATGAGATGTACATCCTGATTGGTACCCATTTTTTTTTCTATCATCTGTTTTAAGCAAAAAACGTTGTCTGTGCAGGTTTTTCCAGCTCTAAAACCCGATTGCTCCTCTTCTTCTTGTTCCCTGTATTCAGATTCTATTAAATCTCGAAGGATTCTTCCATATAAGCGGCTCATGGTACTAGTAACAGATATACCCCTATAGTTTGCACAGTCAAGTTTGTTTCCCTTCTTATGAATAGACGAAATGTAGGCGATTTTCCAATCTTTTGGTATAGGAGCGCCATTTAAAAATTGATTCATGCACCATGTTATTGCTTCAAAAAGTTTATTCGTTCCGTTCTTAAGTAACTCGGCCGGAATGTCTCCTGGTCCTGATGCTCTATTGTTTTTCAAGTGTTTTATAGCTTCCTTCACTTTATCATTATCGATTTAAATCATTTCGCCTTCAATAACAACATCCGTTGGTGTGGTTATCATATATTCGTCTCTATTTTCTGTCAGGAGCGTCTCGTAATGTTGTTTCCATTTGTTGATAGAGATTAATTGTAAATTTGTGTCTTTCTTTTCTGTTGTTTTCACTCTGTTTATAAACTTCCATGTTTCTGTACATTTTTTGCCTCCTAAATAGGTATTTATTTCTTGGCATCTTTGGTCCCACATGTCCCTTTTTGATTGATTTACTGTTCTTCTCGTCGTTCTCTTCAGTTCTAGATATTTATCTCGGTCATCTGGTTGTTTGGTACTTAACCATTTCCCGTAAGCTTCCTTCTTTTGTTTTGCAAGTGTTTCTATCTCTTCATTTATCCACAATTTACTACTACTAGTTTTATATCTTTCTCCTAGGGATTCCTCTGCTGCTTCATGCATACTGGCAATTATATTATCATAAACAATTTCTACAGTTTGGTCAGCTGCTAAACTCAATAGTCTGCTATCTAGTCTGCGTTGGTACAGCATTTTAGTACTTTCATTTATTAGGCTGTCTAAGTTGTAGTGTTTGGGTGTTATTTTTATTATGTCCTCTGTTTCGACATCAATATTGGATTTTGTTCTCGTGCGTCTGTATGGTAAGAATATTTTTGACTTGACTATATAATGATCTGAGTCGCATGTTACACCTCTGTACACTCGTACATCATTTATTTTTATCGCAGAGGCTTGTCTAATAATAATGTAGTCTATGACTGATCTTAAGTTTCTTGTAATTTGTATCCATGAATATGTATGAATGTCCTTATGTTTATAGAATCCGTTTGCTATTTTTAGTTTGTTATTTTCGCAAATTTCTATTATTCTTTCTCCATTATTGTTTCTAGTCAGTTCCCCATATGGGCCTACTATTTTGCTCTGTAGTTCTCTTCCGACTCTTCCATTTAGGTGTCCCATTAAAATGATCTCTCTTAGGTTTCCAATTTTGATAATTTCATCGTAAATCTTTTCAAAAAATTCCTCCTTTATGTTATTGGGTTCGTCATCGGAAATACCATATACTCCCAAGATTGTAACAGATTTTTGATTTAAAACTAGGTTTACTCGTAGTATATTTTCATCTATGGCTTCGAAATCCGTAATTTTGTGGCGATGTTTTTTATGAATCAAAATACGAGGGCAATTCAGAAACTAACCTCCGATTGGTCACAGTGCGGGTAGTGGGGGGAGTAGCGCGCCATCTGTGCATTCACACGCTCAGCAGGTCAGTCGGCATCAAGCCGTAGTCGAGTGAACATCGTACCTGCGCTAGTTTAGTTTTTGTGGCAGTTTGAAATGTGTGCTGCAATAGAAAATCCCGCCAAATGTGAAGTGCGTGCTGTTATAAGGTTTTTTACAGCCAAAGGATACTCTGCAGCAGCTATTCATCGTGAGCTTTGTGCCGTGTACGGACCAAAAGTTATGAGTGAAGGAGTTGTCCGTGAATGGGTACGTTTATTTAAAAGTGGACGAGAAAACGTTCATGATGAAGAGAGGAGTGGTAGACCATCCTTGGTGACTGACGAACTCGTTCAGACAGTTGATGCAAAAGTTCGTGAAAATCGACGTTTCACAATGGCGGAGTTGTCTACTGATTTTCCACAGATTTCTAAGACTCTTTTGTACGAGATAGTGACAGCAAGATTGGGTTACCGTAAGTTCTGTGCACGATGGGTGCCCAAAATTCTTACCGACCACCACAAAAGTCAAAGAATGGCCTCTGCATTAGACTTTCTGTCACGTTATGAGGACGAAGGAGAACCATTGTTAAACAGAATCGTGACCGGTGACGAAACCTGGATTAAGTACGTGAACCCTGAGACAAAAGAACAATCAAAGATGTGGGCACATTCAGATTCGCCTACCAAACCAAAAAAAGCCCGGCAAGATTTTTCTGCCAGAAAACTGATGGCAACGGTGTTTTGGGATGCCAAAGGGGTGTTGTTGGTTGAATTCATGGAACGTGGGACGACCATTAATCAAGACGTGTACTGTGAAACACTAAAAACATTACGACGGGCTATACAGAACAAACGCCGTGGTATGCTGACTTCCGGTATCGTTTTTTTGCACGATAACGCCCGTCCTCACTCTGCTCGCAGAACAACAGCCCTTCTTGAGTCCTTCAAGTGGGACGTTTTCAACCATCCACCTTACAGCCCAGATATGGCGCCAAGCGATTATCACCTCTTCATGCATATGAAGAAATGGCTCGGGTCGCAGCGGTTTGATGACGACGAAGAGCTCAAAGATGCGGTCACAGGCTGGCTCAAGGCACAAGCGGGTGATTTTTATGCAGAAGGAATTTCAAAGCTTGTGAGGAGATACGATAAGTGCCTCAATCGTTATGGAGACTATGTCGAAAAATAGTGCAAAGATGTAGTTGTAAGATGTATATATTAAAATATTTTTACTTAACTTGGTGTATTTTTTTCAATCAACCGGAGGTTAGTTTCTGAATTGCCCTCGTAGAAACTCCTCGACTTGCTCTTTGGTATTTAGGGACACCACTAAATATATGCACATATTCGTCTAGTATTTCTGTACCGGTGCCTTTCTTTTTGGTCTCCGTCAAGACTGCAATATCCATGTTTAAAGCAGATACTTCGTGAATAACTTCATCAATCTTGTTCCTTATTCCTCTCACATTCCAAGTACCAATGTTCATTATCCTTTTTCGTAGCCAATGTCGTTTACTTTTTGATCCGTCCGAATTTCCGAGGCAGTTGTTAGACTGTTTAGCACAAATATTTTTTTACTAGTGATAGGTAGCTAACCTAACGCCTAAACCCCCAACCTGGAGGACCAGAGTTTTCTGTCAGGGTTTCTTCCCTTAGTCGACCTGTTCCAGTTTTTAGGCGCCAGAAATTCGCCTTTACCCTCTACCGTTAGCTACATAACGTACACCCATTGTACGCCATGCATTGCCCAGAGGCTACGACGTGGACGTGGTAGTAGGATTTGTTAGTGTGCATTTCTCAGGGTTTTATTGGAATAGAGACGTCGACAATCCCTATCCCCCTCCGAGGCACAGTACTAACCATTTAGGCCCCAGAAAATTTTTATAAAGAAAACAAAAATAAGTTCAAGGAAGAACAAATTAAAAAAATTAATAAAAAACAAGTGGTTAGTTTCAATAATAAAAAGCTAGGAAATGTTGAAGTAATGATATCAGCAGAAATTGATATAAAAGGAATTAAAAGGAAAATAAATTTTTTTGTTATGCCAGGATTAAAAGTAGATGCTATATTGGGAGTAGATTTTATAGGGAAACGTGATTTTATCATCGATTTAAGAGATAAAAAGAGTACTCATTGATGATAATGTTATAAATATAAATAATTATGAAAATGATGAGGCTGAACGGCAGCAAAAGGGCACCGCAGTCAATTTAAATGGATTTAAAATATGGGGGGAGAGTGAATCTACTACTTCAAAAAGCAAGTAAAAAATCCAAAGCATGAGTAATAAATTAGAAACAATAATAGAAGAAGAGTCAATAGAAATATTAAATAACAATAAAAAGGAAAATACCAATATTAATATAAAGGAAATTAAATAAAATAAAAAAGAGAATATAGAAAGAGAAAGGGAATTAAGAATCAACACTTATATCAATTTTATCAAAGAAACAAAGTACACTTGTAAGTATAATTTGAATGTAAACAAATTAAACATTGAAATCTTGAAAAATCCTAGCCGATTTGATCTGCTCTACGAAAAACATCAGTTTTATAGACAATACACGTTAGAGAAAATGAATTTGAATATTTATAATCATGTGAAATATAAAAATAAATTTGTTAAAATAAAACTGAAAAGACTATTGCGAAACCAATTATGTAGATAGCATATTCGTTTTAAAATACACAATAATATACACAAACCAGGAAGTAGATTGTACAGAAAACATGTAAAATGGAAAAAAGAGCATGATACAGGATACCTAAAATTAGATGACAATACCAATAGTATAATTACAAGAAATAATAACTATATCAGCATAGGAAGCATGAAGTCAAAAGAAAGTAATTTATTATGGTTACCATATATTGAAATAAAGATTCAAGGTTTACCAATAGCAGCACTAATCGATACTGCAGCTCAAATATCAGTAATAAAGGAGAAGATAATTTTAGACAATTTTAGCAATTTTAATGAACATATAATACCAATTAAAAGGATTACTATTATAGCTGCAAACAATAAGAATTTAGCCGAAATTGGAAAAATGTATTGTGGTACCTTATTAGTTAAAAATAAAGAGGTACAGGTTAATCTTTTGATAATGGCAGACATGGATCAAGATATGATTCTAGGGATAGATTTTTTGCGTCAAAATAATAGATTTGCATCATAAAGTTATACAATTAAATAATGATAATTTGAAGATAAATGCTAGTTTGGATGTAGAACAAAATAAATATGTAATTCCAATGCATGTAATGAAGGTGGAAGAAGGAAGAGAATGGATAACAACAGTAAAATGTAACCGAAAAGAAACAATACAATGTTTAGAAACATATATAAATGAATATGGTAAGCCAAAGAAAATACTAACGGATAATGCAACTTATTTCACGAATGAACAATTTAAAAGACACTTTGCACGACAAGGTATACAAATTATACATACATCTATAAGAAGACCAAATGCGAATCCAACGGAAAGACAGGTAGAAGAATGTATCAAGTTTTTGAGATCAGAATGTATAAACAACCATGAAGAATGGGATGAAAAATTAGGAAATATAGAAAAATATATTAATCATACACCGAGCCTAGTGACAAATGTAGCACCAGTCACTTTAATGAAAAAAATACAACCAGAGAGAACCTGGAATATAGATAATATAAATATAGAAAATTTACAGGAGAAGGCAAAAAGAAACATCATGAAATATAATGAAAAATATGAGAAGAAGGAAAACAAGAAGATAAAAAAACAAATTAAATTTAATATTGGAGACAAGGTATTATTAAAAAGACATAGGGTGAGCAACAAAAGGAATGAAACATGTGATAAATTGCAAGAACCCTATATTGGACCATTCATTATAAAAAGGTTATTAGGAAATAACGTATATGAACTACTGGAACCAGAAACACAAAAGAACGTAGGGAAATATCATATACAACTCCTTTATAAATACTATGAAGAAAACGAAAATGAGACAAAAAACATAAAAAAGGATGATCAACACAATTAATTTATAACACTGAACAAAGATGTTCATTGTTCTGGGGGGAGAATATCACCTACAGGCTGTCCCACCATTGTAGTGACGTGTGTTGATCACATATTTATTATTTAAGTATTTGAAAGGAAGTGGTATTTTGAGAAACATAATATATCTGAGTCTAGCGATAAATTTATTAGTCTACGTACTACAAGAAGATGTGAAATGGGTGTTAACGTCTGAAAAGGTATACGGAAGTACGAAATAAGAAATGTGTTAATTGAGAAATGTTAGGATTAGAAAGGAAAATGATATGTTCGATGCGGTTGTATTATTGATAGTTGATCTATTAATTTCCATCGAATAAAATCTGAGTTTGACAATACATGACATTGATTAAAATAAAAATAAAAATTTATCTGAACAAGCCTTTAAGGAAACTAAGGAAGGAAGTGAGGAGAGAGGTTGTTGAAACGAGAGACTATTCACTTGACATATTTTGGTGACAGAAGTTTGATCCCGAAAAAACGAAAGATAACGGAATAAATTATATTGGAGGTGGTTCAGGGATTTAAAATTAACCATAACATAATCAATACGAGGAATAAAACAAATATAAATGAAAATTAAAACAGTATATGGAAAACAGAGATTAAATATTATGGAATGATGCAAGGCACATATTTAGAAGATTGTTAGCAAAATAAATAATTTGAGACGGTAACTAATAATTTGAAGCATAATTTGAACATTATATTGAAAACAGAAATAAATATTTTGAAAAGAAGCAACATGAAACCAATATAAGACAGCGGAACCATATAAATAAACATATAAAGACGAGATTGTGGAAAAAGAACATTAAGTTAAAAGGTCGGTTAAATATTATACTAGTTAGTTTATTTTTTTTAGAGTTGTGTAATTATCAAATTAGGTAATTTCGTTGATACTTTGAGACACTTCTATATTTGATTGAAAATTTTGGGAAATCTTGTATATTATTGAAATTATTTTGTTAATTATCGGATCATTAGATATAGTAATTTTGTTAAGTTAATTGTAATTTTAATAGATTTTCTTTATAAGGTAAACTAAGTATTGGAATTATCGAGAACAAAGATCTTTGTTTGAGAAATTCAAAAGAAGCAGTCCTGTATAAAAAAAAGGTAAGAGTTTTTAGTACACAAATTAGAGTTAGTGTTGGTAAAATTTTGAATAGTAATGGATTTAGGTCAAATTAGAGAAAATTAATATACAGGGTGTTTCTTGAATTAAAATTTAGAATAAAAACTTAATTGTAGAACTGTGTAAAAATGTTAATTTAGTTTTATAAAAAAAATAACCGAAATAAAAGAAAAGATATATTAGAACACTGAAAATTTTTCGAGAACCGACTCCCTGAAAATAAGAGGTCTTATATATAGCTGGAGCATATAGATTTACAATATTTTTCTTATGATAATTTGAATTAAGTCACAATAATTATTTTAAATTTTACTTACCTATTTATGGTAAGTTGGCGTCCATAAATAATTAAATATATAGCAAATTATTACAATCATAATAAAAGTTATATCTATATAGTGTTAATCATAATATATATATATATATATATATATATATATATATATATATATATATATATATATATATATATATATATATATATATATATATATATATATATATATATTTATATATATATATATATATATATATATATATATATATATATATATATTAGTGCCATTCCTTTACAATATCCGACCAATAACCTAGAAATTAGGCAAATTCTACTACCCAACATAATATAAGTGAAGTTAGCTGCGATGTAATATTGGGCTGTCAATAACTTTTTTACATCGGATTGTTCAGAATACGATTTGTAACCGCGCTGTTGAATTTGATTTAACATTGCTATTTGAATTACATCGATGTTAAATTTACAGTTGTTACTGATAGCTGTACAGAATAAGCCCATTAAGCAGATCAAATTATCAAGAAAATAGAGAAATTCGCATCCGATATATTTTTTCCTTCCAGAGATATCTTGAAATGTGTAAACTTCAAATAATCTCTTTTTGATGTAGATTATAATTATTCTACTCGAATTTGACATTTTTGGAATACTCAACATCGAATAATTCCCTAGATCGAAGATTTCGAACATCAAGTCGATGTTTGTTAAATGTAAGAAGTGGAATTTTTCCCTATTTTTTTGTTATTCCAATTATTAACCTTTTCTAGAAGACTTCTTCTTTTATGGCACTACAACTCTGGACGAGTCTTAGTTGTACCGCCCTCCACCTTCTACGATCTTTTGCTTTCATTTCCCACTGCTGGACTCCAATCCTAGATATCTGCTTTTTCCATCGTTTTCTTGGTCGGCCCATTATTCTTCTCTAAAAAATACTGCTTTAAATAATGTTTTCACTGCCATACAGTATCGTGTATTCCTAATTGTAGCGCTCCTCCAAACAAAACCACTTCATTTTCTGAATCGACGTTGTTACTATACTTTACTGAATTATCCGCAAAATATAAATCTTCAACGCTATGGACCTATTATTCAATGCTAAGATGTACGATCACCTTACATCAAGGTATAAATTTAGAAGATTATATAACATTACGAGCATTAACAAAACGAAAATCAGAAGGTTTTCAGCCTGAAAAAGCGAATAATTTTTCTAGCGAGGATATCAATAACTTTTTAACTAAAGCATCTTATGACGAATATCTAGCAATAAAGGTAAGATATTAAGTAAATCTTTCACATAGTTATTTCATTACATTCTGCAATTTAAGGTTGCTTTAATAATGGGAGTAATGGGTGCATGTAGAAGTAATGAGATGTATGAAATGAAAATAACCCATTTACAAGATCTTTGATGAGCTTATTTGGTTAATGTGCCAAATACCAAGATAAAAATTTACTGTTAAGTATAACTATTACAAAATATGTAAGACATATATAACTCTTCGACCAAATCATGTAACCAATGACACATGTTCAAATGTTTCGACATGTCACCAAAACATTAGTTTTGATGTTAATTCTATTCCAATTTTTCAAATTATACAATTAATAATAACTATAAATAAATACCATCATCTTGTAAGATTAGTAACGTAATATTTGGTAAACTAAATACATAGATTTTTGTATTAATTATTATGAGATATTATACGATTATTATGATTTTCGATAACTATGTATAGATGAACAATAATATATTGTATGAAATATTTGTTAGAATAAAATAAAGTGTTTCCAACAATGTAACAAAATTTTCCAACAAATAAACTTCTATACAAAAATATTTAGTAGTCGGGGATTCAGTATAGTATTCTACTCGCGTATAATGAGTTATTATTCCCTGATCGTGGCAGTAAACTTCACCTCTTGAATAATAACCATTATTATACGCCCGTTGATAAATATACTATTAAACGATAGGTACTTTCTTTTGTAATAACCAAGCATTATAAACTTGTTCTAAATACATCATTAGAGTACTAAAACACCTTAAAATTAGATTTTAACAAACAAGAATAGAAAATTTATCAGAAGTGGTGTATCGATGTATAGAAAATTTCTCTTTGGATTAAAATGGTGATTACTGCATAAATGGATAGCATTAAATGACTCATTCACAAGCAGTAAAAGGTATAACAAACCACGATATAAATACCCCCCTCCCTCCCCAAATCAAACCCGGAACCGCCCTTGCTTTATCGTAGGTTTAGGTTAATGTTTTTGTAGCAAAATAGTGAGTTCAATGTTTGGAATGTTCTTCTATTCTACACCGTATTATTTCCTTATCTGGATCTAGGTTTTCGATGATATAACATCCAAGGTATATAAAGTAAACCTATCTGTCTATCTTCTATTTGTATTTAGGCATCGATTAATTAATTTTTGGTTCTTCTACTAATTTCTCCAGTCCAACTTTATTTGCTTCTGATTCTATTTCTTTGCAAATCGTTAGCTGTTTTTAGTATTAGTTACCATACATAAATGATTATTGTTTAAACTAGCCTCTACTTCACGAATTCGTATTATTATTGCTAATTTTCTGATTGATTAATGTTTCCAATATCGGGTTTTTCTGCCTAATTCCTCTTCTCAATTGGAAATTGTTTTTATATCCAATGTTTCATGTTCGTATTGTCTAGGGTCTTTTGATCGTTTTAATTATTTTCAATGAAATTTACAGTTATATTACTTATTACAATATAGTTTATCATGTCTTCGCTATTGTATGCTTGTTAAATCTACACAAATCTACATACACCTACCACATTCGTAAAGTGAAGTAAGTTACCTTTGAATGATTTACTGGTATAGCATTGAGCAAAGCTACTGAAGAAGAAAAATATTCTTGGTGTAATTAATAACATTGCCGTAAACACAAGCAACTTAATTTATGATCACGTCTAGTATACGAATTGAGATATTCTTCGTTAACGAGCTGCGAGATGTTATTATCATACACAGGCCGTACTTACCTAGTTCAAAATGCATCTTAATTTTTTATTTTCGTGGAATTTTAACGACAATGATGGAATTTAATTGCTTATACAAGTATTACGCAGAGTAATACACTGACTCAATTAGAGAACGTTAAGGTCGTTGTAATTTTAATTAAATGTATAACATAATAGCTTCAATATTAATTAGATAATTACCAAAAGCTATTTTTATATATTGGATATTTTTCATTATTATAATAAAATCATTATTAATACTTAGATGAGACCAACTTTGATATGTATCTGGTGCGTAAATTAACTAATGATACTGAAAACGTAGCGTTCAATATCGTAACACTTGGGACGCAGTACTTGGAAGACCAGCAGGTGAATATGTCATATGGCTTCCATACAAGATTGTAATAGCTAAAGACATTTCGTTGTCCGCAGCGATTTTTTTGTTAACAGGTTTTTTAGTATCCTCTCAATACTCTTGCAATCCTACAGAGACGGACTTTTGTCAACGATCCAGCTTTTTTGGACAGTTCTAGGAGAAAGCGACTCGATTGAAGATGGACCACGAAGCTGAATGCGTTCATCTTCAAGAACTGATGAAAATGTCGGCAAAATCCGGTATCTTATGTGTTCAGATCCTCAGCTGACAGCCAGAATGTTCGGGGAGACTATACATCAAGAAAAACTGTTGCATCAGGATACTGCGCCTTGTAACATGTCGCTGAGATGACAAAAGCGGAGAAACTCCATAGCCCATACATCCCAATCAGAAAACAGAGACCCCCTATTTTCTGAGCTCAAGGAGGGAGGAATTATATGAACATTAAGCCATTATCAAGTGGAAAGTCCACATTAGCGATAATGACTTAATTCAATATATAAAGCAGCAAGCAGATAGGCAAGGACGACTTCTATTTTCGACGTCTAACGACTCACATCTATGTTATTATATCTTGTAATCAATATTGTTGTGATAGTTGAATAAAGTAATTGTTAAAAAGTGTTAAATAAAGTTTTAAAAAACCTCTTTCCAAACTGGAAAGATGAAATTCCTATTATAATTGCATCTGCATTTTGTTCACATTTTTTTGAGCATAATTGCATTTAAATTGCAATTATTACTATTGATAATAGACATAAGCACCCATTATATTTTTACTTTTGTTAAGCCTTGTTAACAAACGAGTTTTTGGCCAGTAAAAACATTCTTGTGACTCATCAGCCATCTTATTCGCCTGACTTGAGTTCTTGTACTTTTTTCTCATCCCAAGATCGTAAAATCACCCATTTGGGTACACTTTGGGCTATACTGGTATCGCAGCACTGCTATGAGGGTTGCAAGAGCCGTCTCCAGCGATGTGTCATATTCCAATGAAGTTACAAAACAACTATTATTAGAATCACAGATCGAATTATCAAAATTTAAATCGAAACCGACTAAATTCCAAAATAACAACTGTAATAAAATGCGCAAATCGTTAAAAACTAGTTTGCCGAACCTCTAAGCATATTGACACAAAAAAAGTGTTTTTATCTTTGAATAGAATAAAATATTATTAATAACCAGATAAAATTCAAGAATCGTAAAATGACCATTCGCCGAAGTGAAATATTTATGAGATGAAATGTGAAGGCAGGTTCGGCCTGTGGCAAGTATGTAGCAATATGCTCGAGGCTGATGGAGACCTCCTGTTGAGTCACATCTACATATGACATTCCTCACTGCGGGTCTGATTGTGAGAAAACGAAACAATCAAACGGGGATTATAACATCTGATAGGAACATGGACGTTACTAGAGGGAATCTTTTATAAAATACCGAACATTTTTTAAAAGCGACATGGTTGAACAAAAAATTTTGTAATCTGGTGTTTTAAAATCAAGCCTAACAAGGCACAATAAATATGCTGGCATTATAGGAGGTACGGTATTAGTTAACCTGTCACACACATTACAGCCAACTTCTGCACAGTAAATTATCCGACAAATTAAACTTGCAAGTACTTTCTAATTTAGGACTTCGTTTTTCAATATAACTAGTTCCAAAATATATGAGGAAAGATTATGAAAGTTTTCAGAATAGGAAAAACTGCGTTACTGAAATATATCAAAAAATATTTTTGTGCCTACAATTGTAGACACTTTTGGTAAAGCTAGGGTTAACCATTTCTGCTGATAGATTCATTTCTCTGCTCAGAAAAATACGAATATTGTGCTAACCCTTTAAATAACATCACATATAAAATATCAATTTTCAAATAAATTATTGTTTACCAATAATCACTTATAGAATACCACGTTGCGCGATGGTTCGGTGAAAATCTATTAAGCCTTTAATGGATTACTAACAAGATAACAACACCTAATTGAATTAAGCATATTATGTGAAACAACATCGAAAATAAAGTGGTGGATTGTTTACTTACACGAAAATTTATGTAATGATTTTTTAAGAGCAATTTCGTGATAACGCCAACCCCCTATACTGATAAGATCAAAAAAGGCACAGTAGGCATGATGACAGATTTTGAAAAACTGTCCTATAATGTTGGGAAACGTATATTATTTACGATGAATAATATATTTCTGCAGATAATAAAGGTTTAATAGGAAAAAATGATATTTTAGTTTTTAGATTTATAATTCGCATCAAAACGCTTGTAGTTTCGTCATATTTGGGTAAATGAAATGTAAGGACGAGTCGTTCCGGACACAGATTTATTGATTAATTTAATAAATAAATTTATTATTTTTTGAGGTTAAGTTTCACCTTGTACCACTACTTTCTTAGTAGGTAGTTAATTAAATTTCAGATGCCAAATAATATGGAGTATTATATGGAATATGATTTGATGAGATCGGCAACACAGATTCGCATGAAACCCGGGTGTATGCCCACAAGATGTCAATGTCAATCAGACAGAGGAAACACAAATATCGGAAACTACAGAACGATGATATAACCTCAAAAACAGAGAACGACATTAATTGAAGAATGCGAAAAATATTTAGAGCACTTGCGATCTTACATCAAGATGTTTTACAGATATGTATACCTGTATAAATGAAAAATAATCAAATATAGTGAGGCTAAATTTAACATTATTTATAATGGACCAATTTCATGATTTATAATGAAACAATGTTTTCAAAATTTCATTTTAAGCATACCGCAACTTCATATTTAATATAACAAAAACAGACTTTGAAGCCTGAAGTTTCTGTTTGGACAACCCGTGTATGAACCTGGTCATTAAGTCCATCACTGGTAAATTGAAAGCATAAATCTCTTGGAAATGACTGTGAGTATCATCATCCCTAATTGTGAAACCTGTGAAGGGTTGATGGACGGTGTGACAGACATCTTTACGTAATGATCGTCATTTAGAAGTAATGACAGAGTCCCTTTGCCTCTTTACACTGAAAAAAGTGTTTAGCACACTGAATGACTATATTTTCATAGAACTAAAACTTGATCGATTTTCTCTAGTGGTTGAAAGACATTGCAGTTCTGTCAAATATTGATTCCTGATACGTTGATTTTACTCGGCTTCGCAAATTTTTTATTCAATTTTGTATTGTCAATTCTAATTATCGTTTTAGTAAACTTCTTCTTAGTAATTATTTCTCCATTCACCTTCAATTCGATTTATTCTAACAGCAACTGAGATATTCGATTTCAAATAATGGTAAGGTACATATTCTGTTCAACAAAAATTAGCTGGGTGGGTCCATTGATCGTCTTAATTTACTAAATGTGGATTTAAACAAACCAGAAAAAAATGTTCTCAATATTTTATAGATTCACTGTATGTTTCAACTATTTTAATGCTAATTACAACTTGGAATTTGAAAAATTTACTTCAAATGGTAGTCATGGCTTGATTGAATGTGTATATTATATTAGACGTTCTCCTGCTCCATCTGCATGTGATTCTCTTTTGGGGTTTAGGCAGTACTTTGAATCTTTCATAAGCTAGGGACATCCTTATTTAGGTACAAGATCTTGATCTTTATTGTTATACAGACTAAAGAAACTTTATGCAATATAAAAATATAAGCAATTTAAGATCTTTGGAAACCGATTGGAATGAAACAATATTATATTGAAATTAACTGTCTCGACCCTTACTTCGTGGAATCTACTCCTATTTCTGTTTTAAATGAAACTTAATGTTTCTAGATAATACCACAATATATTGAAAAAAATGTTAGGAATTCTATGAAATTTGACAATTGTTTCGATACTAAGGGCCGATTGTACATAGCAAGCTTAAACCAACGTTCACCTGAACTCAACAAATGGTTGAACCTGCCTATTAAAAGCAAACGAATTGTACATATCTCGTTCAACGTCGGTTCAGGTAAACTACATTATTGTAATGTTGGTATCAGATACACGGGGTTGCCTGATTTCGAATTTATCAAGTATGTAAGGGCATCTTTGTTTATCTTATTAGAAAAAAAGAGAGTATATAAAATATTACTTATCTTCTTCTTATCATTTGAGTGAAGTAGAGACACAGCATTAGGCTGTAGTAGAGAAGCCGAGTGTAACCACTATTTTTCTATTTTATGAGGTTAGAGATTACGTTGTAGTTGTGTGTGTTGTTTTTTACATCTTTATCGATTTAAAATAATAATATGGAACAAAAACAAAAAAGAACACCAAATTCAACTAATTCAGAAGAAAGTTAGTTGGTACAGCTAGCTAAACAATATAGAGATATTCTGGAAAATAAAAAGAGCGATGTCAAGATGTCAATATAATGCGCAAGAAAAATGAGTGCTGGATCAAAATTGGATCCGAATTTAATTCAAAAAGCACCGTTACTTTTCGCAGAGCTAACGTATTGAGAAAATAATACGAGAATATTAAAAAAATAACAAAAAAGATGATAGCGGAAAAGAAATGCTATAGAAAAGCCACTGGAGGAGGGCACATGACTGCATTTCTTCTTGAGTAATGGACATTTTAATAGAAGTATCATACAATCTTGCTATCGCTTTTGTAACTCTCTATATGTGCCTGCATGCAGTGGCTTTGTCAACACCAATAAAGTCGCCAGCTACTTGTAAAAAACTTCCGGTTGCATAAAATCGTAAAGTCATTATAGTCTGTTTCTTATTGACTGACAGCACGCGAAAAGGTCACAGATGCTAGTCAGATAGTAAAGCATAAGCGTCACAGTTCATCTAAGGAATTTATTTACTATTTAATTTTATACACGATCTGATATATAAAGGTAATATAAATGTAAATTCGGTTCGTTAAAACAACTAACTGACCTTCATACATTTGTAGAGTACATACAGTTAAATAATAAATTATTTTTGAAATAATCATGTAACGCAACTATTCTGACTGGATATTTCATTAATTATCTTGAGAATTTGGAGCAGGTCAATTCTTGGGGGACATATTAACAAACCATTTATCAATTCATTCTCCAGATAATTACTTTCTGATTTTCGAAATGTTGATAATAACATTTCCAAGAAACATTACAATAGGGTCCTACTAGTGATTGTCCCAATGACTACTTAGAAATTTTGCAGGTATATACGGTGAAACTTAATCTCGCCCAAATGTGTATAATTTGTTTTGCTTAGAGTCGCTTATGTTCCATAAGTGTTAACTGTGTTGTGAAAAATATCTTCCAGTTTTACCCCAGTAAAGTGTGAGAGCGTGATTAGCTTACAAACTAAGACTGTAGTTTTAAAAGTGCATGATGCTGTTGTACATCAAATGCCGGCTGCTACTGTTAGAAATATAGTTTCGACATGTTCCAATATGACAGGAGTGAATCTACTATTTACAGGCTTCTAAGAGAGAGGAAAAATGGAAATATATCTCCACCTAACTGGAAGAAAACCATTTGACCTTGATGAACATATGCAAAATACAATAAGACGAAAACTACATGAATTATAATTTAAAAAAGAGATCCCAACCCTTGACAGAATTCTAAGAATGGTGATGGAGGACGAGAATTTGCCTGACATAGGGCGAAAAACTTTGTGGAAAATATTACACAAATTAAATTTTACTTGGGAGAAGCAAAGTCGCAAATCAGTGCTAATCGACAACGAAGAAATAATATGTTGGGGACGCCAGTATTTACGAGATATCCGAAAATACAGACAGGAGGGAAGACAAATATATTATCTAGATGAGACATGGCCCAATGAAGGACATTCAGTGAAAAAAATATGACAGCACAAAAGTATTCAAACCAGTCGTCAAGCTTTCATAGAAGGTTTATCTACTGGACTGAAAACTCGTATCGGTAAAGGTCGCCGACTAATAATAACGCATATTGGATGCAATCAAGGGTTCGTTGAAGGTGGTTTACTGGAGTTTCAGTCAACATCAACCAAAGACTATCATGAAGAAATGACTGCAGATGTTTTTGAAGAGTATTTTACACAAATGGTCGAATGAATTCCAAATAATGCTGTAATCGTTATGGACAATGCCACTTATCATTCGCGATTAACAGAAAATCTTGCATCTACCTCTCGGAGAAAAGCTGATATTAGAAACTGGATGATGATATGTTGAAAAAAGAACTTCTAAAGGTTGCTTCAGATCACAAGCTACAATTTAAAAAGTTAAAGATTTTGTTATAGATGAAATAGCCAAGAATCGTGGGATAACAGTGCTTCGTTTGCCGCCATACCATTGTGAATTAAATGCGATAGAGTTAATATTGGCCCAAATGAAAGGTTATGTAGCTAGACATAATAAAACATTTAAAATGAAAGATGTTCGTGAACTCATGAAGTACTCATTGACAACAATAGCTGAAGAGAACTGGAGAGATGCTGTGAATCATGTAATTAAAGAGGAAGAGAAAATGTGGGTTTTAGATAACCTCATAGAACAAACTATAGAACCGATAGTAATCTCTCTCGAGGAGTCTTCGGATGATTCTTGTATGGCCAGCGAAGAGGATGATACTATAGATTGAATTTTATATTTCCTATAAATGGTATGTTTACTTTACTTATTATACATTAATTCATTGTCAATAAATTTGAATTATGAGAATTAAACTATATTTTCTTCAATTCATTTAATTTAATGAAAATGTAACTTGTTAATAGGCCTAAGCGAATGAATTTTAATTCAACTGTAATGTTGACCGAATCTAATTAAATAAGCAAAATGAACTAATATCGTAATCTCCGCCACTGCCGCACTGTTTATCCTTTTGCTGGCATTGTTCAGTTTTATTACCATATTGTATTTTGAGCTGAAACAGGGATGTACAGATAACCAATACAGACACCTACTTGTTTTGCATTAGAATTTTAGAATTTCCTTGTAAAATTCTTAGGATTCTTAGGATGTAATTTTCTATTTAAATATTTAATGAAGCTACTGTGCTGTCAGACATTGAGAAATAGACTATAGTACCTTCTCTTCTACAGTCAAGGCATGATTTCTGAAATATTTCTTCATTTAAATTTATATTTACATACTATCAAAACAAAAATAACAAAATTGAACAATTTTGTCAACGCTATGTGAAAAAGTCGACAATTTTTCCATTTTCTCGGAAATTTAAAATGTAATGAGACATTTTTTGAATTCTGATGAAAAGGGATTTACGTTATCAGATAAAAAAATTGAAAAAAATGCTTCAATTTACATTCGAAATTTCCGAGTGAATACAAAATTATCTAATTTTGTTATCCATCTTATTAAACAGAAAAAGACTTTTAAATGCAGCTAAAATCATTAATATCGGTTAAAAAACGGAAAAGTTATACATTTGTTCATAAGTTCATAAGGCCTTCGACTGTGTGAGCTCGGACATTTTATTGCGAAAGATGGAGCATTACGGATTCCGTGGTCGAGAGTTGAAATTGTTTAAATCTTATTTGGAAAATCGTCAGCAATACGTAAGCTACAATGGCTGTGAATCTAGTCGGATGTCGGTAAACGATGGAGTCCCGCAGGGTTCAGTGTTAGGACCATTATTATTTTTACTATACATAAACGGCGTCTCTTGAGTGTCGATCGGTTTTATTTGCAGACGATGCTACATTCTTAACGAAAGGAGAGGGAAATGTCAGCATCGAGAATCTAAAGTTAGCTAAATCTTGGTTTGATTCAAACAATTTGAAATTAAACGATGGGAAAACTAAAAAAATAACATTTAGCTCTGTGAAACGAGGTACCAAAGGGGAATCTGTGAAATTGTTGGGTATCACATTAGATCCTGGTATCAATTGGGGGGACCACATAGACTCACTATGCTCAAAGATTTCATCACAGATTTTTGCAATGAGACAATTACGCTCATCTATTGGTAGTAATCTTGTTATGCGTACGATTTACTTTGCGTTGATCCACAGTCATCTGGCTTATGGTATCTCTCTATGGGGTAACTCTAGCAGAGTACAAAGAGTCTTTACTCTTCAGAAGACTGCTTTGCGCATTATTCATAATGCAAAAAGTCGAGTACATTGCAGTGGACTTTTCGCGGAATATGGGATCCTGCCATTGCCTTGCATGTACATGTTTGAGACACTTCTGTGTATTCATAGGGGTGTACTACATATGGCAACTCATTCTGGTGTTCACTGTTATACCACCAGAGGTGCAGAGCGACTCATTGTGCCTTTTTCTAGGCTGCATCAAACACAATACAACAAACTAGATGTTAGATTGTATGATAAGTTTCTAGATTTGCATGCTGATAAGAATGTGAAAAATATGAGCCAGAATCAGTTCTATAGATTTTCAAAACAATTTTTACTACAAAATTGTTTTTACGCAGTTCGGGACTACATGTCGTTCAATTATTAGTCTTACTAATTCATTCTCACATATATGTTACTTCAGAAATCTAATTTTATGAAAATATTGGTTTAACTTTATTTCTATTCTATTATCTGATTTAGGAATTTTGATAACTACTTAGTAATTTAATATTAGGACTACACAAATGCTTTTGTATTTAAAACTGGTCAATAAATCGTATCGTATCGTATCGTAAGTTTGAACCTCCCTCCCCTCCCATTATTTGAAGAATAATGGCAAAAAATCTTCTTAATTAAATTTTTTCATAATCTCTTCAAGATTTCAAAAATTGTATTTTTAGGACACCTTTAGTATGTTTTTTTGGAGTATTATGTTCTCGAGTGTTCATTCCACCCCTAGCGGATATTTTAGAGACTGCAAAATATTTTCCAGCAATTTTTCAGTATCCCTTACCTAAAGGTAATTTTTTTGAAAGTTGTACCATGATTCATTTCTGAGATGTGGCCTACAGTCGTTCTTAATTGTTCACCCTGTACATTTAAAATAAAATAGCAATAAAAGCAATAAAGAATTTAAAACGTTTATTCACTTTTAATGAACAGTACAGTACAAAATTAGAAAAACAAGATTTATGCGTCAGTCGAAAACTAACAGCGTCAGAAGTGAAACTTTTTATGTTTTATGACGCAATAACCGCCAATGAGTGTACAAAGAGAATTCATAAATATCAACAACATAAAAAACTATAATTTAAAAAAATTAAAACAAAAATTATTTCCAAAATAATAACAATAATTTTTCGGATAGACTATAAAAAACTATTTACAATAAAAGACAAACAAAAGTAAATATTCTTTTTAAGAAATTTGAATGCATATTACGTATCCTTCCTTTTTAATACCTAAGAAAAGTTCTGGCCGCCCATGGGGGTATCGAACCCGCGTTTTTCGTTTGATTTTAAATCGAGTCGAGTGATGACAGAAGGGGAGAACAGCGCTGCGTTTATCTCACTAAGTTTAAGTACAAATGATAATTAGAGCTTCACAAAACTTGTTAGCCTTTACGAGATTACCTCGTAACCAAAACCTCTGTAGTGTCCCATAAAAAGTTTCACTTCAAAAATATTTCCATAAATAAAGCAACACTAGTTACAACGACTTTCTCTGATGAACTGAGACTTACTTGCTCTTCTACGTACAGGTTAGCAAATATAGCTGAAAGTTTGAAAGTGGACACGCCCACGATGCGCGTTGGTCTCAATGCGGAAAGTAGGAGATAACACAGTTTATGCTTAAACTTTAATGAGTACAGAACTTATCTGTACGGACAAGTATACCTGTTTATTTCCTTTTTCAATATATTTCAATACTCTTGTTACGTTTTATTACATATTTTTCTCAAAATAATACAAATAAATACACAATGTAAAGAAATTTCCTAGTTTTTATCGCCTTAATTTTAAAGGTAAACAATTTCTATATTAATTTCGCACTGGATTATACCAATATCGGCAGAAATTATTAAGCGCTTTTTGTATCCTTTTCCCCCGAATGCGTTCTCACTTTATCGTTCGCGCAGCGAAGTGGGGATTGATAAACGGAATAAGATGATCGCCATCAATAAACAATGCCCTGCGACTATTCTCGGCGTCTCCTCTTTGTGCGGATCTTCGTTAATTTTTTCCGCCTCTCTCACAAGGAGTTTAACAGTTTTGTTAGCTCGACGAGTTAACTCTCATGACAAAACGCTATTGAAAGCATTCAGTGAAAGCAAGGAATGAAAAAGGGTATATTAATCTGTAGTTGCCATAATGTAACATACTTTGAAACTGAATTAATAAAGTTTAACGGATACACATACATTATAGCTAGATTACAGAAAATGTATTTGAATAGTTTTTTAATAATATAAAAACTAATAAAAATTTTGCACCATAAAGATTTTATGAAACATTACGTTAAATCTACAAATGCAATCTGATTAAAGAAAATTCTATCGTTTACTTACGATTACTTTTTCTTACGCAAGAGTAGGTGTTTCGAGTGCCTCAACCATTCCATAACGTACACTTCAAAATCCTTATCTGTGAAACATTTAGAGGTGTTCTGAACAGCAGCTAATAAAACAATTACTTTAGATCAAATTGTGCCCATGGAGACCTTTGATCGATCATCATAAACTACATCAAACTGGATTTTCAACCAATTGACTGGGACCCATTTCCCACAAGATACATGCGGGGCTCTTCAAAGGAATAACAACATATTTTATATCGAGAAGTGACTTTTCATGATTTACCTTCTATTACATGCCACACTCCGTTTCGCAGGTAAATTCAGGTGTGCCATGAAAATTCATAATTCTTTTCTGTATAAAATAATATACTATTCTCATCTTGTTATTTTCATCCTGGAATATATTGTATATTAACATCGTGGAATTGTAACTCAATGAAAACTAAGCATTATTAATACACTGTATACAAAAAAAACTACTTATGAAGAAGAGATATGAACAAATTATCAAGTTAAATAAGTTCATAATTAATTGTATCCAATTGCTGTGTTTCTACAATAATAAATAATTGAATTCTGTTTGTTGACTGGAGCATTCAGTGCCATAAGTTACATATTCTTCAACTAGATTATTATAGGTACCATGGTAAGGGACAGCTTTTTTATTGTATTCAGTGTATTTTCAAATGGAAATGATCTTTTTAACAGAAATTTTTGTTTAAGTCTTAAACAGTCTCTAATTGTTCACAAGAATTGTTAGTATTAATGTTAAAATTTTCTAAACCTGCAATACTGTATTGATGGCTATGACTGCTACTACAAAAACTAGAACTAGAGTTACTCGATTCAATCTTTTCTGTACTGTTTAATACAATGTCTGTATCAGACTATCTGAAATAGTTATTCCCCTTTCTTTACATAATTACCAACTATTTGTTTTTTATTTTATTTATGTAAGTAGCTTCTGAAACATTGAAAATATTTTCTTCTAGATTCAAATCTCTGCCAACATATCAGCACGTTTTATTATTAATAATAATATCTACTCTATTGCAATATTAGGTTTTTTGTAGGGTATAATGCATATCTAGGATTTAAAATATTGTGAATCGTTTTTAAAATATACTTACTAACTAGAATATTTTAAAAGTTGAAAAAACCCTTATTTTGTAAACTCTATTATATAATGTTAGTGTACAATTCCGCCACCTGGAAGTTCAATGTACAATAGCCGATTAAAGTCTTGAATGAGTATTCTTCTTCTTACAGTGTCATATCCGTGATCGGACGTAGGCGACCTCTCACTTCTACCTATGTTGTGCTCTCCAGTTACTACAGATAGAAGGGACCCACAGTTTAACGACGGATCCGAACGTCTATGGTGAGAGGCTGTACTAGGCAGAATACTGTCGGTGGTTTGCCATTGCCTTCCGACAGGTGGCTCTCCGAATTTTTAATTATGATGTTAACTAGGCCCGGGTTTGATCCCGGGGCCTCTCGGTTAGCAGACAGAGCACCATTCCACTAGCCTACGGAGAGATGAGTATTAAGTTTTAATAATTATGATTTTGGAATAGGTACTTACCGATAACAGCTGCTGTTCGTCCATTATAACAAGAATTATAACTAAGCATAGAAACTGAAGCTAAGTAGGAACTAACGAAAACGAAGACCACTTTATTCAAGTACTTGCAAAAAATGTGCTTCCTGCAAATAAAATATAACACAAGACTGAAAACCATCCGCCATTTCATGCTTGTCATTTGTTTCCACAGATAATGTTCGTTCGTCAGTTCCTCTTCTGTTTTCTTCTTTTTTTATGTTACTGTGATGTTTAATATGTGATATTACTGAGAGTTTTATGAACTAACATCATAAAGACGTAAACACACGAACTTACTAAAAATTAATTTCGAATGATGTGATAGTAACTGCAACATGTGATCATCTTAGAAACATGTTAATTTGTAATATTTCAGTAACGTTCTGTATGTGATATTAGTGAGAAGTATACAAATTAACATCGTATGAATGTTTCCTATAGGAAGTTGCTCAAAAGAAGTTCATAGGATGTGTATGTAACTGCGAATTCAAGTATTATTGTGTACATCAAAAGTATGTTTTATTTACATGATATGGATGTTAATATAGTTGGTAATAAAATGAAGACATCTAGGAGATATCTTGTTAACGTTTTAAATAAACATCACAGAAAGTCCCTTGAAAGAACATCACAAAGAAGACTTGTTATGTTTCTTGTTTAGTGGGATGTATAAGGTTAAAGCAACGAGAATGAATTACTACTTTTTCTCTATACTAATTTTCGTCATTTCAATCTTATGCAGGTGTAGGGTGCACTTAATGTCATATCTTACTACTGAATGTTTTTCCAAGTTTATGATGTCTATAATAATATACAACTTTCTTATATTGTACCAGATTATTTCCGTGATAATCTCGACATACCTAGAACACCTGTGGAACACAAAAAATGATTATTTATTACATAAATAATCATCCAGCTATAACTGCCATTTTGTCTCCCTCACATTAAAATTTACAAAACCAGTTTTCTCAGTATATATTACAACTTACATTAGGCATAATATTAAAGTTACACTTTCCAAATTTCTGGGTGCGGATGACATATGACGGTCGTTTCGACGACGATAGAGCATCTCGGTTGGTCAAGAAGGGTCGAAGGTCGGGACACAGTTATTCATATTTTGTTTCCCTGAATATATCCAGGGTTACACCCAATAGAAATTGTTAAAGTTGGGCAGCAAATATGTTCCTTTCGAGAAAAAAATATCGCTTGGTTATATTGGCAACCATAAATGTTGGTTGAAATATGTGATAGTCTGAATTAGAGATGTCCCACTTGAAATAGCCATAATTAAAACTCTTAATATGGTTGTGGGTCATATAGGCACAATATTAAGTTTTTGAGTAGCAATAAGATATATATTATAATTTAAGCAGAAAATAGATTTATTTCCGTTTACTGCAGACTGGGATATACAGGGTGTCCCGCATAAGAACCGACACAGAGCAGAGGCGTATAGGGGAGCTCAAAATATGACGATTGGGAGTAATTTACCCCTACACCAAGTTGCATCCCTGAGGAGTTATAGGGCCCCAAAGTGAAGCTCAAAATTTCTAAAAAAATTAATTTCTTGGCAACCCTTTAACTCAAAAATACCAAATTTGGTACAATGTATGAGAATGTTAAGTACATTGATAAGTAGTAAGTAGAAGGCGATTGAACTATTCTGGGGGGTTAATTAGGGGCGACCTAACCTTAAAATTTCACAGAAGTTTTTTATCAGTCAGTTGATTTGAAAAATTTCAATTTCACACCATGTATAATTTGATTACAAAACTTTTTTTACTCTTGTAATTCTACAAAAAACTTTGTCATTTTCAAGGAAAAGTCGAATAGCCAAAGGCATGTTTTCAACAATGTTATTTAGCAATTCACAAAAAAGTCAATAGTTGGCTATGAATTTATACGTCAGATTTGACAATTTGCAATTCAGCTCTTGTAGTAAGTAAATTGTTATAATTTTTTTTAAATGAGTGGAAATTTCTCATTTAGCGAACAAGTGGATATGTTATTGGTGCTAGGTTTTTGTGAAGGGAACTCTAGAAGAAGCGTGGAAGAATGTTGGAGCAGGTTTCCTAATTGCGTGGTTCCTCTTACAGAAACGTTTTCTAATGTTTATCGAGAATGGACTGTTCAACTGAGTGTGCGAGATGAAGAACTTATTTTGGATACTATTGACAATCAACGGCATATTAGCACCAGAACTTTATCTAGACAGAGTGGCATATCAAGATCATATGTAAACCGAACTATTAGACGTAATTTACTCCATCCATATCATGCCCAAAAATAAACACAGGCTTTGCAATTTTTATCAGAGATTGGTGAATTTATAAAATTTCATTAGATTATTGTAACTGTAAACACGTATTTTTTTTTATTTAAATTATATTTTGAATTCAACTAAATGTATATTATGATATAATATCAACTTTACAATTATATCAAAACATTTTCTTCCTCAAAATATAAATGAGCAGGTTTTCCGTCTTTTTTTGTGAAACTGCCACAACAAGAACTGAATGTGCAAAATTTGTGAGTATATTATGGGAGTCTAAAATGCACTTTGCATGCGATCTGTTACCTAAAACGTGATCTCGGTTGCTTTAATAAACAGAGATGGAACAAATATATGTTTACGAAGGGGTTATAAATAATAGAATGACATAAATTTTAATTTTAAGCAAAAATATGTTTCTTATATACAAGTTGAATCAAAATGTAGAAACTGTGACTTTAGAAAAAAGATGTATTTAAATGTCACTTTTCAATTATTTATTCGTTGCTGTAAAGGAAATTTTTGGAGTGAAGTAGGATTATATGAATATATACATTTTAAAGAAAGTTATTTCTTCTAGAAATTGATATCAACAAATGAATAGATGATATATTAAATTTCACAAACAATTGAAAGTTGAATTTATCAATCAAAGAATAAGACTTGACAACCGAAAAGGCTTCTTAAGTCCATAATTATGCACAGACGCAAATTCGCTACAAACAAAATTATGAAAAAAGCTATAGAATACAATAATTTGGCGTATCTACATTTGATTGACTTGAAAAAGCCTCCGACTCCAGCTAAGAGTATGACTCAATTATGATACCTTCCATACAATAAACACATATCTTTCAATAAAATATTAACCAATCGAAGAAATCTACAACGATAACAAAATGCAAATAGATACTAGCACATGTATTAAATAGAAATAATCTTTAGACTACTACTCTCATATATCATAGTGGACGCAATAATAAAGGACTCAGAAGGTTATAAGATGGGAAATAAAGAAATTCCCATTTCCTGCAATGCGGACGACGTCCTCTTCACAGCAGGAAGAGAAAACATAAAAATATTGATCCACAAGTTCAACATAATAGCAAAGAAACGAAACAAGGTTGTTAGTAAAGGAGCTATGCCGGTACGGGGTCATTCCTTATGTAAAATAACATGGGAAATCGCCAAGGTCCATCGTGGTAATTTTTTACTCAATTCGATCTGCGCATGCGTCAATCATGAGGCGGCCGTCAGCAATTTTGTACCGCATGCGCATCCACCTTCTGCTGGGACACGATCGATATACAGGATGTAGTCATAAAGATGCCATAAGGGCACTAGCATATATCTCTGATTGGTTGGTTTGAAGTGGAATAAACGACATTATGAAGGAGAGAGGCCAAGAAGTAAACATGTAAAGCCATAAGGACACTAGCATCTCTGTTTGGTAGGATTCGAACAACCGCCATTGGTAGAGCATTTTTACATGATGTACAAAGATGCCATAAGGGCACTAGCATCTCTGATTGGTCGGATTGAAGTGGAATTAACAACATTATGAAGAAGAGAGGATATGGACAAGAGGTGAGCATGTAAAGCCATAAGGGTACTGGTGTACCATGACGTCACCCATGCTCAGTCAGTCTATAATGGGGTATCAAAATAAAAGAAACATTTTATTGTACATTATAAAATTGAAAAGTATAATAAATCAGGATAATAACTAACAATAATTCTTATTCAAATTTTTAAGGAGAATCCAAATGGCTGGCATCGACGTCCATATTAGCATCAATCGAATAGTGCCCCCATGGTAAGGTAAGGTTTCATCGGAACCAGGAAGAATACATCGCTTATCATCCTCAGGACTCAACGCTACTTTATCTTGAACAATTGAATGGACTAGATGTTTGTCGGCACGAATTAGATTTTGGGAAACGGTTTTCTGTGTGAAGGTGTCAAGGCACTTTTCATAGTCTTCAAATGTGATTACGGTCTTCACAACTGACGATTTCACCCCTTTAGCTTTCTTAGTTATTCCAACGTTTCGAATAAGGCAGTCTATTTCTTCTTTCTCAAAACCATCATTCGCAAGACGTTTTCGTTTTTCCGCTAAACCATCTTCAGAGGTAAGTAACCGTGTTGCATACAATTTAGACCGTAACCCAGTATAATCGGTCATTATGATACCATTGTTCTCATCCTTCATATAGGTAAGAAAACCACATTACTTTACTTTCAACGAAGCAGTTTCCACGACCCCCACCCCTTCTCCCCACACCTTTCTACGATGGTATGAATATAGGAGGTCAAATTTTAAGGCTTTAGTATTCGACGATCGTTGGAACTGTTAAGATGGCAAGCTCCAAAATGATTAGTGTTTCCCAACTTTATGGTAAGAAGTTCAAACCGACCGATGAGAGATTTGGATTGTGGCTCCTGTTGGAAAATTTGGAAAGTAACAATCTGATTACAGATACTGGAAATGTTAAATACACGGAAGGTGAACACCCGCTGGAAGATGGACTTATACCAATTACAGAACCATTTTGTGACAACATAATACTTGTAAATGTATGCGGCTTAGGGGACTGCGACGCAAATTCTAAACTTGTTAAAAAAGAGATATGTGGTTCTTTTAATAGTTATATACGTGGAAAGTTTGGCGAATTGGTTTCTGCAAAACATGGTGTTAAAGCTAAGCTGCCTTTTCTCTTACTATTGCCATTGGAACAAGAGAAGTAGTTGGAGAAGATTTGGAAATTATTAAAAGGAAACATAAAAAACCTGTTTGCATTCCATACAAAGTAGAATTGGCGGATGTTAAACTCGACAGACTACTTAAAGAAATACCAAATTTATTGGAACAACTCCGGAAGGAAGATTACTACCTAATGGACTTAGACATAACGCAGGATTTTGCAGGAGTTTTTAACGAAGAGGAAATGATCAATCATTTAACAAACAACTTTAACTTTTGCATCCAAGGAGAGTACAAGAAAAGGTGCAACGTTATTGTAAACAATGATAAAACAGTTGGCATAGATTGCCTTACTTGGCTCACATCTAACGCAAGGGTCAAAATATACAACACATTTATTTGTCAAATAAGCAGTCTGGAAGTTAACAAGAGTATTGGAAACCATATTATAGATTTCGTCAACTGCCCAGACGCTAGATTAAAGGAAACTTTCTCTTCTGCATTGGCCAAGAAGCAAGGTATTACCAGATTAGAAGCTACGATATATAACTACTCTATTGGAAATTTCCATGGAGAAGGCTACAGTCCTTTAGAAGATTGCATAACTCTGCTACAAGATAGTAAGTTGTACTTCCAGAATTCTCCGTTATACTCTGTTTCGATTTCAAAAATGTGGACAAAGTTGACCGAGAGTCTGCAGAACAGCTGTTGTCTTGTGTTTAACAATATGCTGCAATATGTTCATTGGGTTAACAGCAATACAAGAAAGCTGACGGGATTACAAATGAATTTACCAAAAA
Organism: Galeruca laticollis; assembly: GCA_963921935.1. Lineage (NCBI taxonomy): Eukaryota > Metazoa > Arthropoda > Insecta > Coleoptera > Chrysomelidae > Galeruca > Galeruca laticollis. Next base: position 84,888,858 of record OY998176.1, on the reverse strand, counting down.
AATCCAACGCAAGGAAGAAGGTTATAAATTATATTCTCTCTGCATGCAGCTTTAATTGCCTCCCTGTTAACTATATAGAAGTTGTAGAAGAAAAGGAGAACAGAGACAATGTTCGAATTATACAAAAGTGTTACATTAAAGCTGGAGAGACTTACTTTTCTAGGTCCAGCACCCCATTTTCTACTATACCGGAGAGTATTGATATACAGGACGCTGGACTAATCTCTACAGATAATTTGGCTGCACGTATTTCAAGGAAGAGAACTAATAAAACAAACAAACTTTCTCCTTATAAGATTAAATAAATCGACCCTCTGTCGCAAGCTTACATTACATCGACAAGGAAACAAAAACAGGAAATGGATGAGCTAGATACCAATAGGCGAAAGCTGGATTCCCTCGAAAAGACAACTGCAATAAAGGAAGAGTATAGAAGTCTACTGGAGAAAGAATAGAAAATAACACAATTGAGGGAGAGATTAGAAAACTATTTTTATAGCCATTGGATAAACCTTGACCCAGCAGGTGTGTATAAGGTACCGGCGTTTACCATAAACGATAAAAACAAATATACTTATGTTGGTGTGTTAGCGGACAAGGATGGCATACAAAATTTCTACTTCTTATAGGGTTACTACAAAAATATATTTCTAAGTGTTTACAACAATAGAGTAGCTCTTATTGCAGATGGTTATATAACAATACTTTATAATAATGGTATGGAGATAATATGTTTGCCTACAGAAGAAATGTTTGTAACATTTACTACAAACGGTATTACGTCTCACCAAGGCAACACATTCGCTAAGATAGAAAATTTAAAGTTTTCTACGGAGGTATGGAAGGATATTCCTTTTGCCCAAGAGGATATGACCCAAATTAAAAATATTACCATGCAGAAGATCGTATTAAATTAAAGCTTCACCAGCGCTTAGAAGAAATTGCCGAAGGAACAGAAATGGTAATTACCGCTATAAAGGAAGTTAAGCACAGAGAGAGACTTCGTTACATATTAAGGTTTGAGAATTCGGAAATCTTCTATTGCTCGAACTACTGGTTGGAAAGAGAATTTACAGAAATGGACCTAAGTTATGGAATTGAGATAAAAATAGATAAAATTAAACATACGCCTAATAGAAATAAGGAAAGAGTTGTATTTTGTGTGTAATATTTGTATTTGTTTGTATTATACTTAACATGCTATTATTGTAAATAAAAACGATTAAAAAATAGCGTTTTGTTATTGTTTTGTTTATCCCTACTAGTGTTGTTTTATTCCTATTTCCTAAAGATATGGGTTAAGGGAGGTGGCGCGTCACTTAACACATGACAAAAGACACACACCTCATGGCTAGCAGACACTCACACTCCACAGAACACAAGAAAATTGATCGATAGGTGACACAGAACACAAGTTTTCTTAGAGTTTGCTAGACAGATGACACATACGGCACACAGAACACAAGATGGATGGCACATATTACAGATGGCTCAGTTATAGCCCCCTCCGCATATGCGTTATATGTGCCGTATGTGTCATCTGTCTAGCAAACCCTAAGAAAACTTGTGTTCTGTGTCACCTATCAATCAATCTTCTTGTGTTCTCTGGAGTGTGAGTGTCTGCTAGCCATGTGGTGTGTGTCTTTTGTCATGTGGTAAGTGACGCACCACCTTCCTTAACCCATATCTTTAGGAAATAGGAATAAAACAACACTAGTAGGGATAAACAAAACAATAACAAAACGCTATTTTTTTAATCGTTTTTATTTACAATAAAAGCATGTTAAGTATAATACAAACAAATACAAATATTACACACAAAATACAACTCTTTCCTTATTTCTATTAGGCCTATGTTTAATTTTATCTATTTTCATCTCAATTCTATAACTTAGGTCCATTTCTGTAAATTCTCTTTCCAACCAGTAGTTCGAGCAATAGAAGGTTTCCGAATTCTCAAACCTTAATATGTAACGAAGTCTCTCTCTGTGCTTGACTTCCTTTATAGCGGTAATTACTATTTCTATTCCTTCGGTAATTTCTTCTAAGCGCTGGCAAAGCTTTAATTTGATACGACCTTTCATCTTCTGCATGGTAATATTTTTAATTTGGGTCATATCTTCTTGGGTAAAAGGAATATCCTTCCATACCTCCGTACAAAACTTTAAATTTTCTATCTTGGCGAATGTGTTGCTTTGGTGAGACGTAATACCGTTTGTAGTGAATGTTACAAATATTTCTTCCGTAGGCAAACATATTATCTCCATACCATTATTATAAAGTATTTTAATATAATCATCTGCAATAAGAGCTGCTCTATTGTTGTAAACACTTAGAAATATATTTTTGTAGTAACCCTTTAGGAAGTAGAAATTTTTTATGCCATTCTTGTCCGCTAACACACCAGCATAAGTATATTTGTTTTTATTGTTTATGGTAAACGCCGACACCTTATACACACCTGCTGGGTCAAGGTTTATCCAATGGCTATAGAAATAGTTTTCTAATTTACCTTCCAAATTTTCCAACAGGAGCCACAATCCAAATCTCTCATCGGTCGGTTTGACCTTCCTACCATAAAGTTGGCAAACACTAAACATTTTGGAGCTTGCCATCTTAACAGTTCCAGCGATCGTCGAATACTAAAGCCTTAAAATTTGACCTCCTATATTCATACCATCGTAGAAAGGTGTGGGGAGAAGGGGTGGGGGTCGTGGAAACTGCTTCGTTGAAAGTAAAGTAATTTGGTTTTCTTACCTATATGAAGGATGAGAACAATGGTATCATAATGACCGATTATATTGGGTTACGGTCTAAATTGTATGCAACACAGTTACTTACCTCTGAAGATGGTCTAGCGGAAAAACGAAAACGTCTTGCGAATGATGGTTTTGAGAAAGAAGAAATAGACTGCCTTATTCGAAACGTTGGAATAACTAAGAAAGCTAAAGGGGTAAAATCGTCAGTTGTGAAGACCGTAATCACATTTGAAGACTATGAAAAGTGCCTTGACACCTTCACATAGAAAACCGTTTCCCAAAATCTAATTCGTACCGACAAACATCTAGTCCTTTCAATTGCTCAAGAGAAAGTAGCGTTGAGTCCTGAGGATGATAAGCGATTTATTCTTCCTGGTTCCGATGAAACCTTACCTTACCATGGGGGCACTATTCGATTGATGCTAATATGGACGTCGATGCCAGCCATTTGGATTCTCCTTAAAAATTTGAATAAGAATTATTGTTAGTTATTATCCTGATTCATTATACTTTTCAATTTTATAATGTACAATCAAATGCTTTTTTTATTTTGATACCCCATTATCGACTGACTGAGCATGGGTGGCGTCATGGTACACCAGTACCCTTATGGCTTTACATGCTCACCTCTTGTCCATATCCTCTCTTCTTCATAATGTTGTTTATTCCACTTCAATCCGACCAATCAGATATGCTAGTGCGCTTATGTCATCTTTGTACATCATGTAAAAATGCTCTACCAATGGCGTTTGTTCGAATCCTACCAAACAGAGATGCTAGTGTCCTTATGGCTTTACATGTTTACTTCTTGGCCTCTCTTCTTCATAATGTCGTTTATTCCACTTCAATCCAACCAATCAGAGATATATGCTAGTGCCCTTATGGCATCTTTATGACTACATCCTGTATATCGATCGTGTCCCAGCAGAAGGTGGATGCGCATGCGGTACAAAATTGCTGACGGCCGCCTCATGATTGACGCATGCACAGATCGAATTGAGTCAAAAATTACCACAATGGACCTTGGCGATTTCCCATGTTATTTTACATAAGGAATGAGCCCGTACCGGCATAGCTCCTTTACTGTTGTTTTAGTTGAAAATAAAAACTGGAACTTTGTTAAAGTACCCAATAAATCTTTTGACTCACAATCTCAATCACGAAACTCTACATTTTGTTTATCATAGGTTTGAACATCACTTGTATTGAGAAAGCTAATGTCTGCATTTTCAACCGACCTTGTATGAATACATAGAAATTATCCTTAAGTGGAAGTAGACAGAGGTTAAGTTGCGAACTTAAGAAATTAGAGTTTCCCTGTAACGCGGACGACGTCACTTGACTGCAGAAAGTGAAAACTTTCAAAGATTGATCCAGAAGTTCAACATAATAGTAAAGAAGCTAAACGAGGTTGTTTCAATTAAAAAGAAACACTGGAACTTGGTTAAAGAGCCCAATAAATCGTTCGAATCAAAATCCCAACCACGCAAGCCTACATTTTGTTGAGAAAACCAATTTCTGCATTTTCGACCGACCTTGTATAAACATTTCTCTTATTCTCTTCATTTCCGTCGTTCTCATTTTGCTACTGTATTAACGTCACGGCCGGTTAAAAATAACCCGTGATTAAATATTCACGGATAGGGCGCTTTTAAGATATTAAAATTGCATCGAACTTCGATGTTTCTAATTATGCTTAATAGATATTTTTAATGGGAACGTTAAATATTTACAAGGAAATTCAGAACCGAACTCAACAACTAATTTTTCTATCGATTACTATCAACCTTATTCTATTCAATCACATAAGAACTGATAACTTAATACAAAAAGATAGTTCAACAATTTTAGTCACTATATTCGATATCCACACTCAATTTTCGAATAATATGATTTATCGAGGAAAAATTGAGCATCTCTTGGTATGACGTTTCTAACTCTCAATTCTGGACAACGTACTCTTTACAAGAAGGCAGAGTATGGAAGTGGGCGTATTTCCTTTATAAAGACATCGCCAAAAGTCTAACTTGATAAATGAAGTTCTTATTATTCTCAACATACTTAGGGTTAAGCTGTCCAGTATTTTAAATTCTTGATTCTACTGAAGTTTATAAAGATTGGTCAAACAGGAGCAAAAATAAGTACCAAAGCAGTGATGGTTTTCAAATAAAATTGGGATGGAAGACAGCAACATGCATTTTCAGCTACTCTGTTTATATTAGATCTCTATTTCGTCCAACAAGATCTGAATCAGTACGGAATAATCAATAATAAATATGTCAAAAGAATTTTTGGAAACTTTGCTTCAGACCAAAAACCATTTATTCAATACAAATAAAAAACATGGAAGAAAATGAAGGAAAATTAGTATCAATTACCAACTGTCATTTTGTTGAATAACCAAATCTGGAAAAAAAAACGTTTTTGGAAACTGTAGAACAAAATGCAGGAAACTAAGCTATAATTGCCAATAAACCTGCTTAAAAATGAAGAGGTAGAAGTAGCAACCTAATCAGATAATCAGTAGTGTAACTCGAAGCGTGACCTAGGACGATCAAGAAATTACAATGCAATATTATTAGATATATTTACAGATTTTTCAAAGAAAAAGATCAGTTGTTCATTCAGTAAACGTAGATATTAAAAGCCACATCTAACAAGTGGATATCGTGATGATTTTCTGTATTTGGGTTTATTTTACTATGAAGCTGTGTCTAGAAAACTGTCTAGAATAGGATAATTAAAAGGTGACTACGATTGGTTTTGAAAATGTGACTGGAATTGCAGTTGAGTGAAGATTTTGGAAATTAAAACGAAAAAGTAGGTGGTGAAAGCTGGTTTGCGTGCATCGAGGAGAAGCGAGATTGTGTTTGTTTGGTTGAGAGGTTTAGTGGTTTCGTTCAATTAAATTAATAATCATCAAGTCATGCTGCTGAATAATTCCCTGTCGTCGGCCATTTGGCTGGTAAACGAGTAACCAGGTTACAGGGAAACCGCAGAAAACCTGTAACACCGACGGGTCTGCCTATATCAGTTATAGTACAGTTGTGTCGGTAGAAGGAAGGTATGAGATCTCGATGGGTTTCGGATACGATATCTTTGGAATTGGAAATGGCATTCATATTAGTGGTAGATAGTATTTCTATTATGATTTTGGTGGCGGTGGAAAGGCCGTAAGGAAGTTGGGGTTTTTCCAGTGTAACTGGGTTGGTTTCTTGAACATTTTTTGGGATGGTTAGCCTTTTGGGGCAGCTAGGGTGGAATGCTGGGTGAGGAAAGTCGCAATTTTTGCAGGAAGGGGTTTCGAATTTAGGGCATTTTTAGGGACTATGGCCGGTTTGGCCGCAGGGGAGACAGATCGGTTAAGATCTACAGGATTCTGAGTGTTCGGTTTGGTTGCAACGGCTGCAGTATTTAGGGATTGGGAGCAATGGATTTGTGTTGGAAGGCTTACACTGATGTTTGAGACCGTGGAATTGTATACCCGAAGAAAGGGATTGGTCATTATCGATTTCTGAGGCCGTAATTATACGGAACATGGAAGTGCGTTTCTTGTTGGACTTGGCGATGATTCGCCAAAGTTTTTAGGATCGGGAACTTTTGGTTCTGAAGATTCCCATCAAATTCTTCAAGGGAAATAGAGGCGTCTACGTTTCTGCAGACGAGGGAGAATGAGGGTGTGAGAGTTTTGGAAGGACGGGACGGGGCGTTGTAGTATAGGACCCATTGTACTGGCTCTGGTAAGCTGAAAATCAATAGAGTTTATCTGTGGGATGTCCTGAATAATATCACATAATGAAATTGATGACTTTAATATGCTCCGGAGGCTGTATCATGCTAATAAACCAAAATTTCTCAAAAATTTCCAAAATTTTTTTACCATGGCACTCGTTGTAGTGGCTCCCGTGAGCTGAAAATCAATAGGGTTCATCTATCTGACGCTCTGAACAATATCCAATCATAAAATTAGTAACTTCATGCATTTCGGAGGCTATATCGTGCTAAGAAGACATGTTACAAAAAGTGCTTGACGATGACGACATACGCATAGGTTTTTTCTCTAAAAACACCTTTTTCGTGTTTTTGGGGTAAAACAATACTTTTCTCGATAGAGTGACGTATTCGTTTTCAAACTTGATACCAATATTGTCGCTTCAATACTAAATACCGGTTTAAAGAATTATTTTAGTCAATGTCTTGTTGAATATCACTGTTAGCTCAAAGAACAATGGACTGTATATTTATTCAATTATGCAATTAGCGAATCGACAACATGTAAAATAAGCTCCAATCAAATTGTACTTACCAAAGAACCACACACTATGAGTTTTCACGATCGATCGTTTGGATTACAGTTGAATATAGTGAAAGTCCTGGCCTTTGTGACACTAATTAAAGTTTATTTTAACGTCTATATCTGCGAATAATATCACAAGAGAATAAAAGAAGTTGACACACGTCGCGGTTTAACAAATTTTGAGGTTTTACAAAAAGAATTGATTTTAAGTGAGATTGAAACGAATTGTTCCTCGGCGATAGCGGTAACGATAATGACCAGAATTAAAAACTAGTACTTTATCAAAAATGTACAAGAACTCAGTTTAAAATTTAATGAAAATAGTCCATGAGCGGCGCGCCGAATTTTTATGAAAACTAAGGGGGTGGCGCGAACAATCACATTTTCCACATTATTTTGTACAATTAAAAAAATTACATATAATATACATAAATATGTCTTTAAATATTATATACAGGACACTAGGGTACATCTATGTTCTGGGTTTCGGTTTAATTGGCCCAACCACCCGGTTCTTTGTGCTCGGATTTTTCTTGTATTTCTGGTCATTCATAAAAGCGCATTATCTCATTATTTGTACGTCTTCTCTATTCCTCCAAATATGTTCCTAAGCACTTTCCCTTCCCAAATTTCAAGCTTTTTTTCGTTCTGCTATGTCACAATTTTCTATTTGTAATGCTCACTCCCAGATATTTGAATTTTGAAACCTTTGCAAAACTGTATTCTCTGTTTTGTATCTGTAGAATTGAATGCCATTGGGTTTAATCTGTTCGTATTATTTCCATATATTTGGTTTAGTCTTCGTTGCCACATAATTCTTGCTTTTTAAACCTTCAAAACACTGTCTTTAACTGCTTTTCTGATCTTGTCAGGAACACTACATCATCAGCGTACGCAATATTGATGGTGGTGAATTAGCCCGGTTCATTGGATTCTACTTTTTCTTATTATTTGTTCCTTTACTAAATTGAATAGGTCAGTAGACCTCTTTTGGTTAGAAACTGGCTAGATGTTACAATAAAATTATATTTTTGCTTGCAATAGTGACATTATAATGGTATCTTGCGTCTGTTTAAAGTATATAAAGAGAAAATATAAATCGAGATTACGTTCATAGCTTTTGTGTTGAATAATTTGTATTGTGTTTGGTCATCTTTCTTGAGTATTGGACATATTTGTATATTATTCCAGTGACTTGGCAATTACTTCTTTATTCCACGAAGTAAGGGTCGAGACAGTTAATTTCATTACTTCTTTATTATTTCCTAAGTCATATTACGTTACTGATTTTTTGTTTTGCTGTTCATATTCATATATATGATTCAACAAAATTCGATGCACTGTTTTAATGGTACCTATTTATTCATGATGTGGTATCGGATCTACCTGATGGTTTTGGTTAGCTAGAAGGTAAGGAGGAAATATGAAGCTCTAGAGGTGTTTTACTGAAGATTTCTTGTAGATGCATGAATGTAGATAATGGATGCTGTTTTGAAAAATAAAAGAGAATAGGCAGAGATTTTGAGAAATTTACAATTTTGTTAGTGGGGTATTTAGTGGTTGATGTGGGGGCTGACCACTAAATTATAATGAACTATATTACTTTCATATTTCAAAGTTCTAAAATAATGACATGGTCAAAATATGAAGTTAATCTTGTTTGTTTGTATCTTGTTTTGCCTGGTTGTAGCAACGGTAGTTCCATTTATAACTTCTCTATTTCCTCTACAGTTGGATTTTCTTATCATATACAAAGGTTCACAAAAAGATGCATAACTTAGTCAATAACAGCGATTGTTAGAGAGAAAGGAGAGATCAGATTATGGTCACTCCAAAAACATTGCTTAGAACCATGATCACGGAGGTTAGTGAGAAGGAGAACGATCGCCCCGTGTTAAATCTATAAATTTTATCAATTCATTTTTGAGCCACCAGCCACGCTGCCGTCAGTAGTATCTGAGAAGTTAGCTGTTTATGAGAACAAGTAGATGAAGGTAGTTGGATAATGTACAAATTTTGAAAATTTCTTCCCGGCATTGGTGAGAAAATAATCGTATTGTGCATGGATGTACGAGTGGTTTAGCATCTGATCGGAAGAATAGCCTAAAAAATAATTTGCGTCCACCATCGTACTAATATTAACTTCATACGTTTCATAGCTCCACATTGTAATATTGAACAGATACGTAAAATTATTATTTGCTTAATTAATCATGGATTTCTTTATTTAATAAATTAATATTTATTGAATGTTTAAGAAATTATTGTTTTCAGAGTAACGTATTGAGGGAGAATGTGCAAAAGCTTTATCACAACAATTGACTCCAAATCAGTGTGTGTGAGAAGCACTTTCGCAAAGAAGATGTTAAAAAAACGAATCGATTGGTCATTAATGGAGCTGAAACTATCATCCATCGTGAAAGGTGCACTCTTTGGAATGACAATATCGTTCCAATAAACCTATAGGGTTTAGAAATGGACATTCTGAAGAGGTTTGTGAGTGTCACGTTTATTATTTTTAGATGATATTGAAATTCAATAATTATCAAACATGTCTACTTTACTTGAATGAAATTAAGAACTGTCAATTGGAAAATCTTGATTATACACAACCCTCAGTACAAAACTTTGAAGGTAATGATATAAGAGAAGATTCTCAATTGGCAGCACATTGGAATCACCAGAGATTGTAACATATTTTCTTCAATTTTTTTTTAATATTAATCAAAATTTCACACTTTTTCCATTTCTTATATTTTTGGTTTTCGTTCCAGAAAAATTGCTACAAATTGCACTGGGCATGTATCCACAAATTATTATAAGCGTTGGCGATAGAATCCACGATGTTCATGGTGTCGAAGTTTATGTCAACGACTTCAGCGAAAAAAGGGCTCCGAAGCCAGTACTTTCAAAGTGCGACAAGCTCAGAAGGCTGATGAGAGATTTTAAAAACGGTGACATCGACTTTCCCTTCAATTAAACCAAAACTTCTTATTTAGGTTTACAATTTTTTTCATGGCAGTACTTAAGGATAATCGAATAATGTTTATTAAAATTTACCTTCAAATTTGCTTAAAATTAATTTTGTTGTCTTATTTACTAATATTTAGAAGGAGATGCAGCAGTTTATAAATGCAAAAGCATAGTGTGCTTCACGTTCCGAAGATATTGTTAAAAGCAAAATTATAGAGCTCCCAGAATCTCAGCAGCTTTCAGTTATGACCTGCTTCAATGCAGCAAAACTAAAAAATTATAAAATGCCGCGTTACGATTTGTCTTGGACATATGAGTGTATATTTTTCAGATTAAAAAGCATTAATGTTTACATTTTTATTCGTGAGCAAATTATTTTACCCCCTCCTCACACATTTGTACCCTCAATCAATGTATTTAAAAGATAAGTGCGTCGGCTTTTGGATTCCAAATCGCTTTTTGATTGCTTACAAAAGCAGTTTCTATGAATGCGGGAGATCGCCGCAACCTACTTTTTGACGAAATGCAGCTTGTATAGTTTATTTACGATAAAAAGACGATGATGTCATTTTAGTTACTTTCCTGCTTATCAGAATAAATATTAATTTACCAACCGTGAATACAATTTATCCTCAACAGTCAGGGCCATTTATAGCTAACGGGTTGTTAAAACTTCAAGACGTTGTCAAATCAACTGGTAAAATGCCCCAGTTTGTTTTGACGTTTATTGACATTCGATCATCGTCTAATATTTACAAGTTTTGTTGGTGCTTTTAAATTCATTGCTTCTTTAAGATTAAAAAAATAGTTATATTCATAACTAATCACTTAGGCAAATCTGCAGTGTGTGGTTAATAAAATGCCGAAGCAGCTGAACAGAAAATGTCAAGAGATGGTAACATCTTTGTTGAGCTATTTTGAACGAGAATGCCGAAATGGGAGCCCCCTTCTCCCGCTTACTTCTGTAAGAGACGTAAGTAATAGTATTCGATATTTGTATTCATCATTATTGATATTATTGTTACATATTTAAATGTAAATGATTAAATGTTTTTAATGTAAGGTTAGGTTAATTAAACTTGATAATATATTATTGTTACATAAATTTAAGTAATTATATGGTAGAGAGTTGCAGAAGCTTTACAACTTAGCCATACCACTGTTAACCGTATTGCTGTCAAGCATAATAGAGGCGAACAGCCTAAAAGCCCACCCAAAAAGAGACAACGCATGAAACCTACTGTTGAAATTGATAACTTTGATCAAAATGCTTTCCGAAATGTTATATACGAAATGTATGGAAACAGTGTGTATATTAAATTTATTGTTTTATTTTATTCACAACTAACTAACACAATATTTTTTCAGAGGAGCACTTAACCTTGAAAACTTTAAGAGACCAGCTCCAGGAGCGTGAACTCTTTAATGGTTGTTTAGCATCACTCTGGAAGATAGTGAAAAATACTGGATTCAAATACCAAAAAGATGATCATCGTCGTGGTTTAATGGAGTTGCCACATATTGCATTAAAACATGTACATTTTCTACATGAATATGTCAAGATAAAAAGGGGAGGTTTATATCAATTTGTGTTTTTGGATGAGACCTGGATATTTAAAGACGGTACTGTTGGACGTTCTTGGCAAGATTCTAATCATAGAAGTGTGAAAAAAACCAAAATTGGTGGTCCAAGGTAATTGAATGATAAAATTTCGCAATTAATTTATGATGTACTAATATTCCTGCCATTTTAAGACTTTTTCAAATATTTACTAGTGACACTATTTTATTTAAATCTATATAATTATTAATAGTTGTTTTGAGCTATGCAGTCCATCTAGGAAACCTAGTAGTAATTTGTTATTTCCTTAATGTAGGTATATAGTATTGCATGCTGGTTCCTCTTCTGGATTTATTCCTGGAGCAGGGCAGGTTTTCTCTTTCAAAAAACAAACCACGGTGAAATGAACCGAGAAATTGTTTTGCATTGGTTTGAATACCAGCTTTTAATGAACTTGGAAGAACCTGCCAAAATTGTAATGGATAATGGAAGTTATCACAGTACAGTGATCAATAAAGTACCAACAACAGCAACCAAAAAGGCTGATATACAGAACTTGTTGATACAAAATGATATTCCTTTCAAAAATACTTTCCTCAAAACCCAATTATTGAATTTAATACAACGGTAAGTTGATATAAACATTTTTCAATGTATTATGGTAATACTTGGATAACTTATTTTGTTTAAATATATGCATTTTTGTAGGAATAAACCACCAACAGTATATGAAGCTGACATATTATCTGAAAAATATTGTCACAAAGTGCTTCGACTTCCCCCTTACCACTGTATGTTCAACCCAATTGAACATATTTGGGGCATAGTAAAATTTTTTTATAGAGATCATGTGGGAACTGATGGTTCTTCAACATAAGGTGTATGGAAAAAGTCTTTAGAAATAGTTACTCCTGATATTTGGTCAAAGACAGTAGAGCACACTGAAAAAATTATACAAGATGGGTGGGATAGAGAAGTAAGTATTTGATAGACAGGATGTGCCTCCACTTATTATTAATTTTGACAGTGACGATGAAGATAGGGATGATTTTGTAGTGGAGTAGTGGAAATCTTGTGTTTATTTTTATACAATTTGCTTTATTTCCACCTTTTCAAAATCACTAATATCTATTATTAAATTAATTAGGTACAGTTATTTTATAATACACAAATTAAAACAACGACCATAGTGTCTCTACATAAATAATACTGATAAAAAGGGAGATTTTTTATTTTTATATCTTGTGACAACATTTTATTTTGTGTATCTATATTTTTCTTTTCCATTCTATTTTTATTATAATAAATATAATAGATATTGTATAAAGAAACAATATTTAAATTTGCATGAAGATGATTACAGCCTGTATTGATTTCTTTTAGCGTAAACCCTTGCAGTGCTCTTGAAGATGGTTTTATAGAGCATAGGGTATAAGGACCTACAGTTTGTCATTTAACCCTCTTCTATGTAAAATAATTAAATGTTATTTCGAATATAGAATGATTGGTTACTGTTTCTTGTATCTTATCCATAGTTTTACATGAATCAATATTTATATTAAGTTAATCAAGCCTTTTATTTTTAAATAAATGTTTTTGACTTACGCCCTACGAGGCACGGAACAATGAAAAAGAAGAACTGTCAATCTAACATCAGATTGTCTTTTCTAGTTTTCGTTAAGTATAGGAAAAAACTACAACTTGGCAACATCACAATATTTTGTTTTGCAACGTCATCGTCTTTTTATCGTAAATAAACTATATCAGCAATTCCGTTTAATAGAATGAGAATGGAAATACTTAATGAAATTCGAGCAACTCAATAAAGTGTCAAATATTAAATATTGAATATTTTGTAGAATCACTAACTTTAGCGCGAGCACCACAAATACTCGCTTCCGTTAAAGGAAATAAAAAGGGGAAAAAATAATACGAATTTAATTAATAACCATAAACTACGTTATTTATAGAGAAAGTGACTCGCTTTGCCTTTTTGATTGGTACTTGAAAATTATCAATTTGTTCATTTAACAAGAAAGTTGATTTGGTCATCTCGATGTTGACAGTTACTTTGTGATTGCCTTTCAGAACTTAAAAATTTGTAGGTCCTAGAAATGACTTCAAAAGGTTCGTCATACGGAGCTGTAAGACTTGATTTGATACCTGGAAAACAATCTCTGTGTTCTTTAAATGTATTTATTCAACTATGTCTTTGTACTTGGGATGGATCGCCATTGTTTGCCCATAAACTAATTCTGCAGACGGACGCTGTGAGTCTTCTTTGATTGCAGATCGTAAATCTAAAAGAATAAAAAGCAATTCTTTCTTGCAGGTATTTGAAATGAGTTTTGTTTTACTAAATTCTTCAAATATGTTAGATTCGAACTGAGTACCTTGATCATGTGTAATTTTACAGGGTATTCCAAAAGGCGGAATATATTGATTTAATAAAGTTCTAATGACTTTTCCTCTACCCACCTAGTAACTCTACCAATTACGGTTAATATATAAGTGCACCCCCCAGAAGATCTTGAAGGGATATATGAATATGTTGAAATCTACCTTCAGGAACGTTAAAGTAGATTTGGTGTGCTTAAAAACTTTCACTTTTTGACATATAAGATTTTGTCCAAAGACGCATATTTTTACTCATAAAAGGCCAAAAATATATGTTTTTAATTGCTTTGTGTGGCTTTGTAACCTAAATGAACTACATTATGTACTTTAAGGAAAGCACTATGACGTAAGCTTCGAGGAATATATAGATAGGATATTAATTTTTTTATAAGAGCTTATTAATGTTATGCTACGTTTTTGAATGCCCAATTTATTATTATTTGTTTTAATGGGCGCCAGAACTCGTATGGTTTGCTTATTACAAGCAGGATGATTTTATACCTAATACAAGTTCGATAAAATATGATGTTAATAGTTTTATTATTTTCTCACTTTGAATCTCAGGGTGTGTAAGATCGGCACAAGCGTTTGTTAGTAATAGCAAACTAATAGGTTTGAGGACACTTGAAAGGAACAAGGAAGCGTAAATGTAATTATTTAATTCATTAATAAATTTTTTAGAGTTATGAATTCCTTTTCTTCAACAATTAATAAAGACAAATGTCTGATTAAATCGCATAATTCATTATGTAATATTCAAGAGATAATAATTCTCATAATCAATGATTAATAATGTGATTTTTATGAATAAAATGAAAAATAACTATTAAATTCTATATAACCGTGATATCACTGTTATTTATAATCAATCCCAATTATAGCTTTCTACCAAGGTTGAGTTTTGATGTATGGTTTCGATAGATCACAAAATGGTGAAATTTATGAATGACGGTTTGAGAGTTATTGGTATATTGTTTGTTTTTATGAAGAATTGGTAAGTAATTTGTTTATTAATTAATATTAAATGAAGCTAGTGAGTCAGTGGAATTGATTATGTTTAAATAACAACGTAGAAATAATAAATCAGATCTTAATATTATATCTAACCTAAAATTTTAAATCTAAATTCAACGTTTGTAAATATGAACGAACTTTATGAATTCAATAGCAATACATTTTAAGCTTTTAAATTATAGTTTTTGGTTTAATCTTTAATTTTTATTCAATTCTCTTCTTATCGTCGCTCTCACACTAAACAAATTTTTCTCAATCTATCAACAGCTTTCAAGTTTTTTTTCTCGATTCTCACTTTTTTTGAAAAACAATATTTTTTATAAGAATCTACTTATTCGTGTCGTGTTCTCACTTGATCACACCGTTCAAATAATTTCCGCGTTTGCAGTAATGTCACTTTTTACATCTAACCTAAATATCGATAAACCTGTCAATTTATATAAAAATCATTCATGTCACTTTGTTTTTCTAATAACTGTTCAACAGATACTTTATTTGGATTTGTTATATTATATATAGGGTTCGTCTAAAAATTATAGTGATTAAGAAAATTGAAATTACAGAAGTTTCTTTTCGATATTTTATGTCTCAAATGAATAATATTTTAATAATTGACTTATGTGTATGCAATACATAATTATGGGTTAATAGTTCGTTTATCGATAAGTTTATAGCATGAGCATTCAAATATCATATGGCTATAAGTATTATAATTTTACTTTAATTGAAAATCGGTATTTATTTATAACAATTCTATTTATTAATTTGACTATCATTTATATTTCTCTTTACAAATATATATATATATATATATATATATACGAAAGCTGAAGGGTAGTGACCGTTGAACACAAAACCTCAAACAATCTAGTAGGGATGCGGTCAATATAGGGCTGATCAAAAGAAAACTATTTTTTGACTAGTTGAGCTTTCGGAAAATGTTTATTTCCTTCATCAGAACATCTACAATGGAACAGAAATTTTTTCAAATTAATAAAGCTGAACATATATTTGAAAAAAAAAACACAGTTGACTCACCAAAATAAGTTTTGAAAACTGTCCATCAAGAACATCAAGATTGTTTGCAGTTATATATATATATATATATATATATATATATATATATATATATATATTAATATGTATTACCACGTTGGGATGCCTTTTTTATTATAGTTATCATTTAACTTTGTTATTATTTATGTTTATTTTATTCTCAGATTAATTTTCTCTCTATGATATAACTAATTATTTTTAATGGCTATGAAACCTTTATTAATGTGTTATTATTCAATTGTTAGGATGCCAATTTAATTTATTTATTATTATTGTTTCAAATTTTTTTTTAAATGTTCTGCTCACATGAATAAATTAATTTCATTCCTTACCTTATGAGTTTTCTCATTCCAATATTTGTAAAACATAAATTTATCTCAGGGCGATTAGTCTCAAAACGGAAATTAGATATATTAGCAATTAAACAAAATTTTGACTAAAATCATTTATGTAAATTCATATACAAATGGTTACAAATAATAAAATGTGACGCCTATGAAACTCATTTGCATAATTTTCATATTGTTTATCTTGAAAGCTTAGAAAAAAACCTGCAGATACAAAGCTTTTTTTTGTTAACACAACTTTTATGTGGGAAAGAATTTATATGTTAAGCTTTGAAACAGTATGTTTAAAATCATTTCTTGTGGTGTATCGTTTTAAATTATTACAAATATTTTAGCAAAGTGAAGTTTGATATTTATATAATAAATGTGTGTGTAAAATGATAAATTTTGTGCCTTATCAAAACTATAATTTCTTATGAACTATAAACATGCAATTTACATTTTTCAACAAAATATCAGGTAAGTTGTAAATTTTATACCATTATCATTTAATATTTCACTTATATAGTTATTCTTAATGTTACATTCAATTTCTTTATTAATTTTCGGCCTTTTAAAATTTTATGTAAGTTTATAATGATCATTTGTTTATTTCAGTAAGTTTGTTATATTATTTTGGACCAAAATAAATTCAAATATCACCAATCTGGTGAGAACTACCTTCTCCAATATATCCGCGTTTAAACACTTTACACCTCCCTTGGCAGCGTCTCCTCATTTCTTGATAACACGTTCAAATCTCACTCTCCTATTAAAAACTTGTTTATGCGTTTTAGGGATTGTTAACTTAGTCACAGTATTTTTAATTAGACTTTTAATGATATTTATTACTTTTGATTTAAAAATTTAACTCCCTATTCACAGATGTTACCTCACGCGTCTCCTTTTCACTTCCCCCTCACAGACTCTGTTTTCTTTTTTATCAACAACCCTTTGTTGTTGACCGGAAGTTTTACACTCTCTAGAATGTTCTATTCATAGTCCTATTGTCTGATTGGTCAGCTCTAATTTTGATATATCTCAATTTTACAACAGAAATATTCAAAAGCGTATGAATACAATTTATTTCATATTTGTTTCCTATTCACCACATTTTAAACATAACATTTAATTAGTTTTCCTTTTTTTATCAAATTTTATCCTCATCATTTGTCAATAATCATAGTAATTATCAGTTGGTATTTCTGTCTCATGTTTTAATTCGTTTTTTATCGACATTGCATACAAATTACGGATTTCATTAGAATTTATGTCGCTAACAAATGAATCTTTTCGTGTCTAATGTCTCGGCTTCCGTCAAGTTAATTAGTTGAGCTTGATTTCTTTTAATGTTCTGTCTTATGTTACTTATAACGTAAAATTACCTTATTGATAATTTGCACTGATTTTTAATCTGGCTTATTTATTTATCTTTGATTATACTTTGATGAAATTTAATTTGATATTCTGATAGATATAGAGAAATATTATTGACAAATGATTATTTATTTTATATTATGTAATCAATATTATTTACATACTTGTTCATTCTACATACGCTATAATATAAATTTTATAATTCTTTTCCATATATAATATTTTTTAATTATTTTTAAATTTAAATCAAGTGATCTTATTTAATTTTTAATTTTCCTTTCAAACTAGAAACTATATTATGAGAATATTTAGATGTCACGTTTAAAATTGCATAAGATTTTATTAAACTAAATATCTTTATCTGAAAAATGCTTCCACGGCTCTCCACAAACATGAAAGCAATGAAAACCATGAGTTTGATTTCAAAAACACCAAAATTCTAGCTCAAGATTCAAACTACAAAAAATTAACAATTAAAGAAATGGTGCACATTAAAAAGGAACAAAATACAGTCAACGATAAGCAAGATGTAAAAAACTCAAGTCAGATTTATCATAATTTAATAAAATAATATATCTGAAGTCTTTCCGTACTCCCCCTGTATAATGTCGTATAATTTGTATCGATGGTACTTGTTTTAAATGTCTGTTTTATGAATGTTTTTTGTATATGTGTTTTTTAATTTTAAACTGTAAACGATGAAACTTGATTCAGTCAATAATAAACTTTGAGAAAGTTCCTAACCCAGGAACGAAACGTCAGTAACAATAAAATGATTTAATTAATTACACAACCTAACACCCAAGAAATTGAAAAGATAAATTATATATATATTAACATAGAGTCAAACCTGCAACACTCTGTATACTGAATTATGGAATAATAGACTACACACTGTAAGTAATTAAAAATTTTGGAATTTGAATTTTTTTTTTTTAAATTATTTAAAAGGAGACAATCTGTACTATTCACTATTTAATAGAGAAAGTATACAAGAATCTAAATGTATAACTATGGAGAAGATTTTAAATAAGCTTTATAAGAATATAGGTGAAATGAAACAAAATTTCCATATTTAAGAGAGAGAATTTTAGAACGTTTGTTCCATATAAATAAAAATAATAATCCATTGTTCTCATTGTCAAAGTAAAATAATAATATGATTTGTTTTAAAGAAGTAAATATTAGAGATTGAAAGAAGTTTTCGATAAGATTATGTAACTATTTAAAATGTGTCAAGGTAGGAAGTCAAATGAAAACATTAATTTTATGGAACATGACACTTGTTAAACGATTTGTCATTCCGAATAAATATTTTAGAAAATAAGAACTGTCATTTTAAAAATTTATTGAAATACATATTAAGGGAGTAATATTTGGGTTATAATCATTCAAGAAACTCAAAACAGAATGTTCTAAAATGATGGATGGACAATCTACTATTTGAAATGAAGATTTTCAATAAGAATTTTGATAACCAATTTTGATTGGTGGAATACGTTTAAAATATTCTCATCAGCGACAAGCAGATTTCTAATAATAAAAAAAATTGAATGGGGATAGTTTTGTTGATAATGTAGACTATTCACTAGGTATTTTCCTTTTTGGTAGCAGAAAAATATTAAGAAGCAAAATTTTTGAGAAAAACTATTAAAACTTTCGGAGAAACAACAATTTGGTATGAAAATTAGAGAAAGGAATACATTATACTTTAAAGCTAATCAGTAATATAATTAATCAAGTAGATATACACATTATAAGAGGAAAATTGGTAATTATAATTGAATACAAACCATAAAATTTATCGACGTAATTAAGTAAAATGTTGTATTGTGGAAACGGTGTCTCCACAATACTTTTCAGAAAGCTTTGGATTATGGGATTTGTCTAAAATGTATTGATGTGGACGAAATATAGCATTGATTCTTGATATTATGCAAGCTGCACAAATTGTATGGTGTCTTCCAAGAGGTAACCTAAAACAAAATAAAAACCAATCATTGATGTGAATTAATTGAACAATACAGTGAACAAAGGTATTTAAGACTATTTTAATTATATATAAAGAAGGTAGAGTGAACTTACCGAGTTTGTACAAAGAATTGAACTTTGATATTGCATAGACGCTCATAAGCTTTATTATTTGCTATTTTCTGTCATAGACTTTGATATAACGGATTTCGTGTTATAAAATTTGTATAAAGTGTTGCCTATTCTAAATCATGTATAGAAATAATATTTCACCAGAGTGTATGATTTTATTTGAATGAGTGATCATACTAGATAGTAGGTTTTCACAAATTTATGTCTTGTAAAAGAATGATGTATTTGTTTCTACAACATTAAATAACGTTTTTCCATTTTAAAATTATATTCTTGAGATTTTTCATTTCTTTATGGTGATTACTCCATCTAGTTTCAACAGTTAGTAGCTTTGAACTGACATCTGTGAATCGTGGAGAAGTTCAACATTAAACAGACAGGACCGTCTTTAGAGTTTAATTGGAAATAATAAAGCAAGTATATTTTTGATTAACAAAATTCCTTTATTGAAATATAGGGACTTTATTTAAACTTTGGCGCTCATATTAGAAATTAAAATTGTTTTGTTTTTCTACATTTGAACCCTACTCTGAGATTATGGAGTTTCTCATGAAAAAAGTATAATTATCTTACAAAAAAAATTTTAAATTTTACAATATACCGGGCAAACAAAAACTAAATATCAACTAAACTAAACTAAACAATAATTTTAATATTCTCTCTCCCAATAAAAATCACAATAATACATATATATATATATATATATATATATATATATGAATATAATTTCATAAAATACGAGGTGCTATATGAAATATAAATTTCGATTTTCTACTACACCTGTTTTAGTCGAAATTTCAATAATTTCGACTTATTGGCCTGACCGTTCTTCGAAGGGCAAAACAACTACATTCCTGGCTAATACCACGCAGAATATTGAAGGGGATGTCATTCAATATTCTGCGTGGTATTAGCCAGGAATGTAGTTGTTTTGCCCTTCGAAGAACGGTCAGGCCAATAAGTCGAAATTATTGAAATTTCGACTAAAACAGGTGTAGTAGAAAATCGAAATTTATATATATATATATATATAGGTGGGGATAACGGGGATTTCAGTCCAAAGAATCAAGATCAAGATCTTTTATTCACAAAATGCCGCCAAGCTTTCGTGTCATTTTGACACTTCTTCAGGGCACTAAAATATATATACAAATATAAATATGATTTAAAAATAAAGAAATAAATATAAGTATTTACCTGTAAAATAATTTAAGTAAATTCGATATAAATAATCATTAATAAATTTGTAAATGTAAAAGTTTTTTAAATATAATTATAATATACATGATGTCATATTTCACATAAGACAAATCAATACATAATTTGTTTGTTCGTTACTTAGTTATTTTAATTTTTTTAGGTTACTTTATAATCATTTAATGAAGTTTGAATTTTTGGTTAGATTAAATAATTATAAAGTAACCTAAAAAAATTAAAATACACGAAAGCTTGGCGGCATTTTGTGAATAAAAGATCTTGCGTTGATTCTTTGGACTGAAATCCCCGTTATCCCCACCTATTTAACATTTTCAGTCGTTATTTAAAAATTTTATATATATATATATATATATATATATATATATATATATATATATATTGCTTTTTATTAGAAATCTCGTACCAAATTTTGAAATTATGCGCTTCATTGTTGACATGTTTAAGTGAACATTTTCTATTTACCTTGATTAAAGAATTTTGTTTTGGGAAAATATTAGTTAACTCTACGTCCAAGCTTTGTTCATGACAAATATCTTCTAAAGTAAAATTAATGATATCGATTTGACCATGCTGAATCGAGACAGGGTTTATATGTATACTGCCTTGAATCTGGTTAATATACATTATTGGGAGAACAAAAATGATAGCCGAATAATAACAGGCTTTATTCACCACATTTATTTATATAAAAAAATTTAGTTAGTTGGTCGTCTCCGTTTCTTTTTCAAAGAGTCTATAAAAATGGAAGATTACGTGCAAGACGAAGAATATGAGAAAATGGAAAAAAATACCTTCCATTTTGAACATTTTTCCATTTAAGTAATATGCGCCAATACCTGCTAACTATTATTTAGACACCAGCGACATTTTTAATAAAATAAATGATTATATTAATTGATTCAATGTAAACAGTTCAAACAAAAATTCTTCTCCTGACTTTTCCAATGCTTATTCTGTCCATTTCATTAACTTTATCATGATTAATAGATAATTTTTTCAAACGAAATAAAAAAATATTCCATCAAACTGCGTAATACGGCCCTTTAGCCGGATATAATCGGATATTCTCTCTGTCGCAACCAAGTGAAGGGAAAAAATTAAACTTCCACGGCGTTCAATTTCTGATTGATTCGGCAGCTTTTGCCTTAAATTGATTAAAAGGATCAATATTCAAAGTGATTTTCTCTTCCCAGAAGTTCTTTATGCACAATTATGTAATAGAAGCATTTAATGGAAATTAAATCTGAATATTTTTTTTCTTCAAATTGGTAGTTTGAATACCGTGACGCTAAACAAATAGAACAGAGATGAGATGTAAGAAGACGCAACTTAAGAATGTAACAAAGGAAAATGAATGCAGTCAATCTAAGGATGATAACGAAAAACTACCCCTAATGACCACCCCTAATTAAATATATAGAAAAAAATAGTTTTTGAGAAATTGAAATAATTTTATACACATAAGACAACTAAATATTATTTATCCTTAACTTTTTGATAGCTTAAGTTATTGCATTGTTGTATTTCTTCCCAATAAACACACCTACGTAGAAAAACGTTTTAATGTTATTTCAACGTTACTCGTTGAATTTTCAACGTTGACAAATTGGTTGAATTCGAAACGTTATATTCCAAACGTTTTTTCAAATTTGAAAACAACGACTTAGCTTAACCCACATGTATTTTCGAAAACGGTTTTTATGGCCGTTATTTTAACGTAGTATTTTTTAACATTATTTATACCATTTCGCGAGTTATAGACGGTTATGCAGAAATGTTTTTAACACGTTGTATATACAACGCTTTTTCAAATTTGAAAACAACGACTCAATTGGACTCAAATGTATTTACAAAAATGCTTTTTATGTCCGTTATTTTAACGTAGTATTTTCAACATTATTTATACAATTTCGCGTGATAAAGACGATTATACCGTAATGTTTTTAACATGTTATATACAATGTTATATACATACACAACGCTTTTTTAAATCTGAAAACAACGACTTAATTGAACTCATATGGATTTACAAAAACGCTTTCTAATTCCGTTATTTTAACGTTATATTTTCAACATTATTTATACTATTTTCCGTGATATACAATGTAATCCAGTAAATGTTTATAATATGTTGTTTTCACAATGCTTTTTCAAATTTGAAAAGAACGACTCGATTGAACTCATATGCATTTACAAAAACGCTTTTTATGCCCGTTATTTCAACGTAGCATTTTTCACATTATTCATACTATTAAGCTGGATATAAATAGTTAAAAAGCAATGTTTTTACCACGTTGTATATAAAACGCTTTTTCAAATTTGAAAACAACGAATTAATTGAACTCATATGCATTTACAAAAGCGCTTTTAATTCCCGTTATTTTGACGTAGTATTTTTAACATTATATATACTATTTCGCGTGATATAAACGGTTATACAGTAATGTTTTTTAACCCGTTGTATATGCAACGCTTTTTTAAATTTGAAAACAATGACTTAATTGAACTCATATGCATTTACAAAAACGCTTTCTAATCCCGTTATTTTAACGTAATATTTTCAACATTATTTATAATTTTCCGTGATATACAATATTATCCAGTAAATGTTTATAATATGTTGTTTTCACAATGCTTTTTCAAATTTGAAAACAACGACTCGATTGAACTCATATGCATTTACAAAAACGCTTTTTATGCCCGTTACTTCAACGTAGTATTTTTAACATTATTCATACTATTTTGCGTGATATAAATAGTTATACAGCAATGTTTTTACCACATTGTATATACAACGCTTTTTCAAATTTGAAAACAACGAATTAATTGAACTCATGTGCATTTACAAAAACGCTTTTAATGCCCGTTATTGTAACGTAGTATTTTTAACATTATTTATACTATTTCGCGTGATAATAGTTGGTAGTAATCCTATTTTTGTCGCCGTAGAGTTCCGGTTCCCGCTCATCGATGTCGCTGTACGAATAGACTAGCTCCTTTTAATCGTGAGCGTAGCTCATCAGTATAAGGGATCCATCGAGGACCGAAAACGGTAACAAGTGAAGAATACATAAATGCTTTATTTCTTGTATAATAAATATTATTTGTTATTTTATTAATATGAATAAAGTTTTATTTATCAAATATTACTTGTTTACAAACGTTAATATACGATTCCAGTTTTTGTCAAATATGCCCCCCTCTACTTTTAATTTTAAATGTGAATATAACGTTACGAAAATGATGGTTTAAACCGATTAAATGTAACGCTTAAATCACGTTAAAAGTAAGTGCTGAATATTATTATACAAAAACGTTTATAAATTGCGTTATAAAAATGTTTCTATTACATTACAAAAACAATGGGTAAATCACATTGAAAAGGTAACGTTTAAGTGACGTTAGTAAGGTGGGTGCTAAATTTCGTTTCAAAAGAGCGTCTATAAGTAGCATAATGTCACCAGGGCTGAAAGCACACATTTCAATAGGCTCCGCCCCTACCAATGACATGTCTCGTATCCGTGCAAATCCCGGAAGAGACATGTATAAGTAGGCGGCGGAAACCGCAATTTAGTAGTTCACTTCAAGTCTTCGACATGAGGTCATATCACCTCTAAATTTTCAATAAGCTTTCACGCTCTGGTCCCGCTGCGCATTCACCATAGATCGAACTGGGCAAGTTGTTACTCTTAGATAAGTGTTTCATTCAACTTGCGCCCAGTTCCTTATGGTGGCAGTGGGAACCACCAGAGCCTAAGCAAACATAAAGTATAGTAAAGTGAACCAAACTCAAATAAGTGACATAACCATTTATTTATGAAACAAACAATCGTTATGAAAAAGGGACAACAATAACTACAATCGCAACGACTTCTACGACAATCTACAAAACGACAAACAAACTCGCAGCTACTCTGGATCTCAAGGTGGTTATTATTCAAATTATAACATACCCCCTAACGAGACATGGCGCCCCACGTTGGGCGCCATGTTCCCTAATGGGCGTGTCTCGTGCGGCTTCGTAAGGCTGCACATCAGCACTTCCATTAAAGGACTCCTTGGGTGAGAGACAACTGTCCTGTACCACGTAGCTTTCACTCATGAACGACATGTTCGCAAATTTCATATATATATATATATATATATATATATATATATATATATATATATATATATATATATATTGTGTATATGTAAATATACAACTATATTCGATCACTAAGATCAGACGTTCTTGAAAAAGAACTAACCTGGGCCGTAATTATGATACACGCTGTATAATTCTCACTAACTGTCAAAGCACTAGCGCAGATGACTAATCTTTGCTATAGGTATTTTCCCAATACAGAGATCTCGTGCTGAAGATCAATAAATAACAACAAGTTAAGTTTGCTTGATTCCAGACAGTTCGATCTCTAGAGAGAGTAGTACCAGAGCGTATGAAGGTAGAAGTGCGACTGACTTGATGCCCGAACCACGCCTCTATTTATACTAAATCGGGGTCGAAAAGGTGGGCGGGGCTTACATCGTTGCCTGCGCATGCGCTCTGGTAACAATAAGAACGTTAATATTACGTTACAAACGGGTACATCACATGAAGCGAGTAACGTTTAAATTACGTTAAAAGTATGTGCTAAATATCATTATACAAAAATGTTTATAAACTGCATTATAAAAACATTTATATTACGTTATAAAAGTACTGGGTAAATCACATTGAAAAGGTAACGTTTAAGTGACGTTAGTAAGATGTGTGCTAAATTTCGTTTCAGAAGACTGTTTTATAAACGTTTATATTGCGTTCAAAAGCAACCGGTAAATCACATTAAAACGGTAACGTTTGAATGACGTTACGAAAATCACGTTGTATTTGACGTTGGAAAAATTGTTATATGTTACGTAGAAACGAGCGACATTACTCCGGTAATATAACCAGTTGCCTAAAAACCATTTATAAACGTTAGGTTACATGTTAAATATTTTACGTTTTTAAAACGTTTGTGTGTTTATTGGGTTGAGATTCACCCTTGCTTCAAAAAACGTCATAGTCCATAGGGAAAAAAATTCAAAACAAAAATAAAAGCAATTTGCATTTATTTTACAAAATAGATTTATAAATAGTACATAATGTATAATATTATTCATCGCCACTATCAGCTTCTTCTTTCTCGTCTTAGTCTGTGATTGGCGGACAATTCTGGCAGCTGTTACCTGAACATGTCCCACACGTAGCGTTGCAATACAAGCCAATTTTTCGACAGCAATTATGAAATTTTAAAGCTATTATAATTATCCAAGTCTCATTTTAAAGGAAATTTCAAAAGCTATACGCTCTATAAATTTAAATATTTTTTAACGGGTAGTTTTCAAGATTTTTGAGGTTAAGAGGCTTCAGACACGTGACTATTTGCCTCAAGAGAAAACTTCTACTAGCCATAACTCTGTCAATTTTTATCTTGCAGAAATGAAAAAAAAAACCCAAAATATTCTGTAAAAAATAAGCTCTTTTGAATATGTTTCGTATTTTCAATATTTTGTAAGTTATTTTTAAAAATATCAAATTTTTCTTGAAATTTAATTTTTTTTTTCATTTTAACATTTTTATTTTCAAAAATATGTACTCTAAATTTCTTAAACCTGCAGAACACATAGTTAACACATGATTAAATAAATTGCAGAAGGATTTTTTTATTTTATTTTTATCAAAAAATGCAGAAGCTTAAGTGCTGATTTTTTTTCAGAAAAAGTGTAAATTAGATTTTATTTTCGTCAGAATTTCGTTAATTTTTATGCTAATGACTTCAAACTGGATTCATTTTAGAGATTTTTTGAAATACTTTGAAAAATAAACAGTATACTTCCTTTGAAAACTTTTTTATTTATTTTACGTTAAATGCGTGTAATTTAGTGACTAAAAAAATTTTTTTTTCTAGCAGCCATATCTAGGTAATAATTGCACCTGTCATTGATAAACCTCTCAATCTTTTCCTTTTTTTTGTAAGCTTTATTTTAGTTCCGACATGTTTTTTCGTAGCATGTCAAATTGTTGACTTATACAAGAAAAACTGTTACGAATAGTTATTTATTATAGCGGAGTGAGACAAAAAACCGAGAGCTAAAATCTATTATTTTTCCCGTGTATAATACACTATTTTTTTCTGTGATAGGAAAAACGACGATTTAATAGTGATAGAACATATTATTACAATATATTAAAGTCAGAATGTTATCGATATGAAATTTGAATTTTTAAACTAGTAAGCTGTTGTAGTTATAGCAACAATTGACCTGCGTTGCTAAGGAAAACTTCAAAGTAATCAAATACGATTATAAGTCAATTTAATTCTGTGATTTGATTCAAAAAGAAGTCTGTTGTACCGAATAGTTCAAGGAACATGTCATTCATGCAATGCACATTTAATAATTGTACTTTTGATATAAAGGAAATGTAACTTATGTTCAGTAAAATATTCTAAAATCAAATATCTTCCTTTATCTATATGTATATATATCCGGGAAAAAAGTATTCACTTTTTTCCCGGGGAAAAAAGCGATTTCGTGAAAAGTTTTATTTTGTTACCTGTCAACAGAGATAAAATGTCAAATTTTTTTCCTGTTACAGAAAAAACGTAATTTTTTTCATAAAATACGAGCATTTTCAACCAAGAATATTGACTTTACGAAAAATGTTTACATGGAACTTTTCACTTAAAATTAACCCCTCTATCGATTTCCGAAGTTATATTCATTATTTTTTTTTTCACCCCTGGGAAGGGGTGGTTTTCACCCTCTGGGCAAAAGCGCACTACGGCACTATATCAACTTTGCTTTTTATGGTATTTTATAGTTACCCTCCAAATTTCAGGTCAATCGGACCGGGTGTTTATTTTTCTTAGCACAAACCTCCCATTTACTGTACTATATTAGTGATTTGTGATGATGATCAAGTAAGACTGCGAAAGGTCTAAAAGTGCAAAGACAAAACATGTAGAAAATTTTCCAACATTTAGTACAAAGTACAAAAGAAATATGGACTAGGAGGAATATGGATAGCACAAAAAAATTGTGAGTTAAGATAGTGTAACGATGGATCAATCTGTTTAGAGGAAAGAACTAATCGTTGACACTTGAGATATACAGGAAAAAATTACAGTAATTAAGGCGTAATTGGGTACTACTATTTTAAGGATAAGATGAAGAGTTAGAACCCACAAAAATACTGAAAGATATACTAGAACAGAGAAAACGGCTAATAAGATACATGAAACAGGCGAGATAAAGTTGAGCTTTAGCTAAGATAATCGATAATAGATTACTGATAAATGACAACGTATATAGTCTCAAAGAAAGACAAGCATGGAAAAATCAATTAGAAATACATACAGGATGGAATAAATCAACATATAAGGAAAATAACGAAACTAATCCGAAAACTTTGAATAAAATTGTCAGCGATAAAAGTTTTAATCAACTGAGAAGTAAATAAGTTGTCTAGAAAAAATGTGTTTGATTGATTTGGATGAATACAATTTTGGAATATAGTACGTCAAAGGTGTAGCGAACTACGCAGATAGTATATTAAGAATATCCATAGAAGAACTCAATGATTTATACATAAATAATTCACATGTCTTAGCAATCACAAGAGCACAAACGTGCAAGTAGAACGCTCAGTCAGGAAAGGATCTAAAGAATAACGAGAAAACAGAGGAAGAACGAATAGAAAATAAAAGTTTTAAATATTTTAGAGGCACATAAATAACCAATTTTACACTTTGAAAATAACTGTATCTCGCTAAGGATAAGCATTCGGATCAAAAATAAATTGAAATTTAGTGAAGCCTTATTTACCGGAATACACAACTTCGACCTAGGACGAACGTTGGAAAAGCTTGGGGAGCTTTTTTTTGAAATTTGAAGTAAAAACAATGAAGATATACGCAAATGATTACATATTCAAAAAGTGCACAATAGAAGAATTTATAGAAGAAGGAAATAAAGGGTTAAAAAATATACAAGTATGTATACGCGACGTACCAAAAACGGTACGGCAGAAAGAAGAGATCCAAAAGATTCTAGAAAGATATCACAATGATCCAATGTTTGGAGGTCATGTAGGAAACAATGGGTTATTGAAGAAACAGAGAGCAAATTTTAGGTGGAAAAACATGGAGAAAGACGTAGGAAGTATGTAAAGAATTGCCACGAATGCCAAGTGATTAAAGCAAAACCTAGTCAGAAAGAGAAATTTGTCATTACGGACACGTCTATAAAACCGTTTGATATCATTTATATAGACACAATAGGTCCTTTTCTAGAAAGTAACAATGGGAATCGTTATTGTATAACAATATTATGCGAATTAACAAAATACGCGGTTATGATACCGGTCATTAACAAAGAGGCAACCACAATAGCAAAAGCTATATTTGACAACTTTATACCAAACTATGAATTGATGAAAGAGATAAGGACAGATCAAGGAACAGAATATGAGAATGAAATAATGAAGAACTTAGCGGTTGAAAATAAAACACAATTTTTCAACGGCATAACACCACGAAGCGATAGCCAGTTGTGAAAAATTACACAGAACGTTCAATGAGTACATAAGAAACTAGAGATAACTGGTGCGAATTTGTAAAAATGTTTGCATATTGTTATAATACAATACCAAACACGTATCACGGATACACTCCGTTTGAGTTATTATACGGTAGAAAACCCAACATACCAGAATTTTTAAATGTAGAAATAGAACCGTGTTACAATCTTGATAGGTATGATAAAGAGTTGAAATATCAGTTACAGTACGCGAATGAAAGAGCCAAGCAGTTTTCGATAAAAAAATAAGTTAATTAGAGTAGATAAAACTGGGAAGGAATCGTCACCCGTAAATTTTAGGGTAGAGTATTCAGTTATTTTGAGAAATGAGGAAATGAATAAGTTCGATCCATATTATTTAGGTCCGTTCAAAATAACGGAAGTAAAAGGATTAAACTGTGAGATTACATTCCAAAGCAATAAAAAACAAATCGTTCATAAAAATCGGTTGTATAAATACCATAACGAAAATATTTGTAAACAAGTGAGGTGAGACAGTAAACAAACAAACAGTGTATTACACGGGTGTTGAAATAATTACACTATTTCTTCAAAAATCGCTATTTAATAATTCTACCACTGTTCCTCTCGCCGTAACACAATAGAATGAATGCTTAAAAATATCCAATACGTACCTTATTTCTTTCTGTTATCGAATTTATATGCGCTTAGTCATACTTGTTTTAATAAAAGTACAACACATTTATTACATTTTAAATATTTTCCACTAACTTATTCACTTAACAAAATATAATATGAATTCATATTATTTTATACAGAAATTAATTGTCTAATTAACTAAAGAGGATTAATAATAATTCAACTTATGGATTATGTGAATGAATATAAGTAATGCCTCTTTGTCTTATATACAGTGTCTAACAATAGTATGGTTTGGTATATCTAATCTACTTGAAGGGTAACGAATACATAACAAGTGTTTAAAAACAACGCAATTAGTGAGAACTATTAACGTTATAGGTAGTATCGAAAATTTATCTAGGATAATTTTTCTCTTCCAAGAGGGGATGATGTGATGATCCCAAAAGACATTATTAGATTTTAGTAAACATTATTCAAAAAGACATTATTAGATTTTAGTAGACATTAATTTCAAATATTGTTAGCGGCCATTGAATTGGAAGGTCATTGGCAAGGTGCAGTAAAATAGATAACAAACACGTCCGTTTTATAAATATTGTGTTGACAAGGTCGGGAAACGGATCATTGACTATGTTAGTTTGATAATTTCCTATATATAGAGAGTTTATTTCAATTGAAGATTATTCATTATTATGATTGTTGTTAATAGTACAAACGTATGTATTCTGTGTTACAAGTGGTCAGTAATTTATATCCGTAGTTTCTAAATATATGTTATCCCAGTGAGTTTTTGAACGATGTTATTTATTTAACCCTAAATAATGGTTCACGAGGTAAGTGATTCCCGAAGATGAATGGTTCGATGGTTCAAGAAGTACATACGAGGGGCACTTGCTAAGTAACCACCACATGGCGATCCTGCCAGGATACAGTACGTCACAGGTGTAGCGAACTACGCAGATAGTATATCAAGAATATCCATAGAAGAACTCAAGGATTTATACATAAATAATTCAAATGTCTTGGCAATCACAAGTGCACAAACGCGCAAGGAGAACGCTCAGTCAGGAAAGGTTCATGAAGTATATACGAGGGGCACTTGCTAAGTAACCACCACAACATGACTTCACCTTATGTACCGAGGATATTAGTTTTCACCCAACATTTTTTTTTCTAATACTCTACTCGAGAAAAACTATTTTTTAATTTCTTTAATAACAAAAATCGCATGAAACTAAAGAAAAAAATGAAATCTTCGTATTAAACTACATGGTACTGCATAATTTTTTACACACATTCACTGTAAACCAAAATTTACAATTTTTTGTTCAGGACCGCAAAATTTTTGAAACATTTTTAACATGCTTTCATAAAAAATTCTATAATTACGAAACTGTGCTATGTATCGATTCCCTTCTTTCGCCCTTCGATAAAGGAAATATGCATCTCAATTACTTATCATGTTTGAACTCTTTCGTCTCATATTTGTAGACATTACACGGAATTAAATCTGGAGTAGAAATTTTTGTGAAAAATTACCTTAAAAAAATTTTTAGTCACTACGTCTATGCAATGGTGAAAATCGAAATAGGAGTCATTATACTATCATGAAAAAATACAGCAACTTCCCATCGATAATGCAAACCCAGTTGTAAAACATCAAATTTAAAGTTGTTTTTAAAAAATTCAGATTGAAACCCCAAAAAATTTTTGTATTCGATGAAAAAGGTTTTTTTTACGATACGACGATTTGTTGTTGACCGACCGACAGACCAACCGATCGACCGACAGACGGAGCTTTTTAAAGTAGCTACTTCTTTTGAACTTACAAACATATAAAACGTGTAGATCCACTCGAATCTGGAAACGTCAAAATGACTGCATTATAATACTTCCATTATATGTATAAGGGAGAGTTGGGGAATGATACGCACTTAGAAGACTATGACAGATAAGTCAATTCAAGAACGCTATGAGATGCAACACTTATACTATTTTATACATGTAAAATAATATTTAAAGAAAAAATAGCTACGCCGGCGGGCAATGATGCGCACGGGTTGGGCGATGGTGCCCAATCAATCTTCGTTATAAAAATTATTTATGTTCCAATATTAACATCAAAACTTGTTACAACTGAAATATACTTAAGATTGATGTACGCAGGAGTCGCATAGTTCTCTTGGTGTTGAAGTAACCTCACCTAACAGGTCAACAAGTTTAACTTCAAATCTGAATGTTCCGATTGAAATAATCTCTCCACTTCCAAAACCAAACAAAAAAATAAATGGATCCAATTCAAAAGTGCAAATAGTAGTTATATTCACCAGTAGCCACTACAAAAATAAGATGCAACTACCTCAGGAGTTTAAACTGGCTAAAGAAAAGGTTACAGAGCTCCAGATGAAAATTAGGCCTTTATCTGAAAAAAATGAAAGTGACAAAATCCAGTCATGATGTTGCAGATTTGTCGCATATTCTAACAAAGAAGTCGACCATCAAGACATCGATAAGAAAAAAACAACCGCAGAAGGCTGTCATATTAATGACGGATTCAAATCTAGCAATTCTAAACCAAGTTGGAACTTCTGTCCAGTGTGACGTTATCGTGGAAATCGAACATGAAGAGTGGTTTTGCTCGGTTTGCGAGAAAAATTCAATCGATGACATGGTGCAGTGCTTGCTTTGCAGTAGGGGAACAGGGGGCACGGTGTTACATGGGGTACAGTGTTAAACTACGCGCCAACTTTTTAAATTTGAACTGAAAACCGTACCGCCGTCACTGTCGACACTTCCCATCATTGTTTGTGCCTGTTTGTAGAGCGCTAGAGTGCATTGAAGCAGAAATATAACCATTTTCAAGTTTTTTTAACAGCAAAGTAAGTATATCATATGTTTAAAAATATGTTTTGTTGGTCTGTAGATAAATATTACAAGTTGTTTTGATATTTGGAACCATAAACACATTAGTTAGCTACAAGCTCACAATATAAACATAACCTTAAAAAATTGTCCAATGTCAGAATTGATATTTGAATAAGAAAACGGCGTTTGGGGCACAGTGTTACAACTGATAGAGGGGTACAGTGTTATACTGTTTTGTATGTGGGGCATACTGTGACACTTACTATTTAATTAGAAAACATTGAAACTCGTTAAGTCGGCACCTACCTATATTACAATCAATTGAAGGTATATTTTTATATTCTTTTCAGAACTAAAATGGTACGTAATAGAAATCAGACTCGAAAAATAGCCGTTTTTACTGAGGATATGATGAAAACTGCAGTTCTAAATGTTGTGGATAATGGGTGGTCAGTAAGGGCAGCAGCAATCCAAGCCAATGTAGTTCATATGACTTTAAAAAGGTATGTTGACAAATATAAAGCTTTGTCTGAAAAGGAACGTACACATTTTCGATTTACGCCCAACTATGGAGTCAAGCAAGTTTTCTCTGAACAGCTAGAAGACTTATTAACAGATTATTTGATTACAGCTTGTAAAATGCACCACGGCTTAACTAGGAAGAATGTAATTCAATTTGCGTATGAACTTGCGGTGGAAAATAATCTGAAATATCCAGCATGTTGGAATACTCATGAACAGGCAGGGGTGGACTGGTTATATGGTTATATGAAACGATATCCTGAATTATCTATACAAAAACCTGAGGCCACCAGTCTGAGTCGTGCAACCAGTTTCAACAAAACTAATGTAAACGAATTTTTTGATAACCTAGTCAAAGCTTTTAAGAAATTTCCTAATGGTCCAGCTCCAGAAAATATTTATAATTTAGATGAAACAGCACTTACTACCGTACATAACCCTCCCAACATCTTGGGACCAAAGGGATTAAAACAAGTTGGGCTGGTAACTTCTGGCAAAAGAGGTGTGTTGGTGACGGCATGCTGTTTTATAAACGCAATAGGGAATTCTGTACCACCTTTTCTTGTATTTCCCAGAGTCAATTTTCAGGATAGAATGTTGAATGGTGCACCTCCTGGATCTGCAGGGGCAGCTGCCAAAACAGGTTGGGTTAACGGTGAAGTTTTTATTGATATATTAAAACATCTACAACGTTTCACAAAATCCTCATCAGAATCTCCCATACTGCTAATTATGGATAATCATGAGTCGCATATTACAATTGCGTCATTGGAATTCTGCAAGTCTAACGGAATTATACTACTGACTTTACCGCCACACACAAGTAGTAAACTTCAACCATTAGATAAATCGATGTATAAGCCGTTAAAAACACATTTTATTAAAGCTTGTAATGACTGGATGATAATGAATCATGGAAAAACGATCACCATATACCAAATAGCTGAGCTCTTGGGAAAAGCATATCCTCTCGCATTCATTCCAAATAACATTACCAGTGGTTTTAGGTCGACTGGCATTTGGCCATTGAACAGGCAGATCTTTTCAGATGACGATTTTCTAGCATATGCAGTAACAGACAGACCGCCTCCTGTACAACAGATCACGAACGAAGCAGATGAGATACCAGTACAAGTTACTATTGGAACAGCTGAACCTGAAGCAGAGTTTAACGAAACTCCCGAGACACCACAGCAAGTCCAGGATAAACAAACTGAGAAGACACCCTCAGTGGCCTCATTTCAGCTTCCGTCATGATCAACATCATCAGAAATGCCTTCTACTTCGGTAAAAGAATCCTCATTAGTTTTGCCACACCAAGTTCGTCCTTATCCCAGAGCAGAAGCTAGAACGGAAAACAAAGGAAAGAGTAGAGAGCGTAAAAGTGCAATCTTAACAGACACACCTATTAAAGACGGAATAATAGCTGATTTAAAAATTAAACAAGTAAAAAACGGAAAAAAGATGTCTAAAAAAAGTGGTCGAACAAAAATGTCTACTTTACATAAACGGATGCAGAGGCCAACATCAGCTTCAGAAGATGAAGTCTCGAATATTGAAAATGAAATCGTCGCAAAGCGACAAAAATCAGTGAGAAGAAATGTTTTTCAATCAAAGAAACCAAATATTAAAGAAATATCCGATTCAGAAGAATCTGAAGGATCTTACTCATGCGCAGATACTGAGTCCAGTATGGGATCTTTTATAAGTGCAGATGGAGATCCATCAGAAGCAAATGACGATGATAACAACGAAATTAACATTGGAGATTATGTTCTCATTAAAGAGGGTGTTTCTAAAGGCCTTGAAGTAATGTTCATTGGATATGTTAATAACAAAACCGAAACTACGGTGAACGTAACGTACATCCGCCGTTTGTTTCCTCAGTTTATATTTGTTCCTGCTGATTTAGACTATGTTTTTGATATTTCCCAAGTTTTTATGAAATGACCAGCTCCCAAACCTTCAGGCCAGACAGCAAGAAGAAGTGAAATGTTAGTTTTTCCGGTAGATTTTCAGGCATTCTATAATGTATTAAAATAAGTGTTATTTGGGTACTATGTAAAGTGTTGTAAAATAAATTTTCCGATTACAGCTTTTCACTTATCTCCTATTTATCCATCAAGTAACAGTGTGCCCCATAGCATGCAACACTGTTCCCCACTCACGGGGCACACTGTTACAATTGTAGTTGTTATACATAATCATTGTCCCAGTCTAGAAATAAAAGTTTTTCTTTCACTTGATTATCCTGAGACATGGTCCTATCAGGAACAAATCATTTGGTATCGGAAAATTCACTGTTAATAAAATAGCGCCAGAGTAACAAGAAAAAAATATTTTTGTGTAACACTATGCCCCCTGTTCCCCTAAATAGGTTAACGAAAGCTGTGCTAACTCAAAGGCAAAAATCAAGAAGTTTGTTCGCTCAAATTGTAGTTCTTAAGACAAACGCAGACCAGGAGAAACTGTTTGGCTCCCAAAAAGATGACAAATAAATTATTGTATCTTGAAGTATAAGAAAATACTGTATCAAACAAAAAGTTTTTTCAATAATTCTTGCTGTTTTATTCATTTTATTTTCAACTTTAACCAAGGTGGTACGATTTAGGAAGTGGGCGGTACGATTAAGGCAACTGGTTTCCTAAATCGTACCGATTGCATCACTTTACAAAAAGTGTTTTAAATTGCACACAATATCACCATATTAGTGACTAAAATTTATATTTACTTGTCTAAATAACCAATACTTATTTCTTAGTTCTTAGGGTTATGGTACGTTTGCACAGATAGAAAAACAATGAAATGTAAAAAGTGTTACAATTTAGGCAACATTCCTCTATGCTGCACTAATTGTGTTGGTCCGTAAAGATAGGGTTTGAATGGACTTCTAGCCTCGTAGATTATTTTACATACTGTTTTCTAATTATCTCTTTTACTGTTGGTATTTTGATCGATCTCTGGCAATTATGTTGTTAGGTACCAACCATGGTCCTTGGGAAATAATCCTGAGCATCTTAACATGGAACACTTTTCTATTATTTCCAAATTCGATTTGGAAGCTGAACCCCAGAGTTCTAATCCATACGTCCACACGGGTTTGAAAATAACTTTTTCTACAACTACTATGCAAAACACGCTTTTCTACACAAATTTTTATGCGCAAAGCAAGCCTTTTTTTAATTAGTTTGATATCCGTTAGAAAAGTAATAATGTAGAGTGTGGGAAAAGTACACGTTATGGTACTTTTCCGCACGGAAATGTTACTTTGCCCACGGAAATGTCAATGTCAAATTTTTTTGGCAATACTTTATAGTGGATTTCTGGTTGTTGAAAATTCTGTAAGTAAACAAATTCATTTATTACTCATTATTTTAGGAACTATGAACCGTTCTGTTTAAGTTAAATAAAATACATATATAATTTACTTTTTCTTTAATTAATAAACGTAGTTGTAGAAAAAATGAAAGAATATTGTGTACAACTCGTACGCAAAGCACTTTTCCCACTCGTTGGATTTACGGCACTCACCTTACGGCTCGTGCCACAAACTTCTGCGCTCGTGGGAAAAGTAACGCTTTGCGCACTTGTACAAACTACTAATTCCTACGACCACCTATGAAAACTATACATAACACCACTGTCTTGATATTTGGAAAGTATCTAATATCACATTATAGTGTGATATAATATCACCCTAGTGATATGCATGGATGATTTGATAAAACTTTGCGAAAAGTCTACTTATATTAGTAGAAGCACTGTTGCAATGACCACAAAATTTTAGTCTTTTTTTATCATAAATTAGTATATTACGGAGAGTGACATTTTTCACAATAGTGGGAAGTATTAACTCACGAGGCGCAAGCCGAGTTAGACAATCCCACGAGTGTGAAAAACACTTTCGCACAAGTAATGTACACTATTTTCCCTACGACCATGCGATAATAATTGTAACAAATAAGTATTGTTTAATGTGATGGATTTTTAAAAATAATGTTGACATCGGTGAGTGTGGAAATGAAATAAGTGAAATTCACTTTCCAACGAGTTATGTACACTATTTTTCCAACGGCCAAAAATATTTAAAAAGTACCTTAGGTTTTTGTGTTCGCATATGACACTAGAGTCAAATCATATCTAATAACAGTATAATGAAATAAAAACTAGAGTAACGAAACGAGAAATTTATTAGAAACAAAACTAAGCACAAATGATGTAAACTTATTGCAAGAATATAAAAATTAAACTCATGGTTGTGGTTGGTTTAATATTTTTGTTGATGATGGAATTTTAGTGTCATATGAAAAATCTGTAAATGAATTGTTGAATATTTTCTTTAAATGAAGACGCTATCGCACCCATTATTTTATTGGCAATATGTAATCGGTTTATGGCAGAGTCATCGAGGTATCTCTCTGCAACCGTTGAGGACTTCCACCCTCCGTGTATTTTAATGGTTGTCACGTTTGCTCCCGCATCTACTAAAATAGTTACTGATGACCTGCGACAGTGACCACTATATAATTCTGGATTATGCAATTTTAAAAAAGTGGCCACCGTTTCCGATACGCTACCTATTCAATTAATTCCGACCACCTGTTGGGTACATTTTCCGTTTTGAAAATTCATAAAAAATATTTTTTTGGTTAATTTGCGGTCTCAAATTTACATATTTCTAATACGAGGGCAATTCAGAAACTAACCTCCGATTGGTCACAGTGCAGGTAGTGGGGGGAGTAGCGCGCCATCTGTGCATTCACACGCTCAGCAGGTCAGTCGGCATCAAGCCGTAGTCGAGTGAACATCGTACCTGCGCTAGTTTAGTTTTTGTGGCAGTTTGAAATGTGTGCTGCAATAGAAAATCCCGCCATATGTGAAGTGCGTGCTGTTATAAGGTTTTTTACAGCCAAAGGATACTCTGCAGCAGCTATTCATCGTGAGCTTTGTGCCGTGTACGGACCAAAAGTTATGAGTGAAGGAGTTGTCCGTGAATGGGTACGTTTATTTAAAAGTGGACGAGAAAACGTTCATGATGAAGAGAGGAGTGGTAGACCATCCTTGGTGACTGACGAACTCGTTCAGACAGTTGTTGCAAAAGTTCGTGAAAATCGACGTTTCACAATGGCGGAGTTGTCTACTGATTTTCCACAGATTTCTAGTACGAGATAGTGACAGCAAGATTGGGTTACCGTAAGTTCTGTGCACGATGGGTGCCCAAAATTCTTACCGACCACCACAAAAGTCAAAGAATGGCCTCTGCATTAGACTTTCTGTCACGTTATGAGGACGAAGGAGAACCATTGTTAAACAGAATCGTGACCGGTGACGAAACCTGGATTAAGTACGTGAACCCTGAGACAAAAGAACAATCAAAGATGTGGGCACATTCAGATTCGCCTACCAAACCAAAAAAAGCCCGGCAAGATTTTTCTGCCAGAAAACTGATGGCAACGGTGTTTTGGAATGCCAAAGGGGTGTTGTTGGTTGAATTCATGGAACGTGGGACGACCATTAATCAAGACGTGTACTGTGAAACACTAAAAACATTACGACGGGCTATACAGAACAAACGCCATGGTATGCTGACTTCCGGTATCGTTTTTTTGCACTATAACGCCCGTCCTCACTCTGCTCGAAGAACAACAGCCCTTCTTGAGTCCTTCAAGTGGGACGTTTTCAACCATCCACCTTACAGCCCAGATCTGGCGCCAAGCGATTATCACCTCTTCATGCATATGAAGAAATGGCTCGGGTCCCAGCGGTTTGATGACGACGAAGAGCTCAAAGATGCGGTCACAGGCTGGCTCAAGGCACAAGCGGGTGATTTTTATGCAGAAGGAATTTCAAAGCTTGTGAAGAGATACGATAAGTGCCTCAATCGTTATGGAGACTATGTCGAAAAATAGTGCAAAGATGTAGTTGTAAGATGTATATATTAAAATATTTTTACTTAACTTGGTGTATTTTTTTCAATCAACCGGAGGTTAGTTTCTGAATTGCCCTCGTATATATTATAAAATAAACCGGAAATAGTAAATTTTTGGTTAACTTTTTTTTTTAGTATTTTCTATTTTTACAATAGCTGTCGTTATTAAACCTTCTATATCATCCACTGTTAGTTGAACGAGTTCTTGCTTGTGGCATGCTCCTGATATCCCCATAATTAGCAACACCTAAAAAAATTCCAAAATATTTTTTGAATAGGTATAATAAGCTATTTTTTTATTAAAATTTACCTTAGCAAAGCACTTTTCCTCGGGTGCGATGTTTATAAACTCATTTATTTCTTCACTGCTCAAAGTTTTGGCTTTTTTCGGCTTATATCCATCAGATAACCTCTTCAGAAATACTCTTAATTTAAGGTATTTTGAGATGTCTACATTATGGTTAACGTGGATCGTACTACGCAGCATTGAATATTGCGTCCATAATGTGGAAGGTTTATTTTTATTTTTTGATAATTCATCAATATAGGCCAATAGGACATTTTCTGAGAATGAAGATTTTATTTCTTTGTTTCTTCTCCAAGCCAAAAACTGGTCATAAGCGCGTTCATATCTTTTTCATGATTTTCGAGGAAGTTACTTTAATGATGTTGCTTGAGCCGCTTCGGTAATTTCTGGTGGTGTACATTCGGTACTATCAGTTCCATTATAATAAAAAACCGAGACTAACACTTTTTATTTTTAGTTTATCTCACAATTATAATTTATATACTTTATCATTTTTCACTTCTATAATTAGTATATATTTTTTACGATCACGCGATAAATTTATGAAATATGATGGTATTATTTATTTGAAAACATCAATAACTGTACTTACAACATATGATATTTTTAAAATAATCTGTTTGTAGTGCAAAATATTTTCAAAATAACGCAGAAGACATTTTAATTCTTAATAATTTGATTTTTAAAAATTCCTACAGCTATACTATAGATATGCCTAAAATAAGA
This sequence comes from Galeruca laticollis, assembly GCA_963921935.1. Taxonomy (NCBI): domain Eukaryota; kingdom Metazoa; phylum Arthropoda; class Insecta; order Coleoptera; family Chrysomelidae; genus Galeruca; species Galeruca laticollis. The sequence continues at coordinate 84,848,221 of OY998176.1, read as the reverse complement.
ACTTTTAACAGCTATCTTATAGTAGCTCAGTGGTTCAAGCGTCATGACAATTTGGAGAATGTTGGAGTAGACCGCGGTTCGATTCCCGGCCGTATTTGGTTTTTTTATTACAAAATTTGGCGAATTTTTGCACAGATTTTGTGTTTTGTGCTATATTTGTAGTTATTACGTAGGTAAATTTAAATAAGAAAACCACGTTAATCGAATTCATGTGAACCGTGTGATATGATATCACACTAGGGTGATATAGCACATGTTTCGCGTCACTATGATGATATGAGAAACTTTCCGCCAGATTTGTTGAAATTTGCTGGGCATCAAGTACGACTTTTATGAAACTTGGCTAGGCATCGAGGACCAGCATTTATGAAGCTTGGCTAGGCAATAGATATTCTGTTCCTAGATTATTGTCAAATTATTGGTGGTAAAAGATATTGTACGGGCCACACTCGGAAAGTGTATTTACAGGGCTCGCATGCTTTCAGAGCTCCGCCTTCATCATCGACCTGAAACTTGCATGCTCGCCCTATAAAGTATGTAATTGAATTTGTTCCCCAGTTGTATCTAATAAGTACTTACTTATTGTAATATTTTCAAATAAACAATAATTATCGTTATTTCTATATTTCACTATGAAAGTAATTGCAAATTCATGTGCACTTTTTATAGAAACAATATTCAAACATATACTGTCACAAATAAAACGTACCATCAGTCAGGCAACTCAATATACACGATCTGATATTTACATATTGTTTAGTAAAATGAGTGGTCGTAGAAAAAATATTGTACATTACTTGTGCGAAAGTGATTTTTCACACTCGTGGGAGTGTCTCACGAGGCGCAAGCCAAGTGAGACAATACTTCCCACTAGTGTAAAAAATGTCACTTTCTGCAATCGTTACGTAATATACTATTACAGATCAGTAGTATATTTGTTAAAGAGGGCTCTAATTTGGGACAGATTATCCAAAAGAGTTTGTGCAACATTGAGTCGAGCTGCTTTCTTCTCGTGTTTTCGTGAAGATGTGTTTCCTCTATGTCAGTCTACGATTCAAATGGATCCCAAGATACTTCACCTCTGCTCATTGTGGGATTTGGATATTATTTAATCTTACCAGCGGGCCGGTGTTTTTACAATTCGGAAAAGTCACATGTACTGATTTACTTTCGTTGACTTTGATTCGCCATTTAATCAACCACAATTGGATCTGCAGTAATAGCAAGTATGACTGCAGTTAATGTGAAGCTATATTTTTGTCTACATGTGAAGTTAAGATGGCTGTGTCATCAGAGGAAATCGCATCGGTGGCGTTCCCCAACGTTGATTGATCGGATATGTGAAGGAAAAAAATAGGGGAGGACAAGGACGCTTCATTTATGTACACCTGCATTAATGGGAAGGAGAGATGAAATTTCGTTTAGGTATTTTACTCGGAAATGGCGGTATTGTAGATAAGATTTTAGGATGTAAAAATAAATAACGGAAAGTACTTCTTAGTTTATATATTAGATTTTAATAACTGTTCGATGAAATTGCTCAACTGTGGTGTGTTTTCTTCTAAAACCAAACTGAAAGACAAGGATTATATGGAGCACTTATAAAATTGGCTCTAATCTTCCTCTTGATAGTTATTCAAACAGCTTCGACATTATAGAGGCACTTGACAACTCAGAAATAGTCATTCGATTCAGACTGAGATATATCCTAAAACAGAGTTTCAGCATTAAATCACAGCTTGGGAAAGTAATTAATTTGGCATAAATACGATACTCAAATTTCCGCTCTGTATATCTGATTGTCTGATTTACTATAATCAATAATATTTAAACAATGTTTTATAACAAGGAGCTTAACTCCCCAAACAATGTGTGTACTATACACGTTAGTTTTGATTATTATTTCAGAAATGATCTTACTATGCGCATATTATTAATCTGAAATTCGTGAAACAACGAACAAACCATGCTGAGAATTCGAAGCACTAGCTTAGTATGACGTTTATTTGGAATGTACCTTTGCACTTATAAGTTCCTCTTCCTTCGTGTACGTATCGGATTAGGTCATTTGCATGCCGTGCTGGCATTGGCCCGATATACGGTATACGGGACTGCCGGTAACAACACCGGTGCTGATACCGGTGCCTTGTCGGGTCGTGCATTATGCGATCTTGCATTATTTAAAATCGTATGTAATTGTCACGAATTCTTAGTAAGTACAGTGGTGGGTGCAGCAAAAAGGTTTGCTCTAATGTTTCAAGTCAAGGCTAGCACTCTCATTAGATCATACAAGGATTTTGTTTTTGAAATAAATATTAGTTAATCCAAACAAGAATCTTCTATATTCTTTGAAAATAGATTTAGAATTATTTGATATTTTGTTATAACACACTGGCATGTGCCCCGTCATAACAAAGTTGTAATCTTAACTCGATTCTCTTAATTTTAGCGACTATAAGTGTCATTACAATATAAACAAGCGCAATCGTCTTCTTCGTCGTCACTTTTGAACGTATAATTTTCAGCGTCTGATTCACTTTTGTATGGTAATATTGTGTGTAGTGTTTTTTGTACTTCCTCTGTCGTTTTTTTCTAATATCAAATTTCTCAGTCTCACAAGTATTTTCTTCGTCGCTTGATGTACTCTCTACAAAGTATCTTTTTCACTGCATTTCGTTTTAGCTTTCTTTTTTGTTCTTCCTTCTATTCCATTTCTTTTTCTTGGAGGCATTTAAGATAAGGACTCTCGGATAATAGGTCTTGGTAGGTACTGGCAATCTTTACGTTAGACGGATTTTCTTATAATACTTTGAGGCAACGGTGAAAGTTCTTGTAGAATATTTTGAATTTGTTCACGTTTAGAATTTAATGCAAGAGGATTATAAACATCGCACGTGCGTATTGTCGGTGATATTTTATTTTCCATTATTGTGGAAGTTAAAAGTGAGACGTTATAGTCCTGGACATTGTCTGTAGTAACATTTAAGTCGTCCACAACATCAACAGAAGCTGGTACAATTTCAGGAAGATCGTTAGTTTTGCTTGATAAAAAAATATGGTCGAGGAAAACATTCGAGTTGATAGGTGTTATACCTGTTACTCGAAATTTTCTAACTGATTTTTCAAATGTTGCGGTTTTACAATATGCTTCATTAAAAAGTTTGATCATTCGATAATTCGTTACTGTACGACCGATATTTTCCCTTGGCCACTGGGTAATGGTTTGGTTGTAGTATTTCTGTAGGGGTCCAAAGAACGCTACATCTCATAGTTGATGGCGATGGGAACAATGAGCTGAGAGGCAAAGTAAAGGTGGGTACAGACATAGAACAAAACTTCGTATCGTAACTCCGTTGCGCAACAATAGTTTGTTACGCATCGAAGATACGGCGTGTCAACAAATATAGCGTATCAATACATCGTCGCGTATCTTATGAACGGGACATTTTGCCGTTCCGTCTTTACTAAAACAGAACAATTAAATTAGTCCTTTCCTTGTGTGCAATGGAGGTTGTTGCAGCAGCTCATATATACATGCATTACTTAGTTAAAAAAAATTAAGAAAGACGCGCAGAAAGACGCTGGTGGCAGACCCGGTTGTATACTAATAGAAGTGTGTACAGCGGAAATCATTTACTGTTGGATTTAAAATTTCAGGCAACTAGTGGCCTTCACAAAAATTTTACTAGAATGTCTCCAACAGACTTCGATTACTTGATTAATTTAATTGGACCCAAAATAGCACGAAAAGATACTAGATGGAGAACGGCAATTTCCGTTCAAAAAAGGTTGGCAGTAACAATTCGGTTTCTGGCGACTGGTGACTTTTTCACCAGTCTACAATAACTTTTTAAAATTTCTAAACAATCGATAAGTGCTATAGTTCCTGAAATGTGCGAAGCCATTATGGAAGGATTAAAAGAAAATATACAGGTAATAAACACACATTAAACAAAACAAATGTTTATATTAAATTCTCTAGTTTAATATCGGGCATATCCAATAGTTAGCGTGGTAAAGAATTGACTGGAGTACTGCGACTTGAATGATCCGAAATACTAGAATTAGTATAATTATATGCTGGAGATGGTACCTCTGAATGCTGTTGAGTAAAACTGGAAGCTTGGCTATCCTGATACTGTTTGAGAATGTTGTGGCACAGAATTTGCAAAGAATGACTGAAGAGTATGAGTACGGTATGATTGCGAATGATAAAAATTGGTTGAATTTTGTTCGAGATGGGTCTTGTCTGCTTTAAACAAAATTAACATAATATCTTGTTGTACAGTACTTTGTAATTCAATAGAATATTTGGCCAGTTTTAGCAACAAGATTTCCAAATATTTGACATTCGTTTTGCTCTTGTGGGTTTCTAGCGTTTGCTGATGCTTCTGACAGTATTTTAAAAGATTTATCTAATTTTTCAGAATCTTCATTTCTCTTTTGGCGTTTCCTACTAGGTGTCGCTTTATCGCTTCTAAAAAATTGACAATTGTTTCGATAAATCAATATCATGATGATATTGATTTATCGAAACAATTGTCAATTTTCTAGAATTTTCAACAATTTTTATTATATTGTGGTATTAACTAGAAACCGTGAGTTTCATTTAAAACACTAATTTATTGATGTGTTCATTCCACGTAAGTTTAGTATCCAGTGTAATACCAAGATAGGTAAAATGATTGTGCACAGGTATATTTAGTTTACTTACCATTACACTGGATAGGATCGGTAAACGATGTTGAGTAAACAATACCACAGCGGATTAATTCGGGGTAAGATCAAGTCCTTGATTAAAAAAATATTCTCTAGTACTATTAGGATATCTTTAGGATGACATTGTCATAAGCGTCCGAAACGTCAAGAAATAGGGGAGATAGATAATTATTGCTTGAGTAAGTTAACTGGATATCAGTTGTTAACTGAGAAAGAGAGTAGATACTTCCTTTTTCCTCCGGAAACCAAATTGGGATATCGGAAACAAATTTCTGCTTTCACACCATCATTCTAGTCTAGTTTTCATGATGCGTTCAAATGTTTCCAATATACAAGACATGAGAGAGATAGGTCTGAAGGCAGTGGGGTCGTTTACTTTGGATATAGGAATAACCAGGCATTGTTTGAGAGAATCACAATTTTTGGTAAAATGTTGTTATATATTTTGCAGAGATTACGGCAATTACGAGGAGATTTGCTAACATAAGATAGTTTATCCCGTCAATTAGACCTGCAGTTTCTTAGGTTAATGCTCCTAATAATATATTGGCAAAGAGGCTCAACAATATACTTTATAGTTACGGATATGAATCTCAGTACGCAATTAGAAATTCAATAGAAGTAATCAAATAGTTGAAAGCAATCACCTTGGAAGAGAACTATTTTCTTATTTCGTTCGATGTGACTAATATGTTCACTAAAATTCCTCCTAAAGAATGTCTAATACTTGTAAGAAAATTATTAGAAGATAAAAATATGAATCTAGAAATAATATCAGATATACTTAACTTATTTGATGTATGCATTAATCAAAATTATTCCACTTTTCACAATAAGATATATGAAATTAACTGTCTCGACTTCGTGGAATATGCTCATATTAGTATTTTTAAATGAAACTCACAGTCTCTAGTTAATTCCACAATATAATAAAAGTTATTGAAAATTCTAAAAAAATGACAATTGTTTCGATAAATCAATATAATCGTCAGAATGACAGAAGTTACATTTCATTTTATGCCTACCTGATGTTTAGTAGTTATTTTTGGCTAGACCAAGAAGTAACCTAACTTGTGATTGGCTTAATATATGTTTATAGAAAAAAGAAGAAGATGTGATATTACAAATATTGAAGCTTAGATATTATTAGACCTATGGTGATATCCTGGATATCATTTTTCCAATTAAGATCAGTATAACTGTGCAATGATATAGAAAACCAGGGAAAGTATATCTGCTGATCTTCACAATTATCACTTAAGAAGACAGTATATTAGTGGAGATCTTCCTAGATTTAACTGTTCATTGACAACTTCATATTGTGGGTTTCTTAAATGTCTTCTAATTTCCAGTTCTTCAAGGAAATCCAGTTCTTGTTTCTTTTCACAAATATGCAAAACATCTACTTGACACCAATCATTCATTGACACCTAACACATAACTAGAAGTGCTGCATATTTGTGAAAAGAAACAAGAACAGGATTTCCTTGAAGAACTGGAAATTAGAAGACATTTAAGAAACCCACAATATGAAGTTGTCAATGATCAGTTAAATCTAGGGAGTTCTCCACTAATATACTGTCTTCTTAAGTGATAATTGTAAAGATCAGCAGATATAGTTTTTCTGGTTTTCTATATCATTGCACAGTTATACTAATCTGAATTGGAAAAATGATATCCAGGATATCATCATAGGGCTAATAATATCTAAGCTTCAATATTTGTAATATCACATCTTCTTCTTTTTTCTATAAACATATATTAAGCTAACCACAAGTTAGGTTACTTCTTGGTCTAGCCAAAAATAACTACTAAACATCAGGTAGGCATAAAATGAAATGTAACTTCTGTCATTCTGACGATGATATTAATTTATCGAAACAATTGTCAATTTTTTAGAATTTTCAATAACTTTTATTATATTGTGGAATTAATTAGAGACCGTGAGTTTGATTTAAAAACACTAATAAGATATATATAAAAAATGTTGGTTTACCAATGGGAAGCCCTATATCACCTATTTCGGCCAACATTTTGATGGACAATTTAGAAAGAAAGATCTTTGAAAGCAATATTTCGAAAAATGTTTTATTTTGGTATAGATATGTAGATGACATATTAGCTTGTTCTATGGGTAGTAAACGACAATTAGATGTATTTTCCAACCACATCCATAATTTACACCCCAAAATTAAATTTACATTAGAAATGGAAGAAAAGAGCTCAATCAATTTTCTTGATTTAAAAATTCAAAGAGTTAATAATGTACTTGATTATTCAATTTACCGAAAACCAACACAGACTAATGTGACAATTCCATTTAATTTCAACCACTCCATGTCTCATAAACTAGCGTCATATAATTCAATGGTACATAGAGTTTTTTCAGTTCCTATGAACAAATGTAATCTTGATAAAGAGATTAATACAATTAGACAAATAGCAACATTTAACGGTTATCCATTAGATATGATATATAAGCTATTTAATAAAAAAGAGGAAACAGTGGCATTACAACTAATATTTCCTAAGCAAACTGATGAAATAAAAACTTATAAAACCATCACATATGCAGGAAATATTTCTAATGATATTTCAAAGATAATATCTTCAGCAACGAATACAACAATTTCTTTTAAAACAGAAAGTAACGTTAGTACAAAATTGTAAAATTTAAAAGAAAAAATACCACCATTAAAGAAGTCAGTAGACTATAATGATCCGTGATGACGGTAAAAGAAACACCCTCTAAATAAGGCCGAAGTTGCTCAAGTGCCCAAACGACAGCGAGACATTCGCGTTCAGTGGTTGAAAAATTCCTTTCTTGGCGAGTAAGAGATCTACTTAGATAGCAAATAACCTTGTCACCATCCTCGTGAGGCTGACTCAACACAACTCCCAAACCATAACCACTACTATCGATCTGTACAACAAAGGGTTTATTAAAATCGGGACAAGTAAGAATCGGCGCAGAAACCAAACATTCCTTAACACGACTCACATTCAGGAGACCACACAAAAGGACGATTTTTCCTCAGAAGGCCCGTAATGGGGACCATGATGGTTGAAATATTAGGGATAAATCTCCGGTACCAGGAGAAGGTTCCAACCACACGACGAACTTCCGTAATATTACGAGGAGTCTGTAACTCCAACATTGCCTTCACCTTATCCGGATCCACATGCAACCCAAAACGATCCACTACATACCCAAGATCTTCATTTCAGGACGACAGAACTGACATTTATCCACGCTAACAGTAGTTTTAGCATCCGCTGACCTCTTAAAAACCTCTTCGAGTACCCGTACATGTTCTTCGAAAGTTTGCGTACAAATAACCACGTCGTCAAGATAGACAAAAACATGCGGTTCAAGATCATGGCCTAAAACATTGTCGATAAGTCTCTGCCAGGTGGCTGGGGCATTATGTAAACCAAATGGTAGTCGTTTGAACTGGAATAGACCCCTATTAGGTACCGTAAAAGCAGTGTATTGCCTTGAAGATTCGGCTACCGGAACTTGCCAATAAGCGGACTTGACATCTAAACTAGACAAATATTTAGCCTCACGGAACTTCTCTAAAGTATCCGTTACCAGGGGAAGAGGGTAACTATCTCGAACAGTGACAGCATTCAGCTTCCTGTAATCCACGCAAAATCGGTAGGAATCATCCTTCTTCCTGACTAGCAAAATTGGAGAAGCCCACGGACTATTGCTGGATTCTACAACACCTAACTGCAGCATCTCATCCAATTCAGCATCAATATGCCTCTGTACAATGGGGTTGACCCTATAATATCGCTGCTTGATGGGGGGACTAGAAGTTACTATCACGTGTTCTACTCTATCGGTACACCTTAGACCTTTTCCCATAATTTCCATATTCCTATCAATCACCGCTTGAAGTCTCTGCTGTTCCAAAGGAGTGAGTACCGTTCTAGACGACACATGTTTCACACTATTTATCAACACAGGATCTGCCGAAAAATGCCATTCGTCATGGCGAAGATCTGGGACGACGCCCATCAAATTCCAAAAATCTACACCAAGAATCAAAATGTGAGTCAATTCAGGGACAACCAGAGCCTCAATCAACCGCATACGATCCCTCAAAACCACGGGTAACACTACGGTTCCAATACTCAGTAACACATTACCATTTGCCACTGTACAATTAGTCGTCCTACTTTTATCCAAAGTCAACCCTAAACAAGAAATTAACTCATAACCTTTACCTCCTAAAATAGTTATGAAGCGCCCGAATCCAAAAGGCCTAACAAAGTTTTTCCTAGGATATCTATCTTAAGATAAGGACGTTCATCATTCGCAGCGTGATCTAGTACGTAATCTATGGCGACACGGAAATCATCGACCGGGGGGTTTTCACTGACGCACTCTACCCGATCATTCAAGCACGTCTTGGTTCGTTTCCCTTGTTGGATCTGGGAGAGCAAACAGGACAAGTTCTAACTGTGTATCCCTCCTTTTTACATTTGAAACAATATTTTACACTGGTCGCCTGCAGACACCCTACAGCCCGATGTCCAGGCTGCTTACAACGAAAACACACTGCCTCTCTAGGGACGGAAGACGAGATGGAGTTATGTGACGTTCCGACTTCGGCCACAGGTTCCACTTGCGAGGTTACATATGTGAGGTCTGGCTCCAAACAATTCGATCTCCTCGAAGGTACGCTATAATTCTCAATAGCCGATTTTTTGGCCTCCAGTCTGCAACCCAAAGTCAGCAATTCACGCACACTATTAATCTCTACTAGACCCAAATGATTTTGGTAGTACGGCGTGATATTTCTCAACAAGATTTTGAGCTGCGTCTCCTCCGAAATGGGGCAAGACAGCCTCTTAAAATAACCAGACATCACAGCCAAGTAGATTCCCATGCTTTCATCAGGACCTTGAGTCCTCCTCTTGATTTCCTCGAACAGTTTTTAATTGTAATCTACTGATAAATACTCCTCCCGTAATAGATCCACGAATTCATCCCAAGAGTTGACTTCTTCTCTATAAGCTAAATAAAACTGGTAAGCCCTTCCACAAAATAAGTCGATACCACTAGCTAACAAAATTTCCTTATCTACATTACGTGAAACTCGATACTCTTCCACTTTCTCCAGAAAGCTCGATAGTGAAATACCTTTGGGATCCCCAGAAAACACCAAACCCCACTTACTAGGTAAGATCGTCTTAATACTAGACAAGTTCCTCGACGCGTTTCCAGGATTAGGAAGTGGTCTGATTTCATTGAGAGTCGATCTACGGATTGTTGACAAATGTTCAAAGGACGGCCCAGGTTAAGAAAGAATTTCTAACTGGGGGGGTTGAGATTGACGAGAACGCTCATGTCTAGAAGCCTTACTTCCCAATGATTCGAATAAAGATAGAGCTTTCGCCAATAGTTCATCTACTTTCGCCCTTTGTCGAACACCAGCATCACCTGCTTCGAAATTAGTCGCACGTTCCAACCGACCTATGACATGCACCAATTGACTGTGTAATTTCTGGAAACTACCACTCACACGAGTCTCATTGAACTCTTCTACACCGGGTTCAATCTGATCTAACTTATTCTCGACTGCACTCAAATCTTCAGCAGCTGTATACGGATACTCTGGCGGATCTATACTATCATCTTCTTTCTCTACCTGCAACGCTAAAGCTAAACTACGCCGCATCTCAGACACCGTGCCACTTGCAATACCACGTATTGTCAACTCATACACAAGCTCATCCTGAACCAACCGATTAACTACAAACCTACGAGACATTTATTTTTCTTTTTAAGTTCAATTTGACAAGCAACACAAGCAACAAACCAATTTCCAACATAGCGGAACAATAATTCTTCACCGACACACCTGTACCTCAAATGGCCTCCCTCCAACTGAAACCTAATAAGGAATTTAAAACCCAAATCCAGATACCGAATGTCTAAAAGTCCCTATTGGTCCAAACAGTATCTCCAATCCACAGAGTTTCCACGAAGTGTACTTCTCGAACCAACGCAACGTTCCTTCCTCAAAAGCGATTCCAAAATACAGGAGTCCACGAGCCCAATGCACCACTTCCAAAACACCGATCCGCTAAGGTTCGAACCCACAATGCAGCCTACAATCGTCGAAAGTCAAATAAACTTACCATAAAGCAAAGTATTTACGAATTCAGTTACTGTTCTGATTCTAAAATATATACACAGTGTGACCCAATATGTAACTCACCTTTTAAATTTACAATATCTATAAATTACAAATATTTTACAATAGATAATCAAATAAAATTTTCAAAATTACAATTTTTATTGAAACAATAATATCAATATCAGGAATCCTCTTATTCACTTGCTACCTGAAATAGAAGAAAAAAAACAAAGCACATCAAACAATGAACAATTTGTCCGTTTCCTGTATTAAAACTTCAATTTAATATTTAACACTGCTCAACAAAATTCGGTAAATTGTTTACCACTTACGCCCCATAAAACAATTCCCTTCAAGACCTCAAATCCCAGATTTACTACAAACACTTAAATCTGGCACTATCAATAACTAATTAAGAGAAATTATTCCCAGGTTGCGCCCACAATTGAAACAATTACCTTCAAAGTTAAGCAAACCCCAGATTTACTATGAAAACCCAATTGAATCCGGTGCAATAAATTACAAATGACACAATAACTGAAGTTAAATCTACAATGACTGTAAGTTTCTAAGAAAAAGTTGAAAATTAATCAAAGTTTAAAAAAAAGATAAAATTTACAATATTGAATTTTTCAAAATTTCAATCATCAATCAGTATGAAAAGAAAATAACGGTTGCCCACGAGCCAATGAACTTTTGTCCGATTTATACCATAAAATTTTCAGTTTGATATCTATTATAGTCTCACAGAATAAGGTATGTTGTTTACAAATTACGTCCAATAAAACAATTCCCTTCGAATTGAACACAACCCCAGATTTACTAAAAACACTTAAATCTGGCACAATCAAAACATATTAAGGAAAATTATTTCCAGGTACGCCCCAATAAAACAATCACCCTCAAAATTGAAGCATGCCCCAGATTTCCTACAAAACCCACTTAAATCTGGTGCAGCCAATAACTAAAAAAAGCAAAAAAAACAAACTGAAAATATATCTGCAAATCTAACTTATCAGAAGTTCAAGTTTAATCAAATGGCTACAACTAAAATTTTGATTTTTGAAGTTTAAGTTTAATCAAAGATGCTAAAAAAAATTTAATTTTAAAAGTTTAAGTTTAAATTACGAGATATGTATTGCTGACAAAAAAAAATTTACTAACGGCCCCACGTTGGGCGCCAAAAACATATAACGAGGAAAACCTACTAACCCTCTCAGTGCTCGTTATAGGTATGCGGGTTGTCTCACGTGGTACAACCCGCGCTCGCCAGTCGACTAGCTTCGAGTCGAAGAAGGGGTGGATTCTTCAAAAAATTATTAAGTTCACAAATAGGGCGCCAGAGAAGTTTTGGCAAGCACCCAAGACTTCTTAAGTTAGCCCACAACTCCTCAGTGGGTTAACAACACTCACTACACACTCCAAAGGTTAAACTGATAGGTAAATTATCATAAGTAAATAAAAGTCAGCAAGTATCCCCTGATTGAAGATTTAATTAGTCTTTGTGGACCAAAGGTCTCTTTTCAAAATATTTATTACAATGTCACTACCAAAAATGTTACAAATAACGTCTGAGCTCAGCTGAAGGCTGTAATCTCAGACCGTAGATGGGCTGAAGGCCGACAACTAGATAAATCCAAAAAATGTCTCACTAATATATCAGTTACAACTCAAGTAAATAACTGTCAAGCAGATTCTATAAACTCTGAGCAGAGCTGAAGGCTTCAAACTCAGGGTGCAGAAGAGCTGAGGGCCCCAAACTACACCAATGTCTCAATTCTAAAATTCTAGAGAATCGACCAAATTGTTCATGTACAATATCCCAAAAATACAACGATAATATAAATATATATATATATATATATATATATATATATATATATATATATATATATATATATATATCAAAATCAACAATGTATAGTTACAAGGGTTCACACTTCCGCAATTTATACCAGTATCAATATAAATATAAATAATTGCATAAGCCAAAAATTTAAATAACAACGAGTTTAGCGTTGCTAGAGAAAATACAACTCAAAATTATGTACGGTGCAAGTTATATACATAAAATCATCAGAAATAGGCAAAAATAAACCACTAAATAACGCAATACCAGGTACGTACCGTAGTGTCTTAGCGTATCTTAATCTATGAGCAAAGATTTCAAATTTTTCAAATATCAAGTACAAATGTAAGCGAAATTATATTAATTGCCGCAAAAAAAAGAAATAACAAACTTAATATGTGAAGCATAAATGTGAGTTTACTAATGAAGTTGAAGAAATAAGAAAAGGAAAACTGTTCACTTATCCTTTTCCGGCACCAGAACAGGAACTGAAGTTGCTCCAGAATATTCCAGCTCTCCTGGAACTGGTCTCACTGACCCATTAAAATCCAATCATTAATGTCCACGTACAAAAACCCCCCCTAAAATAGAGAAACGAATTAGCCTCTACATAGGGTTTACATTTTACCCCGGTCAAATTTTCGACGTACCCCCCGTAATATCCCATCATACTTACTATATTAAAAACACCCGAAATTCGCAAATAATCATACATCATGACTTTTAACTGTATAAAAGCCACCTACACTGAGGTTAAAAACTATGTGACAGATATGTATTTCCGAACAGAAATACTATTTTTAAAAGGATATTTTATTTAATTACTACAAAGAGATGTTATTCTCGGAGTGGTTATACAAAAACTGATTTACAAATATAAAGCAACTAAAGAACTAAGATAACAAGTATACATGAATTCCAACTAATGATATATGATACGGTGCAGGTGCAGCGAATTATTACCTCGTAACTCCTCCGTCCTTAAGAGGCGAAAATAACGGAGTGATTTTCGCGAACTGTCTCCAAGGGGATTTCTTCGATAATTTTGACCTTTTCTTTCTTGATTTTTGATTTTTCGCGTCTTCGTCTAATTACGTAGAAGGTTACGACGATACATCCAATGATTAAGATTGTTGGAAATATTGATAGGATTCGGATTTCGTGTGTATTATGCTGTTTTTCTATCGGCGTTAGTTGTTTTGCGATTCTATGGATTTCGTATAACTCATCGAATTTTATTTCTGACATATTCGGCGTTTGATAGTTTCTTCTGATCTTAATTTGTTCTAATTCGATCTTTGGTAAAATTAATGGCTTTCCTTCGCTAATTCCTTTGACTCTGGAGAATTTTAATTCTTTCGAGGAGATTTCGCATCCTTCTGGTATGTTAATAAGGGTTGGTTTTGTTACTTCGAATATTTTGTTGTTTCGGCAGTTTGATTTTATTTCTACTTGTTTCCCAGGGATTATTAGAACTTCATTAGCTGTTATCTGCTCGATTAAAGGATTTTGGATATGGACCTCGGTGGCGTAGCAGCTGTCTGGTAGTTTTCCGCTTCTTATCAGTTCGTCGGTACAGTTATCAATGGGGATTGATTCTTGGGTACAATAGTAAATTTCCTCCAGTTTTTCGCATTCTTGGTTTGCAACCTGGACGTCTTCTTCGTTACGTGCCAAGTAAGGGTGTGAAGGGACAAATATTTTATTAGCTTGGATAATAGGGTAAATACGGTAAAAGTCTAGGGATTTAGTTTTCAGAATAGGAATATGGACAGCAAAGATTAGTTTTGATTCGGTAAAAGTTGCTTGCGTTCCAAGAAAGGTGTAGTATGTTAAGACATTCTTGAATTTGGGAATTTGATTTTTATCATAAATGCTATGCAGATGTTCTATCATGTCAAGAATTTCCTTACTTGATATCATGGACGGGTGAAGAATATTCAGTATTGAAAATAGCAAGGCGTTCTCGAGATTTTCTACGAATAATATTAAATTTTGACAATCGAGATTGATTTGACTAATTGTTCCTTGAAAAGTTATATATTTGCTTAGAAAATCTATTTGATTTAATATTGCGGCTTCAAATTTTACTAGATTATTTTTGAGAAGTTTTTGATTTTGTAAAAGAACTGTTATTGATTGATTATAATGATCGATTAGTTTCTTAAATAAAGAGGTATGTAGATTAACTTCGGTAATGATATTTTTCTGATTTGTTTGCAGTAACCTAATAGCATTATCGTATCGAATGCCATCGTCTGAATCTAGGTTTCCAAACAACCATTTATTGACTTTTCCCATACCATTGATTAGACCTCTTCTTGAACGCATATGGGGATATAAATTGTCGAATTTACGTTCTAACGAATTAATAAGAAACTCTGTACGTACTAAAATATTTTCGCTAAGACCCTGATATGAAATGGGATTTGAACTATTAGTATCTAGAATTAATTTTCCTACTGTTAAAAAGTGTGTTTTAACGATATTTATTTGATTGACCACTTCTCTTACATCTAAATAATGAATAAAGGTATGTTTTGAGTAAATTAACCTAGCTTTACCTAAATCTATCGGAAGAATAAGATTTTCTAAAGGCGTTACAGTTACTTCTTCCGTGAAACAATTAATACTAACTATGCCTAGGACCAGGTAAATCGGGATGGCTACCGTTTTCATCCTTCCGATGCTGGCCCTGTAAAATATTTGAATTAGGTTTCGGTTTCCTAACGATGCTTTTATGATAAGTTCCTTTCTTAGTTTTTAAAACTAAGTTATCATCTACAACTATTTCGGCTTTTGTGAATTTGGGCATTTTTTTATCTCGATGTTTCGTTCGAACATAAGCTATATGTTGGTTGGAAAAATCTGGCGATTCATCGCGTTTCTCGTTAGCTTTGTTTATATTCCGTTCTTTCACTTTTTCATTCCGTTCTTTTATCATTTCATATAGTTGTTTACTGATATTTTTGTGGTTTTGAACATAGTAAGAAAGAACAAGATGATCGTCTAGATCGAAGGGGTCTGGACTTCCAATATGCCCTTTAATGATTTCGAATGGGGTAAATTTGGTAACAGAATGTATGGAGTTGTTATAGCTTAAAATCGAATGCTTCGTTAGTTGAATAGGGGTTAGTTCCGGGTTCTCCTCTCGCAGGCATCTAAAATGCTCAATGAGGCTCGAATGGAATCTTTCTACAGGTGAATTTGAGTTGCTATTTTTTGCTGTTGTGAGATGTAGTTCGATTCTGTGTAATTTACAAAAGTCTTCTAGATCTTTGTTTTTAAATTCACTACCACAGTCGGCTGTAATTTTATAAGGTAACCCGTGATGAGTTACAAAATTAAGAAGGGTGTCTACTACTGATATGCCGGTAACGGTTTCGATCGGATAGGCTTGGCCGTATCGAGAGAAAGAATCAATTATTGTGAGGAAAGGGGTATTTGAGATTCGAAAAACATCGATGTGAATGTGTTCAAATGGTTTAGAAGCTGTTGGGGTGAGATTAAATTTGATGACGGGTGGATTTCGGTCGTACTTATTTTTTAAACAAGTTTCGCAGCTATTAACAAATTCCTCTATGTCCTCAGACATTTTGGGCCAATAGTAATTTTTTGTAATAGACATTTTTAACTCATTGATTCCTCTATGAGCCTTTTTGTAAACGTGGTAATACTCTAATTTTTCGCATTGCTCTTCTGACGTTACTAAATCTTTAAGAAATTTTGTACAGTGAATTAATTTAAAAGCTGAATTTTTAAAGAATTTTTGCAAGGTTGTAACAAATATTTCGGGTAAATTAGTTTGTCTAAAATATAAAGCATACGTAATTTTAGGATTTAAAAAATCTTTGGCGAAAGTGAATATGTTATATTCTAGATTTCTAGAGGGAAGAGTGACATTGAATCTAGTGTTATCGAATATTTTCTCTTGTTTGCAAATATAAGAGTTTATTTCTCCTGTTGTTATTATTACTTGATTTTTATGCTGATTTACAGATTTTTCGGAAATTGGTATGGATAAAATCGGATTCTCTACGGAAGTATGAACCGTGTCTAGATCAGTATCTTGAGTAATTCCGATATCAGGGGGGCGGATTTGAATATCCTGAAGAATTTTTATTTTACTGTTATCGTTAATTAAATCTTCTATGTCTAACTCAAGGAGATCGGGTAGGTTCTGATTGACTAAGGGAGGATTATCAATTTTTTTGATTTCCCTTTCTATTATTTCATCTATATCGTCGATATTAACATCTAAGGAACTAGTTTCTAATGCATTCACATCTAATTTAGGAGGTGAACGAGAAAGTGCGTCCGCTACCTTGTTAAGCTTTCCTTTTTGGTATTTTATTGTATATTCGAACTCTTCTAGTTTTAATCGCCAACGCATCAGGCGAGAGTTTGGTTCCTTAAGGGAAAACAATCATTCTAACGGTTTGTGATCGGTTAAAATTTTGAATTGTCGTCCGAAAAGGTAGGGGCGGAAGTATTTGCATCCCCACACAATTGCTAGGAGCTCCTTCTCTATAGTAGAGTAGTTGATCTCCGCAGAATTTAAAGTTCTGGAGGCGTAGCAAATGGGGTGATTGTCTTGACTTAAGACAGCTCCAATGGCGTACATTGATGCGTCCGTCATTATTTCGAAGGGTTTCTCGAAATTTGGATAAGCTAAGATAGGCTCGGAAATTAATAGATTTTTACAGTGATTGAAACAGTTAATAAACTCCTGTGAGTGTTCTATTTTATTATTCTTTTTGAGACAGTTTGTTAACGGCTTTGTAATCCTAGCAAAATTGCGAATAAATTTCCTATAGTATCCTAAGAGCCCTAAAAAGGATTTTAGATCTTTTTGCGTTTTGGGTATGGGAAAGCGTTGCACGGCTTCGATCTTTTTGGGATTTGGTTTAATCCCGTCGGGCGTCACAACGTGCCCCAAGAATTCTACTTCTCTAATTCGCATTTATCTAGCTGTAACTTTAGTCCCGCTTGTCTTAATTTTTCGAAAACTAATTTAAGGTTTTGTATGTGCTCTTGCAACCCTGTACTAAAAATAATTATATCATCCATATACACAAGGCACACCCTGTTCTGCAAATCTTTAAGAACTTCGTCCATTACCCTCTGAAAGGTACTGGGCGAGTTCTTTAGACCCATGGGCATACGTAAGAACTCGTAGTGACCATGGTCTACGTTAAATGCCGTTTTTTCTATCGAATCCTTGCTCAACTCTATTTGATAGAATCCGCTAGCAAGGTCGATGGTACTGAAATATTGGGCACGCCCCAATTTGTCCAAAATTTCATTTATATTTGGGATGGGGTACCGATCGCTAATAGTCTTTTCATTCAGCTTGCGGTAATCTACCACAAGCCGCCATTTTTGTTGCCCCGATGCGTCTAGCTTCTTTTTTACAAGCCATATGGGAGAGCCCCACGGGCTCGACGACGGTCTTATTATGCCTTTGTCTAGCATATCATTTATTTGCCGTTGCACCTCTTCTTTAAGGACATACGGGTATCTATACGATTTTACGTGTACTGGAGCTTCGTCGGTGGTTTTGATACAATGTTTAACTCTTGAAGTGAACGTGAGAGGATCGCTGGGTTTTAAAAATAATTGTTTATATTGTTTACATAACTTAATTATTTCCGACTTTTCTTCCGGATTCATGTGATCAGCTCTAATCAAGTTTTGGATTTGAGTTTTATTTATTTCAAATTTATCCGGACTATTAAAAGTTTCGAATTTATAACATTCGTAAAAATTAGGGTTATAAGGGGTTGCACTTAAGGGTTCTAATAACGTTATAGCTAAACTTTTATTTGTTTCATTAATAAACTCTACTAGTGCTAAGCCGTTATTGGCTATGGTTAGCATCTCGGGTACATATATATCACCTAAAACTATCTTATCAATTAATATTTCTCCGTTCGATACTGTAACAGGGACTTGCCTTACGATTCTTTCACTAGGGCCAATTGATATTTGGAATTTAATATCGGAAGGTTTTCTAAACTTAATTGGAATTACAGCCCTATCACTAACAAGACACTCGTTATTCAGATCTATATTAAATTTCATGGAAATTAGATCGTTGATACCAATAATTCCATCAAAGAATTCGTGAAAATCGTACAATATGAACCTTAACATATGATTCCTGTTAAATTCTTGGAAAGCTGGTATGTCGGCTTGATACTGCACATTTTTGGTTCCCAACGAGGTTGAGAGTGATACATTTGAATTAAATATGCAATTGGGATAGAATTTTTCGGCAATGATAGGCTTTAAGATTGATTTAGTACTTCCGGTGTCTATTAGCAGATTTAATGGGGGTTTAGAAATACTGATATAGGGTAAGGGATTATTAGAGGTAATGTTCAGTTCGATTAAGTTATGGGGTTTACTGAGGCATTCTCTTGAAAATTTTCACTAACATAATCAGAATCTACATAGTTTTCTTGCTCGCGAAAATGGGGGTTTGCGTCGACGTCGCCATGCGTCGGTTCGCATTCCGTCCCAATGTAGTCGTTAGAAAATAATTCTTCAGCTATGAAATTCGACCTTTGGCCGTTATTTTGAAAATAATTGCTTCTAACATTATTGGATCTTCTACTATACGATGGGGGTAGTCTTGAATTTGTAGAAATAGCCATTGGCTCAGGTTTTGGAAGACGATGCATAGGAGTTTGATTAGGTTTGAAAACATTACGAGGAGGTCCGAAAACTTCTGAATTAGTTGGGTATTTTCTGGGTGGTAATTGTTGGGGTTGAACGTTAATGGGTTGACGAGGCCACGAAGGACCTTGAGATAAATACGCATTAGAATTAGAGTTTGAGGGATAAGAAGAAGCTGACTGATGATAATATTGGTTGCCGTGGTGTTGATGAGTTCGGGGGCCGTAATTCTGATTTCTGAAATTATTTTTGCTTTGGTAGGACCTTTGATCATTTGAATGAGAATAAAGCTTTTCGAAATTTTCAAATTCATTAACATAAGCAATAGCATGCTCCAGTGATGCTGGTTGCTTTAAATGCATGTTGTTTCGTAAAGTACCGGTGCAGCCCGCAATGAAGGTATTTAATGCCGTATTGTCACAAAATTGCATATGTATAATTTTCTCGTTTTGGTTAAGATTATTATCATTACTAATTCTTTGTATGATGCTGCTTCTCAATAATTGCAACCTATTCCCGAATTCTATCAAACTTTCATTTTTATGAGGTCTATTTCGCGTGAGCTCTTGCGTTAAACATTCTAAATTCCGTTTGTCCGAAAAACATTGCCTAAGCGCACCTTTTAACAGTTCCCAACTATTCAACTCTACCCTATTCCCGACCATTATTTCGGCTTTTCCGACAAGCTTACCCTGAATGCATTCAAGAATATGATCGCTCAAATCTTTATCATTATAATCCTTATACGTCGCGATTAGGTTATCACAAAGAGAAATAAATTTGTTGAGAGTATTCGTATCCCCATCATAAGGTTTGATATTTGAAATTTTTGACTTAAACAACTCCCAGTTGATAGGACGAGGTTCTAATTGACCGATTGGCATTTTAACTTTACTATTATTACTTTCACTGCTGATATTCAAACTTTTAAGAGATTCTACTATGGAATAAGTATCAATCATAAATGTTTTAATTAATTACAAAATAAAATTGTCTTAACAACTATCTTTCCCGAATTAATGAAAAATAGGGAAAGGCAAAAAGGAAACTTAGCACTTACCTCGATGGTTTTCTGGCTAGTTGTACCTTCCTGGAGTTTTTGTCCACCACGTAACTGTACCACACAAGGGACGATTTCCACAGAAGGGATGATTTGCACTGGTTCCACTGAAGGGATGGGCTCCACTGAAGGGATGTAAGTTCGTATTTTGTAAACACGTTAGGACAACACGCGTTATCCTACTGACTGCGCCAGATATGTATTTCCGAACAGAAATACTATTTTTAAAAGGATATTTTATTTAATTACTACAAAGAGATGTTATTCTCGGAGTGGTTATACAAAAACTGATTTACAAATATAAAGCAACTAAAGAACTAAGATAACAAGTATACATGAATTCCAACTAATGATATATGATACGGTGCAGGTGCAGCGAATTATTACCTCGTAACATGACTGGCTTTTTTCCGCTTAGCAAAAAAACTACCATACCAAAAAAAACCACAATATAAAAACTATGTCGTTGGACACATCCCTGAATATTTATACAACCCCCGTGATATATTCTTATTTCCACAAAATATAAAGTAATGAAGAATATGAACTAATAAGAATTTATGAAATGCATCGAAACTATCTCGTGAAATCCAGATTACATACTCCAATAAACTACGAATCAAAACTAAAATTTCTACGTTAAAATACCTATAAAACTGTTAATTCCGAGAAAGTATTTACAACCATTTACCTTGTTAACGAATCCTTCTAACTAATGCCGTCTACGGAAATTTACCTCAAAACGCAATTCCACTAAATTTTTATGGAACCCACAGTCATCGACCATTTTTGGACCAGAAACCTAACGGGTCGGAGCTGCCAATTGTTGGTTCCAGCCGTATTTCTCTTCCCCTATGTCGGAATTGTCGGATTTTCCAATAAAGCACTTATGGCTCCCAGAGCACATGCGAAAATTTTAAGTTGAAGCGGTGTGTTTACACCTTGACGGCAAATGGAGGACTGAAATTTTTACTTCGTACCGAGAGCGCTGTGACTTCTCCCAGTCGACAGGTTAGCCAATATTAAATTTACGACAGCTCGGCGAATTTTTCGCGTCATACTATGGTGATATCCTGGATATCATTTTTCCAATTAAGATCAGTATAACTGTGCAATGATATAGAGAACCAGGAAAACTATATCTGCTGATCTTTACAATTATTACTTGAGAAGACAGTTTATTAGTGGAGAACTCCCTAGATTTAACTGTTCATTGACAACTTCATATTGTGGGTTTTTAAAATGTCTTCTAATTTCCAGTTCTTCAAGGAGATCCAGTTCTTGTTTCTTTTCACAAATATGCAGCACTTCTAGCTCTGTGTTAGGTGTCAATGAATGATTGGTGTCAAGTAGATGTTTTGCGTAGTGGGATTTATCTGGTTGTTTTAAACTGTATGCTCGTAAGTGCTCACTGTATAGTATTTCAAAATTCCTAAGGGTCTGACCCAAATAGACAGCATTACATTCTGGACATTTGAGTTTATATATACCTGACTTCTTTAATAGTGGTATTTTTGTTTTTACATATAACAATTTTGTACTAACGTTACTTTCTGTTTTAAAAGAAATTGTTGTATTCGTTGCTAAAGATATTATCTTTGAAATATTATTAGAAATATTTCCTGCATATGTGATGGTTTTATAAGTTTTAATTTCATCAGCTTGTTTAGGATATATTAGTTGTAATGCCACTTCTTTTTTACTAATTAGCTTATTTATCATATCTAATGGATAACTGTCAGATGTTGCTATTTGTCTAATTGTATTAATCTCTCTATCAAAATTACATTTGTTCATAGGAACTGAAAAAGCTCTATGTATCATTGAATTATATGCCGCCAGTCTGTGTGACATAGGGTGGTTAGAATTGAATGGAATTGTCACATCAGTCTGTGTTGGTTTTCGGTAAATTGAATAATCAAGTACATTATTAACTCTTTGAATTTTTAAATCTAGAAAATTGATTGAGCTATTTTCTTCAATTTCTAATGTAAATTCAATTTTCGGGTGTAAATTATTGATGTGGTTGAAAAATACATCTAATTGTCGTTCACTACCCATAAAACAAGCTAATATGTCATCTACATATCTATACCAAAATAAAATATTTTTCGAAATATTACTTTCAAAGATCTTTCTTTCTAAATTGTCCATAAAAATGTTTGCTAAAATAGGTGATATAGGGCTTCCCATTGGTAAACCTTCATTTTGAATATATATCTTATTGTCAAAAGTGAAATAATTCTGATTAATGCATACATCAAAAAATTAAGTATATCTGATATTATTCCTGGATTAATATTTTTATCTTCTAGTAATTTTCTAACAAGTATTAGACATTCTTTAGGGGGAATTTTAGTAAACTTATTAGTTACATCAAACGAAATGAGTTTATAGTTATCTTGCAAGTGGATTGCCTTCAACTTTTTGATTAGTTCTATTGAATTTCTAATTGAGTACTGAGATTCATATCCGTAAGTATTGAGTACATTGTTGAGCTTCTTTGCCAATATATTATTAGGAGCATTAACATAAGAGACTACAGGTCTAATTGGTTTCGTTATTTTTTGTAATTTAACTGTTCCATATAATTGTGGACAATGAGGATTCTTATGTATGATAGACCTCTTTTCGTAATCATTTAAAAGATAATTTGAATTATTAACAATATCCCTTACATTATTAGAAAACTTTTTTGTTGGGTCTGCTTTAAGAACTTTTACATCGCTGGATTCTATAAAGTTATATACTTTGTAATTGTAATTTTCAGTCGTCAAAATGACAGTAGCGTTCCCCTTATCAGATTTTGTAACTGTTAGGTTATTATTCTCTATCTTCTTTTTTATTGCATTTAAAACTGTAATGTCATTTTTTGTTTGACGTTTAACTTTTGAAGGTTCAATATTTTTTATTAAATTGGCAATTTTCAATTTCTCATAAAGAAAATTATTTGAATTAGATTTTAAAGCTATGTCTGACTCTGTAGCTATAATTTGTTAAATATTATTCGTTAATTTTGGTGGTATGCTGTACTTTAAACCTTTATTTAAAAATTCTATTTCACTATCTGTAAAATTAGTGTCTGAAAGGTTTTCAAATCGTGGTGCAAAGTGTGTTGGTATGTAGGTACTTACAGTTTCATGATGTTTTGAGTATTGAATTTTATGTTGTGTGTGTTCAAGATTCTGTAGCTTATTTTCTTGTTTCTTAAATTTCATATGCTTCATCGTGCTGACATTTTCTCTAATTTTGTCATCCAAACAGTCAAATTCTACTGGATGTAATTGGAATGTGAGTTCTAAATGTACAACTTTTATGTAGTTGTCTAAGGAGTCTCTAACTTTGAACCATTTCTTACATTCTAATTTTATCCAAACTCGTTGAGCACATTTTATAGCTTTTTGTG
Organism: Galeruca laticollis; assembly: GCA_963921935.1. NCBI lineage: Eukaryota > Metazoa > Arthropoda > Insecta > Coleoptera > Chrysomelidae > Galeruca > Galeruca laticollis. The sequence goes on along the minus strand of OY998176.1, from coordinate 84,824,351 downwards.
CTTGTGGTGATTTAGTGTGACATTTTATATTCACATAATTTGGTATTACCTTTTTTCTAAGGCATTCTTGGTTAATCCAAATGTTTTGTGATGCTTTGTAACGTTTTTGTAGTAACTTCTGGGACAGTCGAGTCAAATCTTCTCTCGAAGATTTTTTAATGAAATTGACTGTCTCGACCCTTACTTCGTGGAATATGCCCATATTAGTGTTTTTAAATGAAACACTAATTTTGAAATCCGATACAGTGAACACTCACGAGCATACAGAGTAAAACAACCAGATAAATCCCACTACGCAAAACATCTACTTGACACCAATCATTTATTGACACCTAACACAGAACTAGAAGTGCTGCATATTTGTGAAAAGAAACAAGAACTGGATTCCCTTGAAGAATTGGAAATTAGAAGACATTTAAGAAACCCACAATATGAAGTTGTCAATGAACAGATAAATCTAGGGAGTTCTCCACTAATAAACTGTCTTCTTAAGTGATAATTGTAAAGATCAGCAGATATAGTTTTCCTGGTTTTCTATATCATTGCACAGTTATACTGATCTTTATTGGAAAAATAATATCCAGGATATCACCATAGGGCTAATAATATCTAAGCTTCAATATTTGTAATATCACATCTTCTTCTTTTTTCTATAAACATATATTAAGCCAATCACAAGTTAGATTACTTCTTGGTCTAGCCAAAAATAACTACTAAACATCAGGTAGGCATAAAATGAAATGTAACTTCTGTCATTCTGACGATGATATTGATTTATCGAAACAATTGTCAATTTTTTAGAATTTTCAATAACTTTTATTATATTGTGGAATCAACTAGAAACCGTGAGTTTCATTTAAAAACACTAATATGAGCATATTCCACGAAGCAAGGGACGAGACAGTCAATTTCAGCAAATGAAGGCTCTAATGACGGACAGAGCAGAAAGCTTGATCCAAAATATAAGGAACCCTTCGTAGTTGCTGAGGTATTAGATAAGTACCATTACGTGGTTACAGAACTACCAGGGTCAAAACGAAGTAGGACTGCTTATACGGGCATATGTCCTTCAGATAAGCTGAAATATTTTGTTGCGAGGGTTTCAAATAGTGAAACTAGTAACGATGAGAACGAATAAAAAAAATTCGTACATATAAAATGTTTAGTATGTTGTAGTCTAATGTGAATGTTGCCTGTTTTGTTTAAGTTAAAGTTGCCTACACGGGGGCGTGAAGGGAAATTAGGTTAGCCGACTGTAAGTCAATATTAAGGACACCCTATATATAAAAGTTTCTAATAAAGGAATATGTACAACTATAATATACAGCGTCGTGTGATTCATAGCATTTAATCACAACAAAGGAATGTTGAAATACTTTTTTTATACGAAACTGTAAAGGGATATAAGTTTCAACTGTTAGTGAATACGTTTGATGAAATTTTATTATTAAACTCTTTTGTTGTTAGTTTTCGTTTCATTTTATTATTGATAGATTACACTTGTATTCTTCTGACTATATCCATGTTGGTAGAACGAATCAGTAATTATCTATCCATTGAGTATACAGAAACTTATTAGCCTTATTTCATTATTATTCCTTTCAGTTTCTCCATACATTCTAATTACATCATCACTTTAATCTCGCTGTCCAACTTTTCCATTCAGATCGCCGATTCTTATTAATGTCCCATTTACCTTATCCATAGCTTCGTTGAACGTTATCCAGAATTTTTCTTTTTGCAATACCTTTTCATCTTCGTTTGGCCGGTATACAATGAGTATGGTTATCTATGTCTTTAAATGATATAATAATTATTTAAAATGTGTTTATATTGTAATGTTTTTCTAATTCATTTTAAAACGTAAACGGGTGGGATAAATTTTAAACACACGGTATGGCTACTTACTAATTTATTTATACACTACCTCTCTAACACTTAATTTATATGTACTTAACTAATCACTTAAATTTAATTTATATGCACACAAACTTAATTATTAATTTATATCAACACTTTTATATTCACTTATTTACTGTTTATTTGTCAAGATCACTTTATCAACTAACTCCTCCGCTGATTGGTCCTTATTTATAATAATGCCTTTCTTACTAGAGGATTCTAGACAAAAAAAATTGGCTTTCTGGCATCTTCTAGATAAGACTGGTCACAAAAACAGTGTAGATAAGATAGTCACTATTCGTAAACAAATATAAAAACAACCTGCATATTCGCCATAATTTTAACTTTTATACCTGGCTTAGACAGAGTCGGATTTAGGGACTATACCAGTGTGCTGTTTCGTAACATTACCCCCTCCTTAAATGGAAGTTCCTCCTGGAACTTTTGTGTAGCCGAGACTGGATGTTTGAATCGGCAACTGGCCCCATTTCTACACTTTCCGATCTTATGGAAATAGCAGGGCACCGTCATCATCGGATACTGATAACGGGGGTTGTAGCTGCAAATTAATATCTCGACACCGGTATCTCTGAAGATAACCTCTACCATGTTCCTGATGATTCGCCAATCCAACTGGTTACTCGCTATCTTAGGCATAGCCAGTTTCTTCACGCTGGATTCCAACACATGGTCTCGTAGGTTCCGAAGTGCTTCCCACACATCGCGGTAGGTAGATCGATCTTTAAATTCATTTTTAGTTACCACGTAGGAGACGTACCGCGAATTATGTTTCAGTTCCAGTGTCTTGCCAGGGGCTGGAATCTGGTATTCAAGTTTTTCTAATTGTCCGAACTTCTTTCGAAAGACGGTTGCCAACCCTCGTGCGTTCTTGATACGGGCGGGGATGTTGTATGCCAGTGAATATTCTTCCGGGAGAGTGAACAAATCTTGATGTTGTTCCGAAGTGACTCCATATCTAGCTTCCCAGTACCTCCATACGCGCCCATAAATTCATCGAAGGTGGGGTCAGGCATATCTCGAATAAGGTTTACTCCTTCCTCCAGGTCATGGCCGCCTTCGAATGACGCTAGTTGGTTTTGGTGAACTACTTTTGGTTTTCCGTTGGGGATCTTGCTTATGCGATATATAACATCATTGATCATTTTCTTGATTAAGTATGGACCTTCCCAGGATTTTAGTAATTTTGGAGAAAATCCTTTTCTCCTCGTCGGGTTGTGTAACCATACTTTGTCCCCTTCTTTAAAACCGCCTTCTGTGGCCTGCGTGTCGTACCGACTTTTCATTCTGTCGCTGGCAACCTGAAGATTTGTTGGAACTAATTCATGAATATCATCCAGCCTTCTTCTCAATTGGATTGCGTAGTCTTCGCCTGCTAGATCTTCTCCAGACAGGCAGCCAAATTCCAGGTCACAAGGAAGCCTCATTTCACGTCCAAACAGGATTTTCGCCGGTGTTTCACCCGTGGACTCATTGACAGCAGATCGATAAGCCAATGCGAATAGGAAAAGATACTGGTCCCAATCTCTCTGATGGCTGGATACTACTTTGGACAGGTATTTTCCAATAGTCCTGTTCATTCTCTCGACCATTCCATCTGACTGTGGATGTAAAGCTGTTGTCCTGGTCTTCTTTATTCCCAGCTTGTCGCAAAACTCCTGGAATAGATGGCTTTCAAAATTTCTTCCCTGGTCACTGTGGACTTCCAAGGGTACTCCATATCGGCTGATAAATTCCTTCACCGATACATCCGCGACAGTTGTGGCCTCTTGGTTCGGGATAGCGTGAATTTCCACCCACTTTGTGAAATAATCCATTACAACCAGTATGTACTTGCTACCATTTTCTGTCGTCGGAAATGGTCCAGTGATATCTAAAGCAATCATTTCGAAAGGGCTTCCAATATTGTACTGTTTCATGGGTGCCTTTCTCTTGCGATGTGGTCTATTACTCTTAGCACAATTCGTACATTTCTAACCCCAGTCCTTCACATCGTCGGAGCTGTTCATCCAATAAAACCTTTCACGGACTCGCTGAAGGGTTTTCTTCACTCCCAGATGACATCACGATGGACTATCGTGTAACTTCTTCAGTACCTCAGCTACTCTTGTTCTCGAGATAACTAGCTGTCTCCTCATCTCAGAACCATAATCGTTTTCAAGGACTCTTTTCAACAGCCCTCCTTCCAGGACAAGGGAGTCCCACTGAGCCCAATATGCCTTGACACTTCTTGCCAGGTAGGTCGCCGATTTTCTTCCTTCCATTGCCGGATCATCTTCAGGTGAGGATCATTCTCCTGATCTTCTCTGATCCTGGTGGGTGACCATTCCTCGTTGACTACTGTAATTCTTGAAACTGCAACTTCCTTTGATTTCGACTTGTTGCATTGTGAATAGTCTACAGGGCATGGCCGTCTACGCAAGGAGTTGGCTTTTTGGTGATTCACATTAGCTGGATGTTCACCCCTGTCTGATTTCCCCTGTGTCTGAAGTTCTTGGGTTACAGGAGTCTTGGGGAGCTTAGACGGACTGCTTACGTGCTCTAGCTCACCACACTTCCGGCATTTGATCTTCCTCGGCCTCTTGTCTGCCATACCTTTCAACAAGTTGACGATCTGATCAAGTTTGTCATCGTTATCTTCTTCCTGCATGATTCTACCTTTGTTGTACCGCGAGATTTTCTTGGCTGCTTTGCATTTAAGAGGTTCTTGGTTTACAGGAGTCGTAGGACGCTTACACGAACTGCGTGCATGCTCTAGCTCGCCACAACTACAGCACATATATATAACATTCATAAGTGTGCGTATTTGAGATGTTTATGTAATTTTATGATATTATTTTTTCACTGTATACTAAAAAATTGCATGTACCGTCATTTAGGGTAACTTGAGACTATGGGGTTCCTTGAGACAATTTGCAGACACCATTATTTTTCGTAATGTTGGCAACCCTGTTGACATGGGTGGAGTTGTTTTGTTCGCAAGAGGTGTGGAACGTGGTGTTATCAACCGTTAATAATTGAATTCTTTTATACTATCTAAGGTGAGTTTTCACTAAACTTCAACTTTGAAACTGTCAAATTTCATATATTACATAACTTATAGTATAATTTTATGACTAATATCTGAAAACAAGTAATTATTGTAGGATAGCTAACCTCTAATATTAATTGTGATATATCATAAATTTCATTGCGGTGTTGCCAAGTTTATGATTGCTACAAAATATAAATTCATAACTTGACCTTAATTGCGTAACTTGAGACAACTGTCTCAAGTCACCCCACCACAAATTATGTACTATAAAATCTTGGTACCAACCTACCTACTATACTCGATAGTCGAAATCGTGTAAAGTGAGTCAGAGCTATCTAATCAACACTTTGGTTAAAGCGCAGTTGCCATATGTATCCTAGAGAGAAATGCTGTATTTTATAAATACACTTCAAATCCATTGTGTCAATATTTCAGGTACAAAAGATGCAATGTAATTAAGTCAATACCAATTTAATATATTTATTTCAAATTTTAAGCAGGCTAATAATAATTAGTTTACTTGAAATGTGAAATAAAGTGTTTATGTATATTTCTAGAACGCAAAGTTTGTTGTGAAAAACTCGCCGATTTGACAATGTTGGAGAGTCGCTTCAATGTTCCGGCTTTGAGAACGAGATAGATAGATCGAGCTACGCGAATGAGACAGTGATAGTAAACAGTTATGTGAGGTGTTTATTCTCTTCATGAGCGTAACATCAGTATTTGTGTTGTGGTTTTGTGTGATAAATCGGTTATTATTGGTATTTATTGTAATATTTATATCGGTATATTTAGTGACAATAATGGCGGAGTGTAGCGGTGTTGGCGATAAAAAACGGCGTCGTAACAATTTAATTCGGGAAGAAAAAGTCCTCATATTAAATGTGCACGAAGGACTGCGTGCCATGGACAAACAGTTGGGTGTTAGTGACGCTGTGATTAAGTGCGGTTATTTAACTAAAGTTTCTGAGAGTACTATATACAATATTCTAAAGAAATCGCGGGACGGATCTTTGACAAGAGAACGAGGTGAAAACTGTAAACCGGAAAGTAGGGGAAGAAAGAAAATTGTTTTGGACGACCAAACACGGAATGCTATACGTAGGGAAATACATTCTTTTTATTTTAGGAATGAAATCCCCTCGGTAGCTAAATTGAGCAAGGTAATAGAAGCTGATGATACTTTACCAAACATCAGTGATAAAGTTTTGAGACGAACTTTAAAATTAATGAATTTTCGTTACCAAACAAGAAGTAGAAACAGTGCCTTAATTGAACGAAATGACATTGTGGAATGGAGGAGAAATTATTTAAAACAGATACGACAGTTTCGTAACGAAGGACGGCACATATATTATCTTGACGAAACATGGTTAAATGAAGGCCACACTGTGTCAAAAGTGTGGCAAGACATGAATATACGAAGCAATCGACAAGCCTTTATGGAGGGTTTCTCTTCCGGTTTAAAAGCTCCCTCTGGGAAAGGACGTCGACTGATTATCACTCACATTGGCAGCGAGGAAGGATTTGTAGAAGGTGGATTACTAAGTTTTCAGTCCAAAAAAACTGTCGATTACCATGAAGAGATGGATGGTAACCGGTTTGAAACATGGTTTAGATCAATTTTAACAAAGGTAACTCCTGGTTCAGTGATAGTTATGGATAATGCTTCATACCACTCTTGTCGACTGGAGCAAATACCTACTTCAGATAGCCGCAAGAGGGTTATAATTGATTGGTTAGAGAGTAAAAGCATTCCGCACAACGAGGCAATGCTAAAAGTTGAATTATTATCTCTCGTACGGAAACATAAAAGCAGTTATATTAAGTACGTTGTCGATGAAATGGCGAAAGATTTCAACGTCTCAGTTGTTAGACTTCCTCCCTACCACTGTGAGTTAAACCCCATCGAGCTGGTTTGGGCCCAAGTGAAAAATTATGTTGCGAGAAAAAACAGTACATTCAAAATGGCTGACGTTGAGAAACTGTTTGACGAGGCGCTGCATACCGTTACTGCTGAGAGTTGGCGTAAATGTATTCAACACGTATTAAAAGAAGAAATAAAGTTTTGGGATTTAGACATACGTGTAGAAGTAATGACGGAACCACTCATTATCGATATAGGAGGAGAAAGCGATGATTCTGAGGAGTCGTCAGGGAGTGATACCGCTTCCAGTTAGTCAGACATTTTACAAGTGACCTCGCAACATACCTATACTTATTGGTAATTTATTTTGGTCTTGACAAACAACTTTTTTTTAGTTTTAGTAGTAGTAAGTTGGAATTGACTTTTAAACATTTTTTTATTTTGTTTTAACTTACTTATGAACAACTTGTGATAAGTTATTATTTCAAATGTTAAAAATTGAAATTCCAGATATTTCAGTATTCGCACCCTTAAACTATGATACGCTCATGGAGTTCACTTTAAATCGGTAGATAACCGATGACGTCACTTTACAGAATTTCGACTATCGACTTTTTTATATACATCTTATTATAGCTCATCCTTAAAAATGTGTATTATTCTTGGTAACACCCTGTATATACATAATGATACCTATCATAATAATTTCGTATTTCTGTTCTCTCAAATTTAAACGCCAGAGCGTACAAGAACATTTTCTATTTATTTTTTATTTAGGACTATTAAGAACCCTTCAAAAATGATGCGCTCATGAAGTTCGCTTCTGCAACTGATTTTATGGACAGTAAGAGCGATGAGTCACTTTACAGAATTTCGACTATCGAGTATAATCAGCCTTTAACTGTTTCAAGTCAGTTATGGTTCGAACCCAAAAAAATGTTTTGAAGTCTCGTAAATACCGAAATTTCTCGAATGAGCAACTGGTTAAAGCAGTGGAAGCCGTCAGGTCTGGACTTTCTTTCTTTTATCAATAGAGCAATAAAAGGGCAAAATACAGGGAAGGTCGGCAGACCATTTGTTTTGCATGAAGTTTACCAGAATGCATTAGTAATGTGTCTGTGTTCAGCAGGGGATTACAGCTTCCCCCTCACACTATACGACATTAGACTCATTGTTGAAGCCTTCCTTGACCGTCTGGAAGTAATTAATCTAGATTCAAAAACAACATGCCAGGTCCAGATTTTGTCATGTCTTTCTTGAAGCGTCACCAGAACACATTAAGTAATAAAATGTGCCAGAACATAGAGAGAGCTCGAGCCAAAGTCGACCATAACGCCATAAATCTGTACTTTGATGAGTTAACCAGTCAATGGAGGGAGTTCTTCTTCATTCTGTCATTGATTATGACGAAACAAATATTACAGACCACCCTGGCCGTAAAAAGGTTGTTGTTAGAAGAGGGTGCCGATATCCTGAAAGGGTTATTGACTCCTCAAAGTCGAGCACTTCTGTGATGTTTGCAGCTGCCGGGGACGGGACACTTCTTCCCTCATATGTGACATATAAAGCTGAGAATCTTTATAATACCTGGACCGAACATGGCCCCAAGGGGACAGTTTATAATAGGAGTAAGAATGGATGGTTTACTTTGGAGATATTCGAAGATTGGTTTCGAAAAATTGCCTTGCCCTATTTCTCGAAGCAAGATAAAGATGGGAAGAAAGTTATGATTGGGAATAATTTAGCGAGTAAATATCCCCATATATAATAGAACAATGTAAAAAACAGTATTATCTTCATTCTACTTCCTCCAAACAGCACTGGACTCACTCTGCCATTAGATGTAGCATTTTTCCGTCCACTTGAAATTAAGTGGCGTGAAACTTTTGAGTCATGGAAAGCAAAAAATCGTGGAACTATTCCAAAAGATACATTTCCTCGTTTGTTGAAAAAATATCTGGAGGAAATGGCAAAAGAAAAATATTTCAAAAAACGTCATGAGTGGATTTAAAGCGGCGGGATTAATTCCACTAAATCGAGAAGAGGTATTGAAGAGACTTTCAGGTAAAAAGGCAGTAGAAGAAGGCAAAGAAAATGACAATACCGCCTGGGTCTCTACATTTCAAGAATATTTGTAAGAATGTAGAAGGAAAGAAACAGATGGTTTAAGAAAACAGACAAAAAAGAAATTAAATGTTCCCGCTGGTAGAGAAATCTGTGAAGAGAATATCGTTATATTGCAAGATATCCCAAAGCAAGAAAAAAAGGAAACAATTAGTGGAAGATCATAGTGTCATAGATAAAGAAAAACTAACTAAGAAAAGGCAGAAGACACGTAAAGTACTTGAGTCCAGTGAAAGTGACGAAGACAGTTGCAATAATGAGGTTGTTCTTGAAGACAGTTCAAATGATGACTGGGATTCATTTCGACCAAAACAAATTATGAATATTGAAGACCATATTAAAGACAATATTGACGATAATATTGAAGACAATAACCAAGAATGTATTTACTCTCATCCTACTCTGCAGCCAATAAATAAACAAGTTGGAAGTTTTGTTATAGTTCGTAATAATTCAAATTTTTATCCTGGGGTCATTGAAAAAGCTTGACGATAAAGGCGTAACAATAAGTGCAATGACTAAAACAATACGAGAAAACTGGAAATGGTCTGAACATAAGGATGAACTCTATTATTGCTGGAAGGATATTGTTGGTGGCGTTAATCCTCCTACAGCCGAGAATAAACGAGGTATTTTTTCAATACCAGAAATGAAAGCAATTTACTAAAGCTAAATTACTATAATCAATCAATATTAAATACATTTTTTAAGTTCTTTGTGTTTTTATTGACCCCAAAAATATTATCATCGACCCCACAAATATTATCATCGACCTCAAAAATATTTTCATTGACCCCAAAAATATTTTCATTGTCTCTCACGTTAACATAACACTGTCTATTTATATTTCCATTGTTCCAAGTTACCCCAACAACGCATAATTTGAGCCGTTCATTGATTTTATATAGCTGTCTTAAGTTACCACATTCTAGTGGGTAACTTGAGACACACTTAAAAAAATTAAAAAAAATACTTATGACAAAATAAAATGAAATATTCTATTAACATATCATTGTTACCTATATGACTAATGTTTTTAAATAGTTTTTCAACATTCAGTTATTCTAGGTATGTCGTAAACATCACTTTAAAGTTAAAAAGTGTCTCAAGTTATCCCAAATTATGGAACATCAGGATATCCTAGTTAATAATAATCTATTTATCTAAAAAAGAAACTCACAAATTAACAAGGTTAGGGAAAAATTGTTATTAGTCATTGTAGATACTTCTCTAAATATGATAGTGATCTCATTTTGGATTTTGGATGATGATAATATCGTAAAACTGTATAAATGATTTCGGAAATGCTTCAAAACCCATAACAAAATGTAAGAGAATAACGTAACCTCTATGTTAAACCTTTTTTAATAGTAAATATTCATTAATTCAAATTAGCACATCATAACTGGTCAGCTGATAAAAACACGTATTCCTATCAATCGATTGATAATTCCTCTTTTTATCATTATAACCGAATAATCCTAAAAGGACGATTCATTACTCGAGATTTATTCTGAGAGGTAAAATAGACTATTTGAACTAGTATTAAAACATACCCATTGTATCTAACAGTATTTTCCTTAATACTGTTACGAAACAGCACACTGGTATAGTCCCTGAGTCCGACTCTGTCTAAGCCATGTATGAAAGTTAAAATTATAGCGGACGCGCAGGAATTTCTTAGAATTGCTTACGATTGTGTTTATCTTATCTATACATTGTTTTGTGACCAGTCTTATCTAGAAAATGTCAGAGCCAATTGTTTTTGTGTAAGCTGCAATCTAGAATTATCTAGTAAAAATAGGACTCATATATAAAGGTCCGACCATGGAAGTTAGTTCAGTTTAAAAAGTGATCTCGACAAATAAACAAGAATACACCGAAATAGCGAATAGTAGTTGATATAAATTAATAATTAAGTTTGTGTGCATATAAATTAAATTTAAGTGAATAGTTAAGTGTATATAAATTAAGTGTTAGTGAGTAGTATAGTGTTTAAATAAATTCGTAAGTAGCAATACTGTGTGTTTAAAGTTTATCCCACCCGTTTTCTGTTTAAATAAATTAGAAAAACATTACATTTGTGTCAGAAGTGAGATAATATAAATAAATATCTACGTAATAATGGCCAAGAGATTATGTGACTTGAAAGTGACTGAGTTAAGAGCAGAATTGGAAGATCGTGAGTTGGAAACGTCCGATAAGAAAAAAGAATTAGTAGAAAGACTTAAAGTGGCACTGGAAAATGACGGCTTTAATCCAGAAACAGTTTTATTTATTGACGAGGCTTCCACTTTAATCTCGTCAATTTCTGCTAAGATTTCTGCCATGGGAGAGAACATGGACGAGAAGATTTCTGCCATGGAAGAGAAAATTTCAACGAATGTGAAAAACGATATTTCTACTAAAAAGAACGACATTTCTGCTAATATTGACGACAAGATTTCTGCTTTGATGAACGATATACATATATGCCGATATCTTATTAATGAAAAACGACATTGCCGCTGACGTTGAAAATTGAATTTTGTCTCTTAAATCTGAAATCGAGAATAAAATGTCAACGATGGACGAGAAAATCGAGAATAATATGACAACGATGGACGAGAAAATCGAGGAGTTAGAAAAAAAGATGACAAATATAAGAACTCAAGACACGCCAGCGGAAGAAAAGAAGACCGAGCAAACAAAACCTTGCAAGCCGGAAACACACCCTGAGTCAGAAGACGTTGGTAGTTTTACCCGAGTCAAGGTCCCAACGTTCGATGGAAAAATGTCGTGGACCAATTATGTGAAACAATTTGAAGCAGCCGCTAGAGTGAATTATTGGTCCGATAGAGAGAAGGCAGTGAACTTAACTCTCGCGCTTCGGGGAGATGCCTTAAATGTACTACAGATGATACAACTTGAAGAAACGGATGACTTCGAGCAGCTGAAGAAGAAGTTGGACATGCGATATGGCCACGAACATCTAAGAGCACTTGTACCAATCCCAGCTGAAGAACGGCAGAAACGTGATGAAGCCCTTCAAGAGTATGAAGTGGACAAAGCTCGATTAGTTCGATTCGCTTATCCATCAGCACCTGAGAACATGATGGAATGTCTGGGCATTCAGGCCTTTATTGATGGCTTACGCGACCCCGATATGCAGATGACGCTTCGCTTAGCCCATCCCAAAACATTAGTTGACGCATTGACAGCTACTCTTGAATATGAAGCAGCAACGAAGGCTTCTGGATATAACAAAATTAGGACCATCCGAGAAGAAATTGACGAAGACAGATTTGACCAGTTCGTCAGTTTAATACAAAGTATGATTGACAAGAAGCCGAGAAAGATCAGATGCTGGAATTGTGGTGAGCTAGGGCATGTACGTAGTTCGTGTAAGCGCCCTAGGACTCCTGCACATCAAGAACCCCAGTCAAAGGAAAACTAGAACGGGTCGGCTACGAGGGGGCAGCACCGACGCATGATCGTTCCAAAGACCCTCTCATACTGATAGCCTTTAACCCGACTTACAGAAGAAGCAATAGCTTTCCAATGGGACTAAGACTGTCAAACGGCTTTTGAAACCTTGAAGAGGCATTTAACCTCGGCGCCGATATTAGGATATCCATTACCAGAGGGAGACTTTATTCTTGACACTGACACAAGCAACGTAGGAATTGGAGGAGTGCTCTCACAGATCGAAGGAGGGCAAGAAAGATTGCTGGGATATTTCAGCAAAGTCCTCTCCAATCCAGAAAGAAACTACTGCGTCACAAGAAGGGAACTTTTGGCGGTAGTTAGGTCCGTGGAACGCTTTTACCAGTATCTCTATGGTAGGAAGTTGCAGTTTCAAGAACTACTGCAGTCAACGTGGAATGGTCACCCATCAGGATAAAAAAAGACCAGGAAAATGATCCTGACCTGAAGATGATCCGGCAATGGAAGGAAGAAAATCCGCGACCTACCTGGCAAGAAGTGTCGATTCTCACCGAAACTCAAGGCGTGTTGGGCTCAGAGGGACTCCCTAGTCCTGGAAGAAGAGCTGTTGAAAAGAGTCCTTGAAAACGATGATGGTTCCGAGATGATGGTTCCGAGACAGCTAGTTATCCCGAGAACAAGAGTAGCTGAAGTACTAGAGAAGTTACACGACAGTCCATCGGGAGGTCATCTGGGAGTGAAGAAAATCCTCCAGCGAATACATGAGAGGTTTTATTGGATGAACAGCTCCGATGATGTGGAAAACTGGTGTAAGAAATGTACGACTTGTGCTACGATTAATGGACCACATCGCAAAAGTCAGGCACCCATGAAACAATATAATGTTGGATGCCCTTTCGAAAGGACTGCTTTAGACATCGCTGGACCATTTCCGACGACAGAAAATGGTGATAAATACATCCTGGTAGTAATGGATTATTTCACAAATTGGGTGAAAATTTACGCGATCCCGAAGAGGCCACTACTGTCGCGGATATATTGGTGAAAAAATTTATCAGCCCTTGGAAGCCCACAGTGACCAGAGAAGAAATTTCGAAAGCCATCTATTCCAGGAGATTTGTGACAAGCTGGGAATGAAGAAGACTATGACAACAGCATTGCATCCACAGTCAGATGGAATGGTCGAGAGAATGAACAGGACTATTGGAAAATACCTGTCCAAAGTGATTTCCAGCCATCAGAGAGATTGGGACCAGTATCTTTTCCTATTCGCATTGGCTTATCGATCTGCCGTCAATGAGTCCACGGGTGAAACACCTGCGACAATCTTGTTTGGACGTGAAATGAGGTTTCCTTGTTACCTGGAATTTGGCTGTCGGCCTGGAGAAGATCTAGCAGGAGAAAACTACGTGATCCAATTGAGAAGAAAGTTGGACGATATCCATGAATTAGTTCGAACAAATCTTCAAGTTGCCAGCGACAGAATGAAAAGTCGGTACGACACGCAGGCCATAGTAAGAGGTTTTAAAGAAGGGGACAAAGTATGGTTACACAACCCGACGAAGAGAAGAGGATTTTCTCCAAAATTACAAAAATCCTGGGAAGATACATACTTAATCAAGAAAAGGATCAATGATGTTATATATCGCATAAGTAAGATCCCCAACTGAAAACCAAAAGTATTTCACCAAAACAGACTAGCGTCATTCGAAGGAGACCATGGACCTAGAGAAAGGAGTTAACCATATTCGAGATGTGTCTGACCCTACCTTCAATGAATTTACGGGCGCGTATTGAGGTACCGGGAAAGCTAGATATGGAGTCATTTTAGAACAACGACAAGATTTGTGATGCCCGGAAGATTATTCACTGGCATATAACATCCCCGCCCGTCTCAAGAACGCACGAAGGTTGTCATTGGTCTTTCGAAAGAAGTTCGGGCAATTAGAAAAACTTGAAGATCAGATTCCAGCCCCTGGCAAGACACTGAAACTGAAACATAATTCGCGGTACGTGGTAACTAAAAATGAATTTCAAGATCGATCTACCTACCGCGATGTGTGGGAAGTACTTCGAAACCTCCGAGACCATGTGTTAGAAGCCAGCGTGAAAAACCTGGCTATGCCTAAGATAGCGAGTAACCAGTTGGATTGGCGAGTTATCAGGAACATGGTAGAGATTATCTTTCGAGATACCGGTGTCCAGATATTAATTTGCAGCTACAACCCCCGTTATCAGTATCTGATGAAGACGGTGCCCTGCTATTTCCATAAGATCGGAAAGTGTAGAAATGGGTCCAGTTGCCGATTTAAACATCCAGTCTCGGCTACTCAAATGTTCCAGGAGCAACTGCCATTCAAGAAGGGGGTAATGTTATGAAACAGCACACTGGTATAGTACCCGAATCCGACTCAGTCTAAGCCATGTATGAAAGTTGAAGTCATGGCAGACGCGCAGGGATTTTTTAGAATTGTTTACGATTGTGACTATCTTATCTATACATTGTTTTTGTGACCAGTCTTATCTAGAAAATGCCAGAGCAAATTGTTGTTGCGTAAGACGCAATCTAGAATTATCTAGTAAAAAAGGCACTCATATATAAAGGACCGACCATGGAGAGTTAGTTTAGTTTAAAAAGTGATCTCGACAAATAAACAAGATTACACCGAAATAGCGAACAGTAAAGTGTTGATATAAATTAATAAAATTAAGTTTGTATGCATATAAATTAAATTCATGTGAATAGTTAAGTGTATATAAATTAAGTGTTAGTGAGTAGTTTAGTGTAAGTAGCAATTTCGTGTGTTTAAAGTTTATCCTACCCGTTTACTGTTTAATTAAACTAGAAAACCATTACAATACAGTACTAAACAATAAAAATACAAATAATGAAATCATAAAATGTCCCGCTAATTGAAACTGACCTCTGTTGATAAAGATAAGTTGTCCGGCCGATTACACTGTATTTTAGGTCTCGTTCTGCCTTAGTATCTTCAGTTCGATTGATAAACATGACTTCGCAAATATTTATTCTCTCTTTTGCAATGTTTTTAATAACATTGTTTAATTACAGTTTAGCTTGTTTTCTAACAATAAGAAATGTGGCTATGGAAGTGGAAGATAAATATGGAGAGTGGTGAGTAGGTAAAACAACAAATAATAAGAACAATTATGCAGATACTTTTACACTGAAACGATTTAATTTCATGAAAATACCTATTTTAATTAGCAAACTTCGCTATTATAATTTCTGACACAGAATAGAATACTGAAACATTTCAAAAATGAAAATATTACAACTGGCAACTGACAGCGTTGATGTCAAATAAGTTTTATTATCAATAACTACTTGATGCGGAAGCTTAACTGACACCTAATCCTTGGGTCATTATTGGTAGAGTAATTTGATATTGGATAAGACCAGTGTCGACGTATTTATATTAATTAATTTTTTTATATGGATTATGATCATTTGTATGAACGTTGCTATTTTTGGAAACCTCACTCTATTGCTATCAACAAGGAATTCTCAGTAATAATTTCTTGAAGGAGTGCAATGTTAGTATCTGAATTGAAAAAAGCAATTTTCATAATCCTGTGGCGAATGGAGTAATTTCCGTGCCATCTTTCTCTCTCACACACACAGTAATAATATTCAACAGAGGTCTTTTTGAAGTGAATAAATGAAAAAGTGTTTTATTCTTCTAAAGAAAATTGTTTGTTATAGGATTCATTCGACACTATTTATTTTGTACATTCAATGCCCATGCAATTACAACACATTCACCCAACTTATCATTCTTCTCTTTCTTTTGTAATTACTGTATTACCAGATCAAATAAATACGGTTGGTGTTTTTTTCATTTCGTTGAGTTTTCGGTCAGAAATTCAATCACAAGGATAACCTTAGGTAAACTTGTGAGATGAAGCGTTATCATACGCAATAGATCATGATACACAATTATCTCGATTAGACTTAAGCCACCATTTCCTTCAGCGAAAATAAGTTTAATTTTAGACGTTGTTGTCCGACCTGGTCAAGGCGAATCACCATCACATCTCGACAGCTTTTAAATGCACTCTACCGCTCGTATTTATGAGTAACTGTACGCATTGTGAAGATTTCCAGCAACTCTGGATACGAAATTCTACTTGAAATCAAAATTTTCAAATGAACTCACTGACAAAATGGAGTACTACATGCAAATTAGATAATCGTTGAATCTCATATACCGCGTAACTGTATAAGACAGTTGACTGTGTATCTTCTTTACCTCATGAATAATCATTATCAACATTTTAAAGTCATTTTCTAGTTGATGAATTCAATCCTCAGTTTCAGTTGCAACATTATTTGATATATAATACTGTTGCTGATACTATTGATGTGTTTGGAATAAACTATAACCTATAACAACATTTAAATTTATATCTCTATTCCACTTCAATATATTGTAGTGTTTTCCTTATTTATTTAAACAATAAACGGGTGGGATAAATTTTAAACACACGGTATTGCTACTTACTAACTTATTCAAACACTACACTATTCACTACTTATATACACAGTATATTCACTTAAACTAATTTTTATAAACAGTTCAATAATTTAGATTC
The DNA here is from genome assembly GCA_963921935.1 of Galeruca laticollis. Lineage (NCBI taxonomy): Eukaryota > Metazoa > Arthropoda > Insecta > Coleoptera > Chrysomelidae > Galeruca > Galeruca laticollis. Next base: position 84,807,363 of record OY998176.1, on the reverse strand, counting down.
ACTTATTTACTTGTTCATTTCACGATGTCAAATTATCAACTAAACTAACTCTCGCTCACCGGTCCTTTATTTATATTAGTACCTTTTTCACTAGATAATTCTAAATTGCCGCTTAATCAAAAACAATTGGCTCTGGCTTTTTCTAGATAAGACTGGTCACAAAAACAATGTAAATAAGATAGTCACTATTCGTAAACAATTCTAAGAGATCCTGCGCGTCCGCCATAATTTTAACTTTCATACCTGGCTTAGACAGAGTCGGATTTAGGGACTATACTAGTGTGATGTTCCGTAACATTACCCCCTCCTTAAATGGAAGTGTGTAGCCGAGACTGGATGTTTGAATCGGCAACTGGCCCCATTTCTTCACTTTCCGATCTTACGGAAATAGCAGGGCACCGTCTTCATCGGATACTGATAATGGGGGTTGTAGCTGCAAATTAATATCTGGACACCGGTATCTTGAAATATAATCTCTACCATGTTCCTGATGATTCGCCAATCCAACTGGTTACTCGCTATTTTAGGCATAGCTAGTTTCTTCACGCTGGATTCCAACACATGGTCTCGTAGGTTTCGAAGTGCTTCCCACACATCGCGGTACGTAGATCGATCTTGAAATCCATTATTAGCTACCAAGTAGGAGACGTACCGCGAATTATGTTTCAGTTTCAGTGTCTTGCCAGGGGCTGGATTCTGGTCTTCAAGTTTTTCTAATTGCCCGATCTTCTTTCGAAAGACGGTTGCCAACCCTCGTGCGTTCTTGATACGGGCGGGGATGTTGTATACCAGTGAATAATCTTCCGGGAGAGTGAACAAATCTTGTTGTTGTTCCGAAGTGACTTCATATCAAGCTTTCCCGGTACCTCCGTACGCACCCATATACTCATCGAAGGTATGGTCAGACACATTTCGAATATTGTTTACTCCCTTCTCTAGGGCATGGTCTCCTTCGAATGGCGCTAGTCGGTTTTGGTGAACTACTTTCGGTTTTCCGTTGAGGATCTTGCTTATACGATATATAACATCATTGATCCTTTTCTTGATTAAGTATGGACCTTCCCAGAATTTTTGTAATTTTGGAGAAAATCCTTTTTTTCCCCGTCGGGTTGTTTAACCATACTTTGTCCCCTTCTTTAAAACCGCCTTCTGTGGCCTGCGAGTCGTACCGACTTTTCATTCTGTCGCTGGCAACTTGAAGATTGGTTCGAACTAATTCATGAATATCGTCCAGCCTTCTTCTCAATTGGATCACGTAGTCTTCTCCTGCTAGATCTTCTCCAGGGCGACAGCCAAATTCCAGGTCACAAGGAAGCCTCATTTCACGTCCAAACAGGATTTTCGCCGGTGTTTCACCCGTGGACTCATTGACGTCAGATCGATAAGCCAATGCGAATAGGGAAAGATACTGGCCGCAATCTCTCTGATGGCTGGAAACCACTTTGGACAGGTATTTTCCAATAGTCCTGTTCATTCTCTCGACCATTCCATCTGACTGTGGATGTAATGTTGTTGTCCTGGTCTTCTTCATTCCCAGCCTGTCGCAAATCTCCTGGAATAGATGGCTTTCAAAATTTCTTCCCTGGTCACTGTGGACTTCCCAGGGACTACATGTCGGCTAACAAATTCCTTCACCAATACATCCGCGCCACTTGGTTCGGGATAGCGTGAATTGCCACCCACTTTGTGTAATAATCCATTACAACCAGTATGTATTTGTTACCGTTTTCGGTCGTCGGAAATTGTCCAGCGATATCTAAAGCAATCCTTTCGAAAGGGCTTCCAACATTGTACTGTTTCATAGGTGGTCCATTACTCGTAGCACAAGTGGTACATTTCTTACACCAGTCCTTCACATCATCGGAGCTGTTCATCCAATGAAACCTCTCACGGATTCTCGGTAGGGTTTTCTTCACTCCCAGATGACCTCCCGATGGACTGTCGTGTAACTTCTTCAGTACTTCAGCTACTCTTGTTCTCGGGATAACTAGCTGTCTCCTCATCTCGAAGCCATCATCATTTCCAAGGACTCTCTTCGACAGCTCTTCTTCCAGGACAAGGGAGACCCACAGAGCCCAATACGCCTTGAGTTTCGGTGAAAATCTTGACACCTCTTGCCACGTAGGTCGCCGATTTTCTTCTTTCCATTGCCGGATCATCTTTAGGCAAGGATCATTCTCCTGATCTTCTCTGATCCTGGTTAGCAGAAATGTCGTTCTTCATATTTAAAATATCGTTCTTAATATTAGAAAAACGTTCTTTATTGCAGAAAAATCATTCTTCATATCAGAAATTGACGAAATTAAGGTGGAAGCCTCGTCTGTGAATAAGAATGTTTCTGGATCCAACCCTCCACTTTCCAGTGCCATTTGAAGTCTTTCTATTAATTCGCTCTTCTTACCGGACGTTTCCAACTCGCGATCTTCCAATTCTGCTCTCAATTCAGTCACATAGTCTCTTGGCCATTTTACGTAGCAATTTATTTATATTACTCCACGCCTGACATCAATGTAATGTTAAACTTATTTATTTAAACCAGTGGTTCCCAACCTTTTCTGGACCACCGCCCCCTATAGAAGAGAACAAAAATTTCACCGCCCCCTCCCCCCCCAGTCGCTGGTTAGTCCAAAGTAGTTAATTTTATTTGAATATAATCTGTACCGTCCCAATTGATCTGTATTTAGCTTTAATTTCAGTTAATGTCTAAATTTTATTTTAGAGGAATGATGAAGTAGAAATTTATTAAACGACTACCAAATGTACAATAATATTGTTTCATAAACTTTTAAATATAAACACAGAATCAATAAGAAATACAATCACAATAGAAATAAGAAATGCAATACAATAAGAAATACAAAATTAATAACAAAGAAAAAATCAATGACACGGTTGAGGCTGGTGGAGTGTTAATATCGGGTTCCAGTTTCGTTAACATCAATCGCAGATCGCCACGTTCAGTGGTGTGTATTCTGTTCCTCTTCTTTGACAGCAAATCCGTTACTGCACTGAATGCACGCTCAGCCATATAGGACGAAGGAAATGCAATTAACAACTTCTGTACTATTGTCCACAATCCAGGATAGAGAACTGGTATTGGTTTTTGAAGCCAGAACTCTTGATATCCACGTTTGAATTTTACTTTCAGTTTTTCAGTAGTTGTAAGTTCTAATAGCTCCTCTTCCAAATTTGATGAGCCTTCAGTATCTGTGTTTGCGAAAGGATCTATAACCCAACTTGGTATTTCCATGTTTAAAATATCTTGGAAACGCTCTGTAAAATCAACATGAAGAACTTCCAAGTGGTGGCAGTAAGTAAGTAAATCTTCCGGTTTTGCAGACACTGTTGATAATGTGGGAAAATGGTTGTACTCACCTCTACCAAGATTTCTTTTGTATATAAGAAGTTTTCCTGCAAAAGCAGCTATGACGTTTTTAGTTTTAATTAAATTTAAATCATCACCTTGCAATTGTAGATTAACTTGATTAAATACTTTAAACAGATCCGTCAAATAAGCGATGTCATTTTTTGACGTAATCAGGTTTTCGCGCAATTGTTCGTTTACTTCAAGAAATTCCAACACTGAGTCAAATATATCGAAAAAACGATTCAGACAAACACCTTTAGAGAGCCAACGTACTTCTGTGTGCACCAGCAAGCGATTGTAGTCTTCATCATTTTCATTGCACAGCTTATGAAACAAACGGTCATTCAATGAATTGCTTCTAATGATATTGATTGCTTTAATAACGTTATTGAGGGACGCATGCAGACGTTCATTTCATTTTTTTGCAACCAAATACTGACGGTCAATAATACAATGTACAGCGAGTACATTTGGCACTGCTTTCCTCAAATGTGCTATAAAACCCTTATGACGCCCGGTCATTGCTGGAGCACCATCAGTAGCAGCAGACAAAATATTGCTAATAGGAATTCCTTTCTCTTGAAAAAATTCTTGCATAATATTAAATATAGAATGTCCCTTTGTATCAGATTCCAAATTCTTAGCAAATAATAACTCTTGATGATCTTTTTCTTCTTTTATAAATCGTACGTATAAGAGTAGAGCTTCGTTACTTGGTAGAGTTGAATGGAAAATTTGCAAGTCTTTAGGTAATCGCATAATGATATTTCAACGTCATTTGCCGTTTCATCTATTCTTCTTTGCACTGAATTATTACTGAGAGGAATTTTTTTAATTATATCAAATGGTGTCTTATGATGGAGAACAGTTTTTAATATCTCTTCGACTGCCGGCAAAATTAATTCCTCGCCAATGGTGTGTGGTTTTCCTGACTTTGCGATTAACAATGAAACGTTATATGAGGCTCGTAGCCCATCATCGTCTCGTTTGGAAGACGATTCAAAAAGGTTTGATATAGTTGGCTGTTTTAAATATTGTTTTTCAAGTTCTTGAAAATAGAATATATCTTTGTTCTTCTTATCAGGATGCATTTTATGTAAATGCTCTTGTAGCCTAGAAGGTTCCATAGCTTCATTTGAAAAAACTTTTCGGTAAATTAAACACATAGGTAATGATTTGTTTGTAGAAAATTCCGCAAATCCATATTTTAAATATTCAATACTGTATTGCCGGCATTTCTTTTTTAATTTAGAAGTAGATTCAGCCATTTTCATACAAAAATTAAATTCTCAATAGATTAATAGATAGTAATGTTCATAAAATGATACACCACTCTCGATTATTTACTACGGCTGAGCTTATGATTCACGACTATATATCGCGGCCAAGCACATACAACTAACTAACAAAAAATTCGTAGGGCTGTTGCTTTTATACGTTTCATTTCGTGCATGATTCAACTTGTCTGTGTGCGAACATGTCGAAACATGTTATTTTGTATGACTATCGCACGTTCGCTTATCAACGTGAGAGGACAAGTCATATACTTCTATTCTGAACTAAAAGAAATTATTATAATCTTTAGTATTATGCTAATTTAAAACTGCTTATTAACCCTAATTAAATCATTTTTATTCTCACCATTCCTCTTGACTGCTTATTATTTGCTTCTGAATCCGCTACCGCCCCCTAAAAGGCTGCAGCGCCCACAGGGGGGCGGTATCGCCCCCGTTGGGAACCAATGATTTAAACAATAAACGGGTGGGATAAACTTTAAACACGCGGTATGGCTACTTACTAATTTATTTAAACACTACACTATTCACTACTTATATACACATTATATTCATTTAAACTAATTTATATAAACAGTTCACTAATTTACTTGTTTACCTCACGATGTCAAATTATCAACTAAACTAACTCTCGTTCGTCGATCCTTTATTTATATTAGTACCTATTTCACTAGATAATTCTAGATTGCCGCTTAATCAGAACCAATTGGCTCTGGATTTTTCTAGATAAGACTGGTCACAAAAACAATGTACATAAGATAGTCGCTATTCGTAAACAATTCTAGGAAACCCTGCGCGTTTGCCATAATTTTAACTTTCATACCTGGCTTAGACAGAGTCGGATTTAGGGACTATACCAGTGTGCTGTTCCGTAACAATATGAAATAAAATGCGAATTTAATCTGCACATTTATGAGCCTGTTTCTCACAAACTACCAAGGTTAGCGAGAAATTGTAATCAAATATTCTACATTTACGGTACCTACTCATTCAATCAATATTCTTTATGATTGTTATTTTGTTTCCATTGTGTTTCATTATATTGATTTTTTTCTTCCTTTTTATTCAGGTATGATATAACTGTAACTGGCTGTATAACAAAATTACATCTTCATGGTATAAGGGCCAAGGAGATTCATGTTAGGCACCAAAAGATCACCAAATTAGGGAAGTATTACGTGAGGTATTTGTTTAAATTGGAGACTTTGGAATTTAAAGATTGTCAAATCGAGTCAATAGCACCAGGAGCTTTGAGACATTTACCAGTAATCAAACATATAGAAATTACATATAACCCGTTGAAAGAAATAACAGGAGGTAAGTAAAAGGAATTTTGAAAGAAGGGAAGAATCCTTTACAATTGAGAAAACTTCAAATATTTTCTTAGAAAGTTGATTTGCAGAACTGAGTATCGTTCTTTTATTTCAAGGGATCAATGATTTGTCAAATCAGTAGCATTTTCTCACCCATTGGACAACCCAAGTAACACACATACAACCGTTTTTGCGACTATATGAGCCACTACATAGTGGACGGTCACTATAGGCGGCCACGTAGCCGGAACTAAAATTGGGAAAAATTTAGAATATCTGGGTAGTGTACCGGGTGGTCTCAGTTACTATAATTACCAGTATATTTTGTTGCATTGAGGTGGCAATGTAGTAGCAGCTACAATTCTGGTACGTAACGGCCTAGTAGCCGTTACGTGGCCGCCTAGAGGCTGCCACCATACATTTTCCCACTAATGGTGACATTGTTTTCTAACGACCTCTTCGTAATAGCTATTTGTGTATTAAGAGCGGAGAGTGATACTTTGGCGCTAGAGGCAGAGAGTTGCCGCAAGCGGCAACCCACTTTCTGCTCGAATTGCACACAAGATGTTTTCTACGATTACATTATTTTTAGACAAATAATTAAAAAAAACATGAAAAGTACACTTTATTAGAATGTGATGTTGAAAACATGTAACAATTACTTATTATTTTTATTTATTGCCTACAATATTAAAGTTGAATGTACAATTTTGGCAATTTTTAATATTTATCCCAGGACCTGAAGAAGTAGGAGGTAGCGTAATATCTTCTAAATCTTTCTCTGCAATATCAGATATAGAATGAATCGAAAGTTCTTCGCTAGTTGGTACTGCTGCGTTCCCAGAAAGTTTTTGGAAGGTATCTATTTTATTGCTAATGGATTCGGCGATATATCCTTCAGCCAAATTACTGCTCTTCCGCCCACCATGTTTTTTAAGCTGAATTAAGTCGCCTCCACCATTCACTAATAATGTAGCCGACGTTCGTCGAAAGCAATGACCAGTTAATAAATTTTTATCGGGCAATTTTAAGAAACTGGCTATTTCGCTTAGTACTTTGCCCACAGTATTCATACCAATCACCTGATTGAAGCATTTACCTTTGGAGTATCGTAGAAATAAGCGCTGAATAATGTTATTACTTTTAATTTGACATTGCTGTCTTAAATTAAAATATTTTGTATAATAGAACATATAGTCGATCGCATTTTCTTCGGCACTATCAATTATTGCGAATATACGACTTTGATTCGTTTTCGAATCGGGGATTCGGACCACTAGAAAGGATTCTCTATCATCTATATCCTTTAATTCAATTTTGATTAATTCATCCCTACGGCATGCACCAACGATACCCATGATTAAGATCACCTAAAAACAATATTCTGAGAAATTCTGTATCAGAATAAAATAAATAGTAAAACGTTTGTACCCTTCTCAGCAAATGTTCATCGTCAGGTGCAAATCAAATAAAGCTCTCCACTTGTTCCTTTGAGAATGTTTGTGACTTCTTTGTTTGTAACCCACTGCTTCTAACTTCAAAAATGCAATCAGTTTAGTGTATTTACTGATGTTAATATCATTTTTTACTTGCAAAGTGCTTCGAAGTATCGAATATTGTGACCACAAGGTTGAAGATTTTAGAGTTTTGGATTTTTTGCCAAAATAAGTCAGCAATACATTCTCCGAATATTTTTTAATTTTCTTTGAGCGGCACCAATCCATGAAAATATTGTATTGTTTTCCGTATTTACCTCTGGATTTAGTTGGCAGTTAAGAGTAATATTTTTAGCAAAATCTGCTATATCTGGAGGTGTGCTTGAAAATTCACTGTCCCTATCCATTTTTCAAATAGCTATTTATAAACAGACAACTTTTTTGTAAACTAAAAATGAAATAATGACGTTTCATGAATTTCATAGTCTACTATTTTCACAAAATAGTAGGGTAGGTACTTAAATATGCAATCACTGTTGCATCTAGGTGTATAATGCATTGCCTACCTTCTGACTGTTATATTTTTTCTAGGTAAATTTTATAAATTAAGATGTAATTTCGTTCGAAATATCTTCAAATATTAATATTTCAACTAAAATATTCGGACTGCCCTACATTTTGTTTTAATATATCTATTCTTTACTACCTTTCTTTAGTTTATTGTAAATGAAAACAGGCGAGCGCAAAAGTACGCTCTAGAGCGGAAATAATGTCAAATTATGACAGATCACGGAAAACATCAACTTCGCGATTAGATTTGAGTGTGCAAAAGTCTACTTTGGCGTCTTATGAAATTATTCAAAGTTCCTGAAAATGTCGATCTTCAATCGTGTATGTGGATACTTGCAGGACCAATATTTGAACGCATATAATTTTACTGACAAACATGAAGATTTTAGAAGGAAACATTTTCGAAATAAATTAGTTAATGAATAATAGGTATTCAGTGAAAAAATAAACGGGTTTAAAGATTAACACTAACTTTTCCGCATCTGTGAGATGCCCTGATTAATATTCTATCATAAAATTGTCACTTGTATACACTTCGGAGGCTGTATCGTACTAACAACCCGAAATTTCTCCAAAAATGAAAAAAAAAATGTGGCACTTCAGGTACCATAGCACCCGATGTACTAGCTCTGGTGAGTTAAAAATCAATAAGTTTCATCTATAAGACGCCCTGAACAATATTCAGTTATGAAAAGGGTCACTTGTATACACTCTGGAGGCTGTATCGTGCTACCAAACTGAGAATTCTCCAAAAATGACAAACATTTGGTACCTCAAGTACTCGTTGTACTGGTTTTAGTGAGCTAAATTTCAATAGGATTCATCTTTGAGACGCCCTGAATAATATCCAATCATAACATTGGTCACTTGTATATACTCCGGAAGCTGTATCGTGCTAACAAACTGAAATTTCTCCAAAAACGACAAAAATGTCGTACTTAAAGTACTATAGCACCTGTTGTACTGGCTGTGGTGAGCTGAAAATCACTAAACTTCATCTGCGAGATGTTCTGAATAATATTCAATCATAAAATTCCTGACTTTTTGCACTACGGGGGCTGTATCGTGGTAACAAACTGAAATTTCTCAAAAAATTATTAAAATGTCGTACTTCAGGTACCATAGCACCCGTTGTACTGGCTATTGTGAGCTGAAAATCAATAGGGTTCATCTGTGAGATGTCCTGAGCAATATTCAATCAAATTTGTGATTAGTTGCACTCCGGAGGCTGTATCGTGCTAACAAGACATGTAACAAAAAGTGGCCGAAGACAATGACGACGACGACGACTACGACGACGACTACGATGACGACATACACATAGGATTTCTTTAAAAAACCATTTTTTCGTGTTGTTCTTGATGAAAAACGTAAAAATAACTCAAATTTTTTTTTCTAAATTTCAACTTATAAAAGATTGTTATCGAGAGAATAAAATGTTGTTTTCTGTACGATTTCATTGATTATAAAAAATGAAAAACTAGTTATGTGCTTGCTGACTTTAATATTATATAATAAGCTGAAATAATTAAATACTATTAAGGGGAAGAAAGTAAACATTTGTAAAAAACGAATCACTTCAAGTCTTTTAATTACATTTCAGAAAACATCGGGATGATTGGGAACCAAATAAAAATACTAGAAATTGCAGTGCTCATTTTGTCAATAATCACCCTACACCACCCATCTTACATACCAACAATTTATCCTGACAAAGAAAATAAAAAGATCTATTCATTTTTTGCATTTTGTAGGTTGTTTATTATACTGTTTACATCACAATGTTTTTCTTATTTAACACCAGGGCGCTCTACTTTCGACAGAAGTGCTGCCTCCATAGTTCGGTCTTGATCCCTATTATAGTACTTCTGGGTTCTTTCCTGTTTATTTATACTTATGATGAAGCAGTGATCGACTCAGCCGATGTTGCTGATATCCCACCGCCGTCACCAGTGTAGTGAATTAGAGGGTCTCTTTGTGTATCCGCCGTCACCACTCTAGTAAATGTCTCCAGTGTAATGATTTTATTGTTTGAAAACCGCCGCCTCCAGTGTAATAACTGTCGGCGCTGTCCCGTGTAACTTATTTATCGTAGATCCTATTTTTATTCTGTTATTGCCGGGAAAAGGTGTTTGGTTCCTGTAGTATCTCTCCGGCTTCCTTTCTCTCTGATCGTAGTGACCGGAAGGGCCCTACTGTATATTCCTACCCTAGAACAAAATCGTTGCAGCGTGCTGTCACCAGTGCCTCGCGGCACAAAAAAAATTGTAGAACCAGGAATTCTCCCTGCGGGATTACCTCGAGGGAGGGGTTGTTCCAGGCTCGAGCGATCAAGGACGTCGTGAAGCCCCTTGGGCTTATACAGGGTGCCAAGCCCGAGTTCGTAGTGCAGGTCCGTCCTATTTGACGGGTACGGGGTGGTGAGGATTGAGGTTATGGAAGTAAATTGAAAGGTTAAAATACGTACAAACGTATATTACAAATAAAAAAGGAAAATTATTAAAACCATATACGAACGCTTTTCAAAATAATAAAATATTACACGTGGCTTTTTCCTGGCTTCTAGGATAGCCTACGTGACATACCCTACATAAATAAGAGATTAACAACTGATATATCTTTACAAAAAAGGAAGGGAAATTCTTTACCCCCCATTTCCAGCGCTAATCACGCTTCTCGCAGAGAGAGAAGGAATAAAACTATAGAAATACCCTCTATATCAACTAAAATTCAGAAAAGTAATTTATGAAGATAGGATTAACTATGATCCCTAGTAAAATATAAATATTTCTACGCTATTATGAAAACTCTGAGATAGGATTAGCTATGGTCCCTAGTTTAATATAAATATCTGTGTGCTATTGTCAAAATTCTAAGATAGGATTAACTATGATCCTTAGTAAAATATAAATGTCCCTGCGCTATTATCAAAATAGTCCAATAAATATATATATATATATATATATATATATATATATTATATGTAGGGAAATGGTCCCTAAATACAGGCTAAATAAAATACCTATACAAATTAGGCCCTACCAGTAAATGAGGGGCGCTGATATATATGAAACACTAGATATGACCGGACAAATACTATGGGGTCCATTCCCTATCTTGGGACACCCGGTTAAGTCAAAGGAAAAATATAATATCACAGTTCAAATACACAATATAATAATTGTACGTTAAAAACTTACGTTTTGGAAAATCACCAGTCACACGAACTCCACACTATTACTGTTTGGAGGGTGAGGGCCCGTCAATACTTAGACTTGCCTCACCGGGGGAGAGATACTTTCTCTCCTTTGATTCCCATTTTTTCGTTATTTATTTCTAAATTTTACCTTGTGTGAAGGTTCGTTTGCAATATCATTGTTTTTGTTTATAGTAAACAAACCTGACCTAATCGTAATCTAATATGTTTTGTTAACCTTGTATTAACACCGTTTTGTTTGTGTTATTTTCTTTAGTTGAGGTCGATAATTAATAATTACTTTGAATTAAGAAGAATTTGTCTATATAGGGCGTTCTTAAAATTTATGTCATATCTTGTGTTTATTACATCACTTCCCCTCTTGTAAAAGTGTTGTGACGTTTCAGGTCCAACACCTTTTTTATATCTTAACTAATACATTAACATCGTTTGTTTTTTAAGTAGATTAACATGAATTTTGTATTCCTTATAGTTTGTTTTTACGTACTGCGCACTTGACCTCACTCGCGTTTCGATTTAACTGTTTTGACCCTGACCTAGGTCCCGATTATTTACACTCGCGATACTGCTGCTTAGTAGATCGTTCATGGGGTGATTTTTGTCTGTCCAGTGTTGCGATCTGGGGTGGCTCGTCTCTTGATGCTGTATCTGCTCCATTTCTATCGCCTCTTCGTCTTGTTTCTGTGTTCTGCTGTGGGAATGTATTACGCATGCCGTGAGGGAGTCCCATATGCTGCATACCATTGTGATACCACATCCTACAGTCTGCTGGATGCGGATTGCATTTAATATCGTGTCTACCATGTATTTTAGTAGTTGATATGTGCAGTATATACTAATTATACCGCTTATTATTGAACCTATCTCCGTGAAGCATTCCCAAGTGTGTTTTAGGATGGATTCGGCTAGGTTTTTAATTTCTTGGAAAATATCTGACACTGTGTATTCTTGGCTGCTGCTTCTCTTTTTATTTCTTGAGAATGTCTCTCTTTGTTAGGCGTCGTCTATGTATTGCATGCATACGTGACATTTGTATGCTTGCTCTATTTATGAGATCGACATTCTGGGGTAGAATTGGCATTGTCGGTTGAAGGTTTTGGTTGTCTTCAAGGCAATGGCAATTCTCGGTTGCTCTGTTCATTATATTTCGATGGTAGGTTTCTCTTATAGTGTTAAAGCGAAACCTTTGTCTTCTTCTTCTATGACTTAAACTTTTTCTTGGGTTTCGATTGATTATTCGTGCTTTGGTTGATACAATTATATTACTTTGTATCTCTGCGTGGCTCGGCTTCTTCTTCTGCTGCTTCGTCGACTACGGATGTGTGGCTATGCATCCCGCAGAAAAACATGAGTCTGGTTACAACTACTAGGCATAACCATACTGGTTGCCGTTTGATTTCGTTGCTCTGGATCACTTGAATGTACCTGCTTTCACTCGCGTACGTCGTCTCGGGTTCCGGGCACTTTTGTACGTCTTTTAGGGAGATCACTGTAATGTTTGTATTTGTGTTTGAACAGTCTTGAGCAATTAGCGTAATTGCTGTCTGAAGCCGCAGATAACGAATGTTACCTAGGTCAGAAGAACGATGTGTCGTTCTTGTTGTCGCGCACTTATGATACCCTTACCTATTTTTGAAAAATTACATTTGTTAACATTCATCATTTACATAATAATTATTTAATACAGTTATTAATTTTTTTCCTTCGGAAAAATTATGCTTTATTTTTCCCATGTTAACGCTACATTTGTGTTGCTGCTCTTTGTTTATTTTTCTCAATTGACCGAACTGTACAATCATTTAGGACTGTCAATTGAGTTTCTTGTGTAAGATTATTTTTAAATTTTTTTTGTTAGTGACTACAATGTAACTTATGTGTTCACCTTGTAGTTCTCGAAATTGAATCTTATTAAACTTACTTTGAGTTGACCTTGCAACGGTGCAAAAAATTTTTTATATTGGTTACCTATAATGACCTTGCATTTGTCGATGTGTTATGAGTAGTAACGTACGTAATGGAATTTCTTCCTTGTTTGTTTGTCTTAGTCGACAATAATACAATACGTTTATTGTTCGAATTATGAATAATGAATAAATCTGTGTTTGTTTTTAATCTGGTTTACCTATTTTTAGAACTTATTGCTTTTGGGTGCGTGTGTATATCTATATGTATTACTGTATCATAGGGTTTATTTACTTTTAAAGCAAAATTTGACTCTCGTGTGACCTCGGTTTGTGTGAATGAACTGAGTGTTTAAGCGGTTATGTTTGTTGTCTGTGTGAGGGATATTTTCGCCTGATTTTGTATGGTGTATGGTAGCGTTTGGTTAGTTTCGTCTTGTTCCTGTATAATTTTGACGCTTGTGCCCATGTCATATTAATGTAGCTGGGTGCGCTCGAATCCGATTTCTTATCCTGGCTGATCGTCGAATTTCCGGTGGGGGTCTAAGTGAGACTGGGATCCTTCCGCTCGGTTTATCTTTTTGTTGTTTTGTGTGGGGTAGTGTCTTTTCCCTGTATGGTTGTGTTGACCATAATGGTAATGCTGCTAACTTCCCTATGTTTATGTCGTCGCTGGTTTCTTCTTGTGGTTCTTCCTGTTCGTGTGCTGTGTTCTCCTTATTCTGAGTCGTTGTCGTCTCTATAATTTCGTGTTGATCATCGTTCAGTTTGTCATAGTATGTTTTTAATCTAATAATGTGAACAACTTGTACTTTTTTTCCTTTGTTTGACGCGATTTGGTAGGTGACTGGTCCTACTTTGTCTTTTATTTCGAATGGTCCTATCCATCGGTTTTGAAGTTTTTTTGATATTCCTGGTGTGTTACTTATGTCTAGAAGGTAAACTAGGTCTCCTGGTTTAAACTCTCGTAGGGTGGTTTTTTCATTGTATCTGTTTATCCTTTCGTCTTTTGCCTTTTCTGTGTTCTCTAGTACTCTTGTGTATATTTGGTTAAGTCTCGTCTCTAGCTCTGACACGTAGTTATCGTCTAAGTTGTATTTCAGTCTTCTTGGCGTGATGAAATTGTCGAATGGTAGTGCTTGATCTTTCCCATGTAGTAGGAAATACGGGCTGTATCCTGTTGATGTGTGTATGCTTCCCCGATATGCCATTAGTACATATGGTATCCAACTATCCCAATCTCGTTAATTTGGGGATATGTAATGTGCTCACATATTTTTTAGTACTCTGTGTAGTCTTTCTATTTGCCCATTGGTTGTTGGTGCGTAGCTCGCTGTGTGTATTCTTTTTATGTTTAGTAGTTTGCATGTCTCTTTCATTAGTTCTGACATGAAGTTTGTTCCTCTATCTGTTAAGAATTTCTGGGGTGTCCCGTGCCTGCATATTATTTGTTCTACAAAAGCTCTTGCTACTGTATCTGCTTTCTGATCTGGTATCGGAATTGCTTCGCAGTATTTAGTAAAATGATCCTGAATTGTTAGTAGGTACTTGTTCCCTTTGTTTGACGTGGGTAGCGGGCCTACTATGTCCATTGACGTTATTTCCCAAGGCTCTGTTACCTTTGTGAATCTTTGTAGTGGTGCCTTTCTAAAGTGTGGTAAGGTTTTTCGTCTGTTGCATGCGTCGCAGCGTTTACAGTAATTTATTATATCCGTTCTCATCGTTGGCCAAAAGCAACGTCTTTTTATTGCCAATAACGTCTTTTGTTGTCCTTGGTGACAATATATGGGTGAATCGTGAAAGTCTTCTATCACTTTGGTGATATATTTCCTAGGTATTACTAGTTGGTCCCTGTTGTCTTCTTGATCTTGTCTGTATGGGAGCCCTTCTCTGTCGATGTAATATTTTTGTTTTATTTCATCCTCTTTGTTTGATTGTTGTACTGTGCTATTGCAGAAATCGTCGCGTTTTTGTTCTTTCTTCAGTAATTCTTTGTCCCAGAGTGGTTCCCATTCTTCTTCTGCCTCGATTATTTGGATTTTTCCTGTGGTTGGGATCGGTTTCAGTATGCTTACTTTGGTGGTTGCCCCGTAAAACGTGAATTGTATCATTTTTGTGATTTCGTCCCAGCTTAGTCCTGGAATTTGTTCTTGACTTGTTATGAAGGTTATGCCTTTTTCCGCGTTCTCTTCGCATTGTTTTTTCAACTTTTGGATAATATTCCACATTATTTCATATGATGTTTCCTCTTTGACTGATGTTCTATTTAATGCTACGTAGAATTTCGTGTCTAATGGGTCCCATTCTTTGACCGATTCTATTTGTTCTTGTGAGATATCCGGTAGAGTGTATATCTTTTCAATCTTATTTAATAATGGTTCCTGATTAGGTCTGTTCTTTGCCATTAGGAGGGCTACCGATTCTTTGTCTTGGAGGGAATCTAGGTTTCCTTCTTTCCTGTTTATTGTGTCCCTCCCTGGTAGGTCGTTTTCTGCAATATATTGTAAGTAGTCTTCGTATGTGGTTTCTATGTAGTTGCATGTTTTGTCGTACATTCTGCTCAGTGCATCCGCGTTTCCGTGTCTTCTTCCCATTCTGTGTATTACTTCGAAGTCGTATTCTGCCAGTGTTAGGGCCCATCGTGTTAGCCTAGAGTTTGGGTCTTTTAGGGTCAGTACCCATTTTAGTGCTCTATGATCTGTTATTATGGTGAATTTTGTTCCGTAAATGTAGCATCTGAAGGTTTTGATTCCAAAAATAACGCCTAGCAATTCTTTTTCTGTAGTTGAGTACTTGGTTTCTGCTTTGTTTAGTGTTCTGCTCGCATGTACTATTGGTCTTTCTCTGCCATCCCTTATTTGACTCAATATTGCTCCTACGCCTATGTTTGACGCGTCTGTTGATAGCAGGGAAGGTTTGGTGAAATTGGGGAATATTAGTACTTTATCTGAGGTTAGTGATGTTTTAAATTGGTTCATTGCTGTTATTACGTCTTCCGAGACTTTAAACGGTGTATCCTTTTTTGTTAGGTTTACTAGTGGTGCTGCTATTTTTGTTATATTTGGTATGAAACGTCTGTACCAGTTTACTAAACCTAGAAATCCTCTTACTCCTTTGACATTCTTTGGTAGGGGGTATTTGTGCACCGCCTCCAGCTTTTGTGGGTCTAAAGCTATTCCCTCTTGTGAGATAATGTGTCCAAGATATTTTACTTTTTCTAGCATGAATTTACATTTTTTCGGTTTTAGTTTAATGTTGACTTCTGAAAGTCTTTCGAACACTTCCTCTACTTTCTCTAAATGATCCCTGCTTCCCGTGTAATTAAATATGATGATATCATCCAGATATACCATATATTTTATTCCTGCTAACCCTCTTAAGGTGGCATTCATGAATCTCTGGAACGTTGATGGTGCGTTTACTAATCCGAAAGGCATTTTGGTGTATTCGTAGTGTCCTTGGTATGTGCTGAATCCTGTTAACGTAATGTCTTCTTCTTTCATGTCTACTTGGTGGTATGCTTCCGCTACGTCGATTACCGAAAATAACGTTTCGCCTCCCGCTTTGTATCCTTGAAGTAGGTCTGATACGTTAGGTAGTGGGTAGTATTCTTTCTTGGTTACCGCGTTCAGAGCTCTGTAATCTATACACATTCTTACTTTTTCTTCTCCTTCCGGGGTTTGCTTTACTACTAGGACTACTGGTGCTGACCATGGGCTGGAGGATGTTCTGATTACCTTGGATGCTAGTAGCCTATCGATTTCTTTTTGCAGTGTCTCTCGTTGATGGTAAGGTATCCTATATGGAGCCTTGCATATTGGTTGAGAGCCTGGTTCCAGAGTTATGTGGTGTTTGACTTTAGTGGTGCTAGTCAGAGTTTCGTTATCATCCGTAAATAGATGGTGGTACTTTTGTATTAGCTTTGACTAGTTCTTCTTTGCTTTGTGTGTCCATGTGGTTTAATTCGAAGTTATTTCGGATCCAGTCGTCTGTTTTAATGTCGAATTTTCTGATTGTACCCTGTATACTATTGTTTGATGGTTTCTCTTCTGAGCATTCGTAGGCTTTCCCTATCTTAGTGCCTTCTGTGAGATTTATTTCCTGCGCCGATGTATTGATTATTCTTACTGGAATCTGTCTTTGGTTTTTTGATATGCTGTTTGCCAATCTGATTGTGTGTTGTCCGTATTCTTGGGTTTCGCATACGACTGTATTTCATTTTATTTCATGTTTCAGGGTCCCGATTGTGTGAACCTCAGTTAGCGCTTGTATGGTCAAACTATCCTCTGTGTATATATCTGTGCTGGTTATTGTGCAGTCAGTTTCTTCTCTGCTATTCCTGATATCTTCGGTTGTTTCATTTCTTCCGTTTTCCTTCTTATGTTCTGTGTCTGTGCGGCCTTTTCCGTTGATTATGGGTTTTTGGTTTGTGTATGTAGTTTCTCTTCCTCCTGTTATATCCCTGCCTGTAGTTTTCTGTATTTTTCCTACCGAACTGTTTGTGTCTATTCCTGGATTGGTTGTTTCTTGTCTGTACATTGATTCCGCTATTTTTAGCCACATCTGCCACGTTTCTTCCTCCCTAGGGTTTTCTTGTTCCCTTGTTGCCATTATTTTTCCGTATGCTTCTGTCCGTATTTATCTACAATTATTCAGCAAGTCTCTGACTTGTCTTGGGTTCATTAGTGGTATTTTCCTTCCCCATATTTCCAATGTTGGTTTTCCTCTGTATGAGATAGTTGCCTCCTGTTCTTCTAGAAAATATATTCCTAATAATACTGCTGTGTCTCCCATTATACCATCCTCGGCTGCAATTACTGCAGTGTAGATATTATAGTCCATTTCTGTTGTTGCTATTGCTATTTGTGTTGAACCGTATAGGTGGATTGTGTGTCCTGTTTTGCCTTTCAGGGTTAATTGATCCGTGATCCGTGTGTCTAATTCGTTGTCTGCTACTATTGATTTACTTATAAGCGAGTATGCTCCGCCTGTGTCTATCATACAGGGTTCGGTTTTACCGTTTATTCTTAAAAGTACTATATACGGGGTTCTTCGCTTTTACTTAACGTCGGTCCGTTATGATGCATTGTTTTTATCTGGTTTTTCTTGTCTTCTTCTTTGTTGCCCTTTTGTGTTGCCTGTTGATTTCCGTCTTTGCCTGTGTGAGTCCAGTTTCCCCTAGTTTCAGCCTGACCACTTGTTTGGGGAGTAACGGTGGTCCTTGTTAGTTTAAATGTTTTCTTCCGTCTTCCTTGTTTGTGTGCCCTCTCTCTGTGGAGTGTCCTCTTCTGTTCTCTTCTTTTTGGAGCCTTTGTCCCATATTCTGTTGCACGTGTGCCTGTGATACTTCTCTGTTCCAATTCCTTTCTCTGGAGTTCTTTTGTCCGCTGTATTCTCCGTAGTTATTTTGTTGTGTTGTGATTCTTCTTTCTTGATTCCATTGCTTTGTATTCCATTGTTTATTTCCTTCATCGGACCTTTTCTTTCTGCAGTCCTTGACCCAGTGGCCTTGTTTTCCACAGTAGTGACATACATTTCTATCTGTTAATAGTTCCTTGGTGTCCCTGTTTTCTACATATTTGACATTTTTTTTCTATTCTTTCTTCTTCCGCTTCTCTTGTTCTGCAGTTTGATGTCCAGTGGCCTCGTCTGCCACAGTACATACATTTTGCGCTATGTCTACATTCTTCCGTTTCATGTCCCGATTTACCACATGCTGTGCAACTCCGTTGCTCATTCGTAAAAGCGACTCTGTGGCCATTGTTCCTTCCGCTCACCATCGTGACTGCCGTTTCTTGGCAACTTACTATCTCCTCTGCTTCTTCTAGTGTGAGGTCATCTTCATGTAATATGTATAACCCTACCTCTCTGAGAAGGTCCTTTCTTACCCCAACTTTGAATTGGTTCAACAGTACCGCGTTGTGTTTCCTTTGGATGTTCGGTATCTGTTCTCTGTTCGTTCCTTTTATGTCTTCCTCCAATATTTCATTCCCTATTAGTCGTAATCTTGTGCAGAAAGCTACTACATCTTCGTCGTGCCTCTGGTAGCATTGGACAAGCTGCATCCACCAGTCAGCGATCGACTTCCTTGGGACGAATTTCCTCAATATTTTCTCCTTAAATTCGGCGTATGTTGCTGTATCTAATCTTGGGTCGGCTTTGAAGAAATCGTGGGCTGCGCCCGCGAGTTTGAATTTCAATAGTGTCAGTGTTTCTGTTTCTGACCATCCGTCGAGTTTGGCCTTTAGTTCCAACTTTTCTATATATTTGGCTTCATCTTCACCTGTGAAGTCTGTTAGAGTAGAGGCGATCACCCCTAGTGGTGGTGCCTGTGGTATTCTTAGCGCTGCTGGGATATTACTCGAATCCTCTGTGGACTCTAACGGCATATTGCTTTATTTCCTAGCGTCCCTATAATTAGTTAGCACAAATCTTAGTTATTTAGATGCCTGAAATGGATAGTTTGGAAAGAAAAAACGAAAAAGGAATATTTTTAGGACTTCCCCTCTTGTGAACCCCTGCCGTACGGACTCAGTATCTGGAGCACTGCTGTCACCAGTATAATGAATGGATCGGTATTATCCATATTATTACGGTTAAGCAATGATCAACTCAGCCGATGTTGCTGAGTAGGATTGTTTTTCGATCTTCTCTGGTCTAGATCCAGTGTGTTTTGTGTCGGCAGTGACACCTCGTGCAGGATGTGACTCTTCACCACGCACACTAGTCTTGATATAGCAGAAGCTGTGGTCCCGAAGGCTCTATCTTGCGCTATACTAGACCCTGGTTGCGACCATCGATTATTCTCCCTCCTAGGTAGGGTAGCTGAACCGCTTGTCACCGCTCGTGGGGTGTGGTTCCAGACAACCGGATTTACCTCTCGGAGAGAAATGGTTTTGGACAACCGCTGTCACCTGCCCTGGGTGAGGTTGTTCCAATAGGGGATGCTACGCGAACCGCTGTCACCAGTGTAGTACTTCTGGGTTCTTTCCTGTTTATTTATTCTTATGATGAAGCAGTGATCGACTCAGCCGATGTTGCTGATATCCCACCGCTGTCACCAGTGTAGTGAATTAGAGGGTCTCTTTGTGTATCCGCCGTCACCACTCTAGTAAATGTCTCCAGTGTAATGATTTTATTGTTTGAAAACCGCCGCCTCCAGTGTAATAATTGTCGGCGCTGTCCCGTGTAACTTATTTATCGTAGATCCTATTTTTATTCTGTTATTGCCGGGGAAAGGTGTTTGGTTCCTGTAGTATCTCTCCGGCTTCCTTTCTCTCTGATTGTAGTGACCGGATGGGCCCTACTGTATATTCCTACCCTAGAACAAAATCGTTGCAGCGTGCTGTCACCAGTGCCTCGCAGCATCAAAAAAAATTGTAGAACCAGGAATTCTCCCTGCGGGATTACCTCGAGGGAGGGGTTGTTCCAGGCTCGAGCAATCAAGGTTGTCGTGGGGCCCCTTGGGCTTAAACAGGGTGCCAAGCCCGAGTTCGTAGTGCAGGTCCGTCCTATTTGACGGGTACGGGGGTGGTGAGGATTGAGGTTATGGAAGTAAATTGAAAGGTTAAAATACGTACAAACATATATTACAAATAAAAAAAGGAAAATCATTAAAACCATATACGAACGCTTTTCAATATAATAAAATATTACACGTGGATTTCTCCTGGCTTCTAGGATAGCCTACGTGACATACCCTATATAAATAAGAGATTAACAACTGATATATCTTTACAAAAAAAGGAAGGGAAATTCTTTACCCCCTATTTCCAGTGCTAATTACGCTTCTCGCAGAGAGAGAAGAAATAAAACTATAGAAATTATTATCAAAACTCTGAGATAGGGTTAGCTATGGTCCCTAGTTTAATATAAATATCTGTGCGCTATTGTCAAAACTCTAAGATAGGATTAACTATGATCCTTAGTAAAATATAAATGTCTCTGCGCTATTATCAAAATAGTCCAATAAATATATATATTATATGTAGGGAAATGGTCCCTAAATACAGGCTAAATAAGATACCTATACAAATTAGTCCCTACGAGTAAATGAGGGGTGCTGATATATATGAAACACTTGATATGACCGGACAAATACTATGGGGTCCCTTCCCTATCTTGGGACACCCGGTTAAGTCAAAGGAAAAATATAATATCACAGTTCAAATACACAATATAATAAAATGATTGTACGTTAAAAACTTACGTTTTGGAAAATCACCAGTCACACAAACTGCACACTATTACTGTTTGGAGGGTAAGGGCCCGTCAATACTTAGACTTGCCTCACCGGGGGAGAGATACTTTCTCTCCTTTGATTCCCATTTTTTCGTTATTTATTTCTAAATTTTACCTTGTGTGAAGGTTCGTTTGCAATATCATTGTTTTTGTTTATAGTAAACAAACCTGACCTAATCGTAATCTAATATGTTTTGTTAACCTTGTAATAACACCGTTTTGTTTGTGTTATTTTCTTTAGTTGAGGTCGATAATTAATAATTATTTTGAATTAAGAAGAATTTGTCTATATAGGGCGTTCTTAGAATTTATGTCATATCTTGTGTTTATTACACTATACAGTCATAAAATTGGTGATTTATTGCACTCCGGAGGCTGTATCGTGCTAACAAAACATGTAACGAAAAGTGGCCGACGACAACGACGACGACGACGACATACACACAGGATTTTTTTTCTAAAATTCATTTTTTCATGATGTTCTTGTTGAAAAACGTAAAAGTAACTCAAAAAAAATTATCAAAACTTCAACTTTTGTTTGTGTAAGCCAATACTTTTCTCGCATATTAGATAGGTTGGGCGGAAAAGTAATAATTCTTACAAAAAATCGTGGCCGTAAGAAATGGTTGGCTAGCACTTAGCTACGATAAAGATTCTTCCTATAGATCATTTTGAGTTACGTGATTTTGACAGAGCAGCCATTTTTTCGGTAGTGATAAAAGGGTGGGTCTGCCACATCGGCATTTTAACAGATGTCAATGGTCTGCCACATGCCCTGCGATCTTTTATAGCCACTGCTAAACTGCATTTTTAACGCCATCTATTCGCTTAGAAGGTTACTAACGAACTTTATTTTACTGATTGCTGTAATACCGTCATCTGTGAATTTAACCAAACCAAGCTGTTTGGATGTCAATTTTAAAAAATAAAGTCATTTTTGACAAATGGGTAAATTTATGTGGAAACAGAAGGTTAAAGGAGAAAATGACATCTGAGAATATTTACAACAATTGTAGAGTGTGTGCCTTACACTTTTTACCTAAAGATTTTGGTCCAAATAAAGTTGTGAAAAGAGGAGTTTTCCCATCAGTCAATGCACCAGGTAAATCTATAATAATTAAAGGAAAAAACTAACAATTAACTAGGATACATTTATTCAAGAAATGTTTTTATTTTCTAGAATCTTTAGAAACAGTAACTGATGATGTTCCGTCCTCAATAATTGAAGCTGAACCAATCAACCTCTTTAGCTGTACTTCAAATTGGCATTGCAT
This sequence comes from Galeruca laticollis, assembly GCA_963921935.1. NCBI lineage: Eukaryota > Metazoa > Arthropoda > Insecta > Coleoptera > Chrysomelidae > Galeruca > Galeruca laticollis. Next base: position 84,784,749 of record OY998176.1, on the reverse strand, counting down.
CTGTAACTGAGAGTCCTAGGACTTTAAAGTTACAGGAAGCTTTAAATGCTCAGTTTCTGAAACTGAGAGCTAAAAAAGCACAAGAATCCTGTGCTATTAATGAGACTAGTTGTAGCTATTCACTTGAAGCAGAGCAGAAATTATCACATGCTGTTCAAGATTCTACTTCTGTCACACCAGCAGACTTGAATGCCCCAGTTATTCCAAAAAGTAGTGCGTGAATAATTAATTGATTTATTATTATATAGGTGTTTAACAAAGAAATTTTCACAGAAAAAGTAGATATTAGGTATAGGTCAATATTTTGATTTATTAAAAAACATGAAAAATTTTTAGGTACTTAGAAATGCATTTATAATTTCATATTATTTAATTACATTAAGTTTGACTGTATACTACTATTAGAATATTATCTAAAACAGGGTTTAAAATTTAACATTTCAACAAAAATGTTATCTAAATGCAATGTATATTCATATTATTTTTTATTGCTAATGATATTATTTTTTAATTTAGAAAGATCTGATTTACTTGCTGAGGTGAATGTCTCTAGAGCTAAAGACCTATCACCAATAGCCAGACGTCTATATCAAATAGCCACTCAATTTAAAAAAGAGCTACCCAGTTTAGAAGAAGTCGTCAGTTGCTGTTAAAAAGGTATGCTGCTAAAACCTTTAAGAAATCTGAACTTTTTGAAAAATGTGTATCCATTATATTGTATCATATGTGTAATATTTGTTAGCACATGCTATTATCAATAAATTATTCTTATCTTAAGTTTGAGAAGAAAATAGAGAAAATCACCTGTACTATTTTATAAACAAAATTTTATATTAAATTTTTGAAACTATTTGTCGACATTCGTCTTTTAATAAACTATCATGGTTAATAAAAACGGACAAAAGCTTTAAACAGCTTTTTGAAACAACCTATCATACTTTTAAGCCAAAATAAAATAATAGGTTGTTTCAAAAAGTGTTTAAACTTTGTGTGACTATTTTTATTTGTTTATTTAAGAAAAAACAATATAGGCATAATTTAAAGAACCTTCAGTATTGGCTTGGCTTGGCATCTAGTAGTAGCTAGTAAACTGTAACTAATCATGCAGGTCTCTTCCTTTATTTTTTCCCTGTTGGTGAATAGTAACCTTCCACCACAATAGATGGCGCAGCACTCGACAATACTTTGTGGCTTCGGACTTAGTACAGGAGATTCCATTCTTCCCCGATTAAAAGTATTTATCTATGGTCGGCCATTAGGTTCTCATTGTTAGCTGCAGGTTTGTGATGTTTATTTCGAGTTTGAAGTGCGTTTATTGCATACTTTATCAACTTTAACTACAATATGGATTGAATTGAATACCACTTATCTCTCAAAGGAAACGTGAAATCGCGTTACGACTCAAAACTTCGAATTATAGACAATGTTGATTAAAACCAACAAAGCACTTAAGAATATAATTATTGAAGTAGTAAATAGCAGTAACGAATGCATAACACTAATTTAGAGTCAGGTAAACAATTTTAGAAGCTGATATTAAAATAGATAATAGCAAATAACTAGAAAACCAAGAAAGCATGAACGAAATTTATAGAAGCACTCACGAATGACACTAATCAAATCGTGAACATTTTGGGGGCTAACTTCACGGAAGTGCCAATAAATTAATATCAATTATCGTAAAAATCAAAGTAGCTCTAATGAGAATTATTGAAGAACTAAAGAGCACTAACTTTAATCGAATCGTAGATACTTTGGGGGCTGACCTCGAAAATTGAACATGAAATATCTCGGAAACCAATAAAGCATTAGCGAAAATTATTGAAGCACTAAAGTGCACTAACGAAGCATTTGCGAATTGCAATAATTCGGAGTAATCGTGAGTACTTTGGGGGCTGACCTCGAAAATATAATGTCAAATATCTCGAAAATCAATAAAGCACTAACGAAAATATTTGTAGCTCTAAAGTGCACTAACGAATGACACCAATTTGGAATTAATTCTAAATACTTTGGGAGCTTAACTTGAAATAAATTAATATTCAAAATGTACCAAACCACGGAAGCACTAACGAAATTTATTTCGTTAGTGCTTAGAGGCACTAACGATGTACTAACAGATGACACCAAATTTAGTTAAATCGTGAAAACTGAGGAGGCTAACTTCGCGGACCTGAAATAAACCCAGAATTGTTACATAATGTATCAAAAGCCTTTTGAAGCTCGATTGTATTATTGTACGAAAACATTGGAAACCAACGAGTGACAATTCGAACATCTTATAAAATGATTTATCACTGTTATCTTAATTTGTTGAGAACTATACCGTTTCTATTAGATGATAGAAATTATCAGTAGCCCCCAGATGCCTCACATTTTACTTTAAAATTAGTCCTAAGTGAATTTGTATAAGTATTTTCCATTGTTTCAGGAATATTTGACATATTTGACACAGTCAAGGTTCTAAGACTCAACAACAACCAAATAAGTTCCATAACCGATGGAGCGTTATCAAATATGATGGTGACGGAAGTTAATTTCAGTCACAACAAGTTGTCAGTATGGAAAAGCGTCTGGTTCGCTAATTCGCCTTATATAGAAAACTTGGATTTTTCTTTCAACAGCATCACAACTCTACCGAAACGAGCATTTGACGGAATGCCTAGACTGAAGGAAGTCAACTTTGAACACAACAAAATATCCGCCATAGGTTATGGAGCTTTTGGAGAATTATCGTCCTTACAAGTTTTAAATTTGCGCAGTAATGTTTTAACAGCAATCAATGTAGATATATTTGGTTACAGAATATCTATAAACAGTTTGAATTTGGCTTCTAATCGCTTCAACGATCTACCGAGTGATGTTTTAGGAAAGTTGAAACTTAAAGAAATTTCATTGAGTCGTAATCCATGGATATGTCCTTGTTTAAACAAGTTACATAATTGGTTCTATAAAAAAAGCGTTAAGGTTGTACCAGCGGATAACTGTAAACTATATTATTTACCAATTTGTATTGCTAATGATGTGTGCGGATATCCTAAAAGTAATAGAGCTATTGTACAGTTTTATGGTATGATATATAATTTGCAAGAAGCTGATAGAGATTGCATTGGGTTTCAAGGATGAGGATATAAACATAATTCCAGTGAAGAGATTATTGTTCGCGTTAATGATTCATGTTGTTGTTTTGGGATATTTAATTAAACTTTCTTCTGAACAAATAAAAAAGGAATAACAAGATGGTTTATATTCTTGTCAAAATTAAAAGATATTTTATTTACAGGACCTTATCACATAAGAAGCATTCTTGCTAGGACAATATATCATTTGTTTGTCAAATATAGCAGTTATATTATATTTGCATACTTCTAGTAGGGAGAAAAAGTAGTGCCATATTTGAAAAATATATTTACTCGACACGTTCTCAAAACTCGACTGTACTATGAGTGAAATCATTTTTTACAGCATTGTATCATTGTATTCTATTCGTTTGGATACAATTCTACCTAAAAAAAATTATTCCCAACTGTAGTACTTGAGCGAGCCATGATGTAGGAAAAACGTATTCCTTTAGGATTTGTACCAGTATGGCATTTAGATTTTTGGAAAGTATATAATACAATGTGACCGTTATTATATTTGGCATACTTCTAACAGGGGAAAAGTGGTGCCATGAAATTATTTTTCACATGTATATACATAGGTATATATATATATATATATATATATATATATATATCTTCTTTATTTTCATACTTCAATTTTTCATCTTTATATTTCAACTTTTCATTTTTAACATGACTTATCTTCTTCATCTTCTCCTCTACTTCCTCTATCATATTCAATCGTACCCATTTTCCGTTTAACCGAATTTTCTTTTCTTCATAATTTACTATTCCTTCATATTTTTCCAGTACATCGTTTCCTATTATTATACTTGTTTCTAGGTTTGGAACAGCTAGTAGTTGACAATTAAGTATTCCTTCTTCCACTTGTAAATTTATATCATACAATTTGTTTACCTCACACAGTTTTCGATTATTTATACCTGTTAACATTACCTTAGGAATTTTTATTTCTCTTTCTTTAAGTTATTATTTTCATTTATTAATTTTAAATCAATTAAAGATGCTTCGCTTCCTGTATCAATTAAAATTTGAAATGTTTTATCATTAATTTTTCCCTCAATATACAATAAACCATATAAATTTTCTTTTTCTAATTTCTCATTTAAATTTATGAATTCTTTGGGGTGACATAATGCAAAACTTTGATATAGAAAGCAACATTTTAAAAATCCTGTCTGTCATTTGTATGTTCGTCTTGTTTGTGCCTGTCACTGTCTATATGTTGTACTTGTTCGACAATAATTTCCTGTCTATTATCGTTCCTAATTTCTCTATCAACACTACCTCCTCTTGTATAACTATGTTGATTGTTTCTTCCTGAATGTCGATCTTCTCTTTCTAGACTTCTAGATATGTTTCTTTCTCTTCCATACCTTATGTAGTTTATCTGTCTTCTATTATTATTGTAGTTATTACTTTGTCTATTATTTACATTGTTAGTTTGATTAAATCGTTCGTCTCTATTTCCGTTGTTGTGAGTGTTATTATTATCATTTCTTCTTTCCTGGTTATATTCATATCTGTCATTATTATAATAATTATTGTTGTAACTATAATTCCTCCAATTAGTTCTGCTATTTTCATTTCTCTGATTATTGTAATTGTTATTTCTTCTTGTAGGTTCATTTTGATTTATGTTCCTATTTCTCCTATAATTATTATTCAAATTTCTATCATTCCAATCATTTTGTCTTACTCCATTCTGTTGAGCTTCATTCAGGTTTCTTTCTCCTCTTCTCTCAATCCTTTGCAAATATCGACATAAACTGTCTATTGTTTTAATATTTTGCATACCAATGGTCTCTCTTATTTGTTCCTTGAAGTGTCTGGACATATACAACACAATCTCTTCTTCCTGAAGTCGCGGATTCAAATGGATTACCATAGCATACATTTGCAAAACATAGGTATTCAGTGAATTACCTCTATTTTCTTCATATCTGCCAAAATATAATCTTTCTCTTATTTTAGATTGTACATTATTTCCCCAAAAATAGTCAATAAATTTTCTTTCAAATTGATCTAAGTCTTGTATATCCTCTTCTTTGGTTGTAAACCAAACCAATGCATGGTGTTCTAAATGTTCTCGTATAATTTCTCTTAATTCCTCTACTTCATATTCATTTCTCAATTTATTCCTCAGCATTTTGATAAAGGTTACAGGGTGTATTTTCTTAAAATCTCCATCAAATTTTATATTGTTATTACTTCCCTAATTAATTATTCTTGTTTCCCCCGTTATTCTTGTCAATTCTCTTCTTATTTTTCCTTCTTTCTCTTCTTGGTCGCCTTCCAATTTTTTTAAATTATCCTCCATTTCTTTCAGTTTTCGTTTATATTCATTTCTCTCGTTTCTGTTGCTACCTTCTTCTAATTGTATTTCTTGAATTATTCTATTTTCCATTTGCTCAATTTTTTCTTTATTTTTTTCAATTCTCTCACCATAACCTTGAAACTTTAGTTCAGTGTTCATTTCCAATCTGTCAAATTTTCCTATTATTTCATCTTCTATGGTGTGTGGTTGGCTTTACAGAGTAGAGTGTTTGTGAATTAGCTCCTGAAACTTAATAAAATTCTACTGGTACGTACTTAACAAAGAATTTTGAATTTTGTACAAAAATTACTTTATACCATAGTGATGTAAATACAAAAGGAGATATTTTGAGAAGTGCAGTAAAAATTAAGATATTTGGGCCGTTTAGAATCATCAACGCTATCGTTGAAAGGCAAAAAAACCTTATCTTATCAGTCAGTCATTAATAAAATACCTAAATATTAAAGCAGACCATACACGTCTTCTGATTAAAATCCATTGAATTATAAAATGAGCGAAGAAGAGGTTACAGCAAAACAATTACTAGAAGAAATTATAAAAAACCGAAATGAAGTGAAAAGCTATATAGATGCCTTAGAAGTTAGGCAGCAAGTCAAAACTGAAGAATTAAAGAGAAGGGTAGAGCTACTAGAGAAGGAAAATCAAGAACTAAAAACAGAAATAGAAAACTCAAAAAGAGCCGAAAAGAAAAATAATATTATAATCTTCGGAATTGGAAAACGAAGCCCACTATTAACCTGCAAAGAAATTTGCGAAGAGCTCAAAAATCTTCTAAATATTAACATTCCTGAGGAAGAAATAAACAATTTTTACTTTCTGGGTAATAACACAAACAGCCCTCTAAAAATTGAATTTAAACGATTTATTTCAAAACAGCTTGTCATTAAGAATAGAAATCTATTGAAAGGACAGAAAATCAGCATTGCGGACGACCTAACACCACAACAAAGAAAAGAACACCAGTTATTATGGAAACATAGAATATTGGCAAAAAACGATGGGAAAAATAACTGCTTCATAAAAAACGGTAAATTATTCGTCGATGGGGATTCATACGATTACGAAGAACTATTGGAAATTGAAAAAACTAACGAACAACCAAAGTCAAATAGTACTCCTTCCACTCCTACAGTTCAAACAAACCAGCCAAGCAGCGCCCAAGAACTTGTGTTGAAACAGAACCTAAATAGTAACACCAAGATTCAAGCGAATCCGTCAAACATCTCCCAGGAACTTGCTTTTAATAAAAATAATTCAGATGCGCCACAAAAAAAAGGAACTGTAACATCAATAACTGTTAACACTAGGTCTCAAATACAGAAACAAAGAAATAACTCTACTGGTAAAAAATAAATACAATAAGTAATTCTCTAACTTCATTTTTTCTTTAAGGTATAATATAATCAGCGTTAGTTGTTTGTTTTTGTTGTCGTTTATTTTGTGTTTTGGTAAGATTATGGATCCTTATATACGAGATAATGAATATGTGCCACATAAGGCAATCGAAATTGGTAATATTAGAGATTACAATAAAACTACCACCCTAGCAGATAAAAAAAATTATAATTTCAATGTTTTACACCAAAATATAAGAAGTATTGCAAAAAATTTTGATGCCTTTTTAACTTACTTTTGTCAACTACAAGATACTTTTGATTGCATCATTTTGACAGAAACTAGAAATCTCACAGATCTGGATGCTTTTCATTTGGATGGTTATAATACTCTCTACAACGAGGGAAATATAAACATCTGTGACGGAGTAGTAGTTTTCATAAAACAGGAGCTAGATTATACCTTTGAGATAGGGAATATTGGACTGTTTAAAATCATCGACATATTTATTAATGTAAATAATAAAGTAATTAATTTAACAAGCATTTATCGATCCCCGTCGACAAGCGTTGACGTTTTCAATAGTGAGCTACAAGTTTTTATTTCTAACGTAACCAAGAATCACTCAGATTATCATTTAATTGTTGGTGATATTAATATCAATATATTGGAGGAAAACAATGAATCCGTAGATGAGTTCCTTAACAATTTATACGAGTTAAATTATAAATCTTTGGTTAATAACATAACAAGACCTCAAAGCAAAACATGCGTAGATCATATTTTTATGAAAAATAGAACAAAAAATACTGAATTCATGTCTATTGTTTTGCAGAGCGATATAACTGATCACTACATGACAATTGCTAAACTACCGATATACACAGTATGTGGCGATTTCAGCACAAAAAACAGATTCAAACAACATATTAATTTTACTTCATTAAAAAACTGTTTACAAAAATATAACTGGGCACATTTTATGGCTATAGATGATATAGAAGAAAGTTCTACTTTCTTCACTAACCTGTTAAAGTCAGTCATTGACAAAAATAGTAAAATGGTGAAAATTTCTCACAATAAAATAAAACGTAAAGAATGGATTACAGATGGACTTGTTCAGTCGATAAACCACAGAAATAAACTATTCCATCAATTAAGAGCAAATCCAATGAATTTTCTTCTAAAACAGGAATATACTAAATACAGAAATACACTAAATAACTTAATAAAACAAGTGAAAACAAATTTCTATAAGGACAAAATTAATAATTTAGGTAATGACTCAAAAGCTCTTTGGCAGGTGGTAAATGAAATATTTCCGAGCAAACAAGAAACAATGATCAAACAAATTAGAAATGAAAACGGACAACTTATAAAAGAAGACGAAGAAATCGCGAACTGTTTTAATAATCACTATGCTTCAATAGGTAAAAATATGGCAAGTAATATCCCAACACCATCTGTTTATCATCTACAAAGAAAGCCGTATCAGTCGTCCCTGTTCCTTGCACCTACAACCAAATATGAAGTACTAGAAATTATAGACTCATTAAAATCCAAAAAAGCGCCAGGTATTGACGGAATAAAAGCTGAAACTTTGAAAGAAATAAGAAACGAAATAGCTCAACCACTTTCTCACTTAATAAATAAAATAATAGAGTCCGGATACTGTCCCACTAATTTCAAAATTGGTTTAATAAAGCCTCTATTTAAAAAGGGTTCTAAATCTGAGGTAATTAACTACAGACCCATATCGTTAATCTCAAATATAGCCAAAATTTTTGAAAAAATCCTTAAAAAAAGAATTATTCAGTACATAAATAAAAATACACTAATTTCTTGCAATCAATATGGCTTTAGAGAAGGTACATCTACGCAGGATGCAATTTGTGCTCTAACCTCTAAATTATATAAATATATAGACCAAACCAAACCAGCTTTATGTGTATTTCTTGATCTAGCTAAAGCTTTTGATTCTGTGGATCACACAAATCTTTTGGAAACTTTGGAAGATCTAGGATTCAGAGGAAATACCTACAACTTAATAAAAAGCTATCTGACTGACCGTTATCAATATGTTAAAATCAACAACTCTATTAGTAAAAAGAAATTGGTAGAATGTGGAGTTCCGCAAGGGACAGTGTTGGGACCAATTTTGTTTATAATATATTTAAACAATTTACTGACATTTCAATCTAGTGGTGAGATGATCTCCTTTGCTGATGATACTGCAATAGTGTATAGTGCAGATACTTGGATGCAACTAAAAGAAAAAGCAGAAAGTGATCTTGTAAAAATTTTTGATTGCTTTAAACAAAAAAAGTTATCCATAAACTACGATAAAACTTGTTACTTACCTTTTACATGCCTAGCTTCTTTTTTACCTCCGTATAACTTTTTAACTATACAAGGTCACAATGAAAATATTGTATTGCATTCATCAAATAACATTAAATATTTGGGAGTAACAATTGACAGTCATTTACGATGGAATTTTCATAGTAATCAAATACAAAAAACACTACGCAGTATGTTGTTTAAATTTAAAAACTTAGCGAATATTTTAGACACTCATCAGTTAAGAAAACTATACTTTGCGCTTATAGAATCTCGTCTGAGATATGGGATATTGGCTTGGGGAGGTATTGCAAATACTCACCTTAAGAAAGTAGAAGTCCTACAAAAACAGTTTTTAAAAATAGTTTTTGAAAAACCAAGATTATTTCCATCTGATGTATTATATAAAGATAATAAAGTAATGGATATGCGGCAGCTATATTTTTTTAACATTGCAGTACAGCAGTTCAAGAGAAGGGGATTTCTGGTTTATGTAGATCATGCACATAATACCAGATACAAAAAAGAGACACCCCTAGAAACAGTATTTACTCTAAAAACTGCTACAATGAGATCTCTTGAATACTTGGCCAATAGAGTCTACAACTACCTCCCAAAAGGAATAAAGGATGTAAAAAGTGTTTTTTCTTTTAAAAAGAGAGTTAAAAATTACCTTTGGTTAAAAGAAAGATCTGCAATTAAAGATTTAATTGAACCTAATATGAGTTGAAAATATTGTAATGTAAAATTATTAAATGTATTTATTTTCGTCATATTTTAGTTTTAGTCCTTTTGTTCAATGTTTTCAAATCATAATCTCTGGGATTTTTACATTTTCAAATTGTATCTGTCACTTTTCTTGTCTGTTTTGTTTTTTATTTGACACTGTTTGTTTTACTCATTGTATGTACTTACTGTTACGAACACCGAGCTAACCATGCCTTAGTTTCCCCACACTCAGGCATTGCCTTAGTGGGTAAATCGGTTTGTTTGTCAGCCAGATATATTTTCATAAAATTATTTTATTTTGTCTTTGTAATCCTGTTTCTATAATTATTTTGTAATTGTTTATGATGATGAATAAACTTATTATTATTATTATTCTATACCTCCTATTACTTCCCCCATTTGTCCTAATTTCTCATCGACCTTCTTCTCCATTTTTCTTCTGTATCCATCTCTATCTTGTACCAATTCTTTTTTTAACTGTTCAAATTTTTCTTCTAGATTTATTCTTACGTTTCTTTCTAATTCTGCCATTCCATTTTGTATTTCTTCTATATTTTTGTGCAAATCTGCGTTACCATCTTCTAATTTTCTGTTTAATTCTGCATTACCAGCTTCTAATTTTCTATTTAATTCTGCATTACCAGCTTCTAATTTACTATTTAATTCTGCATCACCAGCTTCTAATTTTCTATTTAATTCTGCTGAGGCAACAGCCAGGGCAATTTACAGCTAACGGGTTGGCAAAACTTCAAGACGTTATCAGCTCTTGTAATCCTACCGAATATCCCCTCTACATTTAAAGGACTCTCGTATTGTTTTTTAGTATAAGAGTTGATATTTCTGGCATCCAGACATAATCTAATCTCACCTGAATTTTTAACGGGCACATGTTATTGCACTTATATATGGAGAGTTGGATCTTTCTATAATACCATCTTGTATCATCTTTTCTAACTCCTGGTATACTTCATTTTTCAGCTTATAAGAGATGGGATAGATTTTTATCTTGAAGTTACTAATATCCTTATTCATTTCCAACTTGTGTATATATTTTGCTGCTATACATACTTCTTTGTTGAAGAGTCTCCCATGCTTTTTCAATAATTCATTGATCTCACTTCTATGTTGTATGGGACAAAATTGTTCTTGTAGATCTTCCAAAATTTCTATTTCGTTTATTTGACGTTGTATTTTCTCTACCTCTTGTTCTTCCTTTTCATCAAAAGTTATTACATTACCTTCACATACCATGTACCCCTGTTTATAATCAATAATCATCTTGTGATTGCTCTATTCATCATTTCCAAAAATTACGTCATATTTTAAATTCTTGACTACTAATAATTGTATTTTATGAGCTATATTTCCCAAATAAAAATCTGTTATTATGGTACTATTTGTATAATATAAATTTTTATCATTCGCCCCAACTAATGATAGTTTCTTTGTATTTATCATCATAATATCATCCTTATTTAAATTATCTACAATATCCTGTTTGATTAATGTTACCTCTGAACCCGTAGCTATTAAAATTCTACAAACAATGTTTTGTAATCTACCCTGAATAAATATTAAATTAGGTTTTTCTACTTCTTGACTATTATTTTTATGATCTACAATAAATTCTCGAGGATGTTCATATCGCGATGAATAGATGATATTATGCACGTAAGGACGATTTAAGCAAAATTTGCTATATTGTCCTGTCCAGGAATACATTCTTCCACCTGTATCTCCTGTCTGACCATGTTTACTTGTCTTCTATTATCGTCATCCCTGTTTCTGCTTCGCTCTTTATTATTTTGGTTTTCTCTGCCATGTTGCCAATTTCTTCCTCTATTATTATTATTATCACCATAGTAATTTCTTCTCTCGAAATTGTTCTGATTCCTATGGTTCTCCGGATATCTGTTCCCATTATTCCTCTCTCTATTTCTATATTGTTCCCCATTTCCTTGGTATCGTCTATCCTCACAGTTCCTGTTTCCATAACTTCTATTTCCATTTCCTTCATAATAATCTCTCCTGAAATTACCATTTCCATTCTCTCTTCGTATATCATTTCTCATATTTCCATTTCCTTGTTGGTATCTGTGAATACCACTTCCATTTTGAACACTTCTCTCAACTCTCTGCAAATATCTCGATAAGTTGTCTATGGTTTTAATATTATGAAGTGCTATTGTTTCAGAAACTTCTGAATTAAAATGTCTTTCGACATATAAAACTAGTTCCTCCTCCTTCATAACTGGTTCCAAGTATTGCGCCAAGTTATATAGTTGCATAGTATATGCATTCAAATTTTTATTCCTATTGTAATCAAATTTTCCGAAGTACAACCTTTCCCTAAAATTACCCTGATGAATCTCACCCCAGAAATAGGTCATGAATTGGTTCTCAAATTCTCAAATTATACTTTCCTGCAATTTTTTGTTCATTTCATCTAATTCTTTGTTAACTATTTGACCAATGTACTCGTTCCTCTCCTCGCATGCTCCTGTTTGTTTTTGTACCTTTGTATCCAAGTCCTTAAATTTCTGCTCCGCATTCTGCTGATAATTCTGCATAATTTCTTCAATTGTTTGTTCCCTGAATTTAATATACTCCATTTCTTCCGTTGTATCTACATTTTGTTTAATAACTTCAGCTTGAATTGTCCCCGGTAATTTTTCTTCTATACCTCTCTCCAATTCTTGAATTTGCTCTACTATTTTATTTTCTATCTGCTCTCTGATTTTTATACCATTTTCTAGAATTTCAATCCGTAGATGTTTGTTTTGATCCTCCATATCTTCTTTCGCCTTATTTATCTGCTGTCTAAATTCTTCATTTTCTTCCCTACGTTTCCTGAATTCTTGAATACTTTCGGTTTTCACCTCTTCTATCTTCTTTTCCAATTTATTCATGTTTCATTTTATCCATCTTCCCGTTTAAGCTCCCCTCTTTTCTATTTATATTTCCATTCAAATCATACTTCATACCATTCATGAGTTCTTTCATCGCGTTCTTGTCTGCCTTTCCATTCTCCTCCATATTGTTCATATCTGCCCTCATACTATTTATGCTCGTCAAAATTTGCATTATTGGATAATTGATATTCGTTCCTACTTGTGGTACCCTTCTCTCTTGCCTCCTATCTTCTTGTTCTATAGCTTCTTCATCTGTCAAACCTTCTTCCTGTGCATCGCCTTCCGCTTGTTGTCCTTGTTCCAAATACACCGCTTGATAATCTCCCATTCAATGACTTGTTTCTTCCCTTTCCTCTTCTGCATCACTTTCTGCTCCTACCTGCCTTCCATCTCTCAAAGTCATCCGTTTTGCCATTTTAATTGAGTTTTAAAATTTACAAATTCTTCCTAAATTTTTAAAACGCCCTACGTTCTGGGTGCCAAATTATAAATAAGTTTTAATATTTTAATTATTTCATTTAGATATTTGAATTTTATATTTATTTTTCGTTGCGTGGCTAGCTCAGTTATCAATTTTTATATTATAATGATGATTGTATTATATTATTATATTCGTTCGGGAGCATGAGACTTTTTCTGCTCTTTGAGTTCAGGCTTTGTTTGGATATACTTTGCTCATTTAAAATAAAAGGAAACACAAAACACAATACTTTCAATAATTTAATTTTATAATGAGATTTTTATTTAAATATTTATAAAATAGTTATGCCTATGGAAATTACCAACACAGAATCATAAAGTATATACACCATCTTATGCGCATGCCCAACTAAAGTCGAACAGAAACGAGACGGAACGAACGTTTGTTATCGACGCTCTGCATCTGCGTGAATATTAGATAGATAGCATCGTTGTCGTTACAATAATGTTGATGGATTCGCATAAAAGAATTTACGTTAGAAATTATATATATATATATATACACTAAATAAAATGTTCGGAAGAAATAGGTTACAAAATTATATATACAAATGGAAATATTATATGAATGGATTAAGATGCATTTTTCTTATATGATTTGAAAATACGTAAGTACAAGCATTATTATATTACAGAATAGGCCTTTTTTAAAATAATATTTAGATTTTGTCTATTGAATAAACTACATAAAGTCCTTTTTCTTTTTTATAGATCGATCATATAGACGCAAGAATTCTTATATACATGGAAATAGTCACTGAATTTATACTCAAGAGTTATTATTCTTATTATTGGCCAATAATATTCAAAGAAGCACTGACCTGATGTCTGGATTCTGGATCCATCCCGTCTGGAAACAGGACTACGCATTCCGAAGTTCAAACTGCGTACTTACTAGAGAATTTTGAATATTTTCACGGGAAAACTGGATACAAATACATGTGAGTGTTCTAAGTTTTATATTTGTTAAGAATCTATAGCTTTGATCATGAATATTTGTGATTTACTTGATATTTCTGGAAAAATTCTTCATCATCTCCTCGCTATTTCGAGGCCAAAGACCAACTACCAACGCTTCTATTTCATCGTCAATTTTTTTATCAACAACGAATATTTTGTTTCTAAGCTCACTAATTATCAATAAAGTTTTTGTTGAATTTTAGTTGATCAAAATTTGTCCTGTAATTTTCCACCAATCACATTGTTTCTGGAGCTGTCGAACTATATTCACAATTGCTACAATTTATGAAGTTCTTGGAAACATATATAAATGTAAATTTCACTTGAAAAGTATCTGTTTTCTTTTACTATTCAACGAATTTCAATAGAACAAGTCTTTTACAGATAGTGAAATTCCTTGTTATATGTCGATATGACAATGTCTAGTTTTGTTTTGACATATATATGACAATTTGAAAATAATACTTATTTTTATGAACATAAATTCTTTTATAATATCTTTTGCTTTGGTTATTCATACTATTTAAATTCTCTAGTAGCAAATATTTCTTTAAATCCATCATCTTTTTTTATTCATTGATTCCATAAATTTGATATACATTGTGACATATAAATTATCTTGATTGTCATTGATATTTTTATCTTTTAAACTTATCTAATTCTTTATACTAAATATGAAAATGATTTATATTATTACTGTTTCAACTAATACTTATATTAAATTAGATAACGAAAACTCGTTTAATTTCAGATGAAACAGCTGATTCCTTCTTGATAACTAAACATCCATATTGGGCAGATTTCATGTTCTCCACTATACTTGTTAATAATTTTCAAACTTTAGACAATTATCAAGGTAATTTCTTTATATTTATTGTTGCTCTTTTAATTATTATGAACAAATGATTTAATATATTCTGATTTTATATGCATTTTTACTTATGATTGTAGTTTTCTTAATGTGTTTTTAACTACATAGTTTCAATCCATTCCAAATACTAAGCAAAATATTCTCAAACAGCTGATACTCTTTAATATATAAGATATATAGTTCAATATATATACATATATATATATATATATATATATATATATATATATATATATATATATATTACCCCCAGATGGCGGAGTGCGTTAGAGCGCCGGAAATTGGGTTTTCTTGACCTGAAGGACGGGGGTTCGAATCTCACTCTAGTAAGGGCTTTTTCATAAATAAAAAGTTCCACTAAAAATCTGGGGGTACAGGGTCCGTCAGTGAATGGCGAAAACTGGCGGACGACATCCCTCGCCCCTTGCCAACCCGCATTGAGGCAGCGTGGTAAGGTACGCCTCACAACCCCAGCATGACAGACAAGGACAAGTTACGGCCCTCATTCTCCGTAAGCCCGAAGGGCCCTAGGAGGGGTAGATCCTGGGAACCAGCCACGAGGGCAGAGGGTGCTAAGAATCTGCGGAGTCTAAACCACTACCCATTGACTACATTACACCTAGCAACTTATAACTGCCGTACACTCTCTAATCAAGCTAGGATTATGGAACTGGAAACAGAGGCAGCAAAAATAAAGTGGGATATCATGGGCAAATCACCAAAGTTATTTACAGCAACACTAGAAAGCATCTTCAGAAAACTGGGCTGGAACAACACAGGTCTGAATATAGATGGAGAATACTTGAACCATCTAAGATTCGCTGATGACATCATCCTGATAGCGAGTAACCCTGGCGAAATGCAACAACAAATAAATGAATTGAATGCAGCAAGCAACGAAGTAGGCCTTAAAATAAATCTGAGTAAGACCAAGATAATGTATAACGAACTGATAAACGCACAATAAATAACAATTAATGACACTGCCCTGGAAATAGTAGAGGAATACATATACCTGGGTCAACTAATACACATATCAGGCTCTCTACTTCCAGAAATAAACAGAAGAATCAAATTAGCATGGAGAACGTTTGGACAGAACTCTATCATCTTCAAGTCTAGAATGTCACTCCGTTTGAAAAAGAAAGCGTTTGATCAGTGCGTACTACCAGTATTAACATACGGCTGTGAAACCTGGACCCTGAAAACTGATATCATTAGAAAACTCCAGGTAACGCAGAGGTCTATGGAACGATGCATGCTTGTAATAACAAGGAGAGATAGAAAAAGGCTTGATTGGATCAGACAAAAGACCCAAGTGATAGATGTCATAAATAGAATCAGATCCCTAAAGTGGCAATGGGCGGGGCATCTCGCTAGAAGGACAGACGATAGATGGACCACAAAGATAACGCAATGGTATCCCCGAGGCGTGAAAAGACCAAGAAGACGCCCCAACTTAAGATAGGACTACGACATAAAGAAACTCGCAGAATCAACTTGGGGCCGCATAGCTAGCAATAGACAACAATGGGCCCACATGGAAGTGGAATATATAAATATGTAAAGGGAGGCTACACCATAACAAAATGGTTGAATAAGCTGCATATGATGATGATGATGATATATATATATATATATATATATATATATATATATATATATATATATATATATATATATATATATATAGAGCGAGTAAAAGCAGAATAGTTATAAAGTTATCGGGAATAAGCCTGCTCAGGAATAAGTAAACTCTTCTTACTTTTTGTTGAAAGCGTTCGAAATATCTTTTATTTCTTTATCAGTCAACTACAAAAATGTATACAACTAGTTAAATAGGCAAAAATACTAATTTAAATGTATTACTTACAAGTAATCGAGGTTAATCCCTAAATAATTTATTTCCCAAATAATACCATTGCACAGAAACCACTCACTTCTTGATCTTTTAAAAACAATAGAATGTGTTGTCGTTTACAGCACCAAAAAGAATGAAATGAATTTTGTCAATGAATGTTATTCTTTTTTGAAAAACAAAAAGAAGACGGCCTTGTGAAATGAAAAAGTTAGTTAATGACTCTTAACTTAAAATTAGTTCACAACAAACGAGGAAGGGATTAACAACTACTGTGTTGCATGGTCAAAAAAACATCAGTATAGAACATTCTCGGTTAATCCTCTCACTAATAATTGCTATGATCGTCTGATGAGGGCATCATACAACCCAGGACATGAAAAAGTAGATTATTTTCATGTCATTTTCCCCCACATCCTGAAAACTACTGTCACTAGCATGCATGGCGGAGGGGAAATATGTTTGAACCACAAGCTGTAAAGATGATGATAGGTGTCGACTAAATTAGTATTTTTCAATTTTTGTTGAAATCAAAATTGAGGATGTTTGAATAAATAATACTCAGATTTTTTATGTCTGAACGTTTGTTTATGGCCAAAGGTTCATTGTTGATTAAAAGAATTACTTCCACACGTCAAAACTTTGGCGGCGTCAAATTTGAAATTGTGTTCCGTATCTAGGTGATGCGTAGCCAAAGCACAAGATTCCTTTTTTATTTTTATGTCGCTTTTGCGGGATATTATGCGATCTATAAGTGGTCTTGAACTTTGACCAATATATACCTGATCGCAATTTCCACAATCAATTTGATATACTGTGTTGGACTTCCAATCTCTGTGCACTCTATCCTTAGTTTTACTGAAAATTTTGTTTACCGTTTTAATGGTTCTATTAGCTATTACTAGATATTTTTCAGTATTTTTGTAATTTTAGGTGTAATTTCTTTAATGAAAGGGATGCTAACATACCTTATTCTTTCTAAGGGCTGTGGATTGTTTTCCACTATAGGAGCAATGTCACCCCGATCACGGTAATTCGAATTAATTTTTTCAGAAGTTGATGTGGATATGAATTATCTAACAATGGATTGTAGAGCTTTCTCAAACTGTTATTTGTAAGGGAAGGGTGGCAAATTTTAAAGATACGATGTTTGAGGGCTAAAATTAGGTTAATTTTCATTTTGTAAGGATGGTAAGAATGAAAATTCATGTATCTACCTGAACTCGAGGGTTTCGTGTACCAATTCAATATTATTTTGTTTTCATTATTCCTAATAACTTTAATGTCAAGGAACGGGACACTATGGTCCAAACCTTCTTCTTCGAGATAGACAGTACTATCTCCGGTCATTGCACAATACATAATGGACGATCTATTGGATGCGTGTTTGCCTAAGCTGACATTTACCATCCCTTTCATAAAAAATATGTTGATGACATTATATGTAGCATACCTCTCAATGGCTGCAATGAACTACTAGGAGTTTTCAATTCCTACAATCAGTACTTAAGGTTCACCATCGAAGAAGAAGGTTTTGACCATAGTGATTCCTGATTAATGGGAGTTTATTTTGTACTCCGCGTACGTTACAAAAAATTATTTTGAGATTATATCGTTTGTGAAATTCTGTTTTTTCGCTTACCTGCCTATATGGCATAGTTGTCTATTCCGGTGACGAAGCTATTGTAGACCATGAATTTTCCATTTTGTTTGTGGCTTTACGCATTTCTTGAAGTAAGTCTGACACCGCTCTTGTTAATTCGTCTAAATTGACCAGAGAGTGTAATTCTTGGAATAATTTGTTTAGATCTGTGAATTTTCCAATATCGTTATTTGTACTAGTGGGGTGGCTGGTAGTTCTGTTTGTTGGGGGTTGGGGGTAGATATTTTGAGGGGTAGTATGGGGGATGTTTTTATCAGGAAGGCTAGGAAATTAATTGTTTGCATTGTTCGATTTTTGTTTCCAAGGGTTGACTTTTGGAGGGGGTGCAGGGATGAATTTAGGGGTTGATTTGGGAGTTTGTGTAGCTCTTTTTTTCTTCCATCCATATTTTCCTCTTAACACATTCAGGGCAGACTTCCGCGTTGGCAGGATGGTCCCCTCTGCAATTTGCACATCGGGATGGCGTTGCTCTATCCTTGGTGCATTCCGGGGTGAGATGCTGTCCGACACACTTTAGGCATCTGGGTGCTCGTCCGTAATTCGATGTGGCGTGTCCCCTTTGTTGGCAGGTATGGCACTGGATGATGGGCTTGTTCTGTAGTTTATATTCCCAAGTTATTCTGGTGTATTCTATTATTCGAACATTTTTGATCAAATAATCAAGTGTGATTTTCGAGTTAGTAACAACTAGAAATAGCGGTCTGCTTTTCGTTGTCATCCTATACACTCCTTTAATTTCAATTTTATATATTTTTTCTAGCTCTTCCTTTATGTCTATCAATTGAACTCCTTCTGCAAGGCCTCTAAGAACGAAAGCATGTGTTTATTCCTCTCTCTTGGTTTACGTATGGTGTTGTATTTTTTCTTTACGACAAAAGGATTTTAGTTTTTCGAAGTCCTGGTCATCTTTGTAAATATTATTGAGGATCGGTTTGTATATTTGATTTCGAAGGGTTTTTTTATCTCCTACTTCAATTTGTTAACCATTTCCCTGTGGTGCGAAACGTTTCCATCAATAACTATAGGTGGACATTGACTTTTAGTTTTTGGTGGTAGCTTTTGGTCTCTTGCTTTCCTGTTTATTGGCGCTGTCATCTTCCGCTCTTCTGCTCTGTTGGGTTGAATTCACGGAAATGAATTTTTTTCCTCTTTTTTGTGTAGTTTTTTTATTCGTTTCATCATCCGACAATTCCGATAGCGATTCGTAGGATTTGTGTGTAATTGTTTGGCTGGTTGCTTTATTGGTTTGATTAAATAATTTATTGAATTTGGTATATTTGCGGGGCTTGATAAATTCAGGTGGAGTGACGTCTATTACAACCATCGGTGTGGCTACGGTTATTTCATTTGTAACATCTTGCTTTTTGGACATTTTAAGTGTTCTAGCTTTTATTTGAGGTCCTTTTGTAATTAATTTAGCATATTGTGATGTAAACTCGTCATTGTTTACATCATTTGCGCTTTTTACGTTTTCAACTTCATCAGCCCATGATAAATTGGCCGGTTTGTGTACTTGGACCATTTCTACATTTTGTGTTTGTACGTTTGGGCTTTCATCTTCGTCAGAGGAATTATTATTATTACTATTTCCTATGGCATCATATTTTTTTTTGTAATTTGTGAATTTAAATTTTTGAAAAATTTGTTCCGAGTAGAAGTGCTTTTGGTCGTTTCCTCTACTCAGAAGTATTAAATGTTCTGAATTATATGATTTGGTGTTTGCGTCACTTTCTATTGTTATATTTTCGTTTTCACTACACTTTTTATTTTCTTCTCTACACTTTTTATTGTTTTCGCGACACTTTTTTTCATTTACTAGACTCTTTTTTTTTAGTTTCTAGACACTTTTCTTTCGTTGATTCGATGTTTTCTGTTGTTTTATCTGGTACGGGTGTATTCGACTTTGTAAGTTCTATACACTTTGTTAGAGTAGCAACGTCCAGCGACACTTTTACGGTATTTTGAATTTTTCCGAAATTTTTGTTAAATTTAAATTCTCAGACCAATTTTCAGTATAATTATCCTCTATATAAACTATTTTGTGGTAATTACGGTTTTTCTCCGCAAGTTCTTGCTTTTTTTTAATTTTATTTATGTCTTCTAAATATTTTGTTGAAGATTTGGTTTCAGAAGATTCAGGAGGGTTTTGTGATGACTCCGAATCTTTTGAATCGTCTTTCGTTAATATTTTTAGGCTTATTTCAGAAAAAATCACCCTCCGTTCCAAAGGTTATATATATATATATATATATATATATATATATATATATATATATACATATATATAAATATATATATATATATATATACATATATATATATATATATATATATATATATATATATATATATATATATATATATACTGTTGCAGGCTATTGTGAACTCCGTTATACCTGTAGTCTAATTTGGGCTCCTAGCGTATATTTCATGTATAGCACTATATAAGTTGACGTCGTATTGGAATCCGTTATATGTAGCGGTTACGGTAGGCTCCGTTGGTGTATATTTCCATACTTCAAAAGCAATGTAGGCTCCGTATATGATACATTTCAGGTAATATGGACTCCTTGCGGCGATGCCACATATACTATCGGCCAGTTAATACATACAATCAAAAGTGTAATTGCCAGTTAGGTATTGACATGCTATAAAAACATTGCAATCGGCTTTCTTCGTAAGAAATTTTAATCTGAGACTGCAATTGTTAATTTGAAACAACAACTATGAGAAAAAAAAATATAAATTGAAAACAATTAACTCATATTAAAGATACTGAGATTGTTTATAACATGAGTGATTTAAAAAGTAATGATACCTATAAATTATAATATTTGCATATCATATAAAAACCTGTTGACGAAAATAAGCTCAATAGTCTAGCTTATATTATATATTTTCATGGATTATTGATTGATGCATTCACAAGAATATGCTACTTTCTCCTTCCCATTTTATGCACACCAAATTCTTTTTGTATTAATAGCTGATCCGAATATGGACCCTGCACTTTTTATGGAAAGTGGTGACTGGTATCTTTCCTTGGAAACTTGATATGCATTTGTACAAGATCTAGTTACTTAAATTGCTGACAGGCTCAGCTTAATTCTAAGACTGGTGGTTAATGTCTGTAAGTTTTTGTTATTAGTTTTAGTACTCAATGAAAGTGTTGAATTCTTAAGATTTGCCTATGATCAGTCATGAACAATTAAGATTTTTTTATGATAATTCCCCGTGTAATACAACATAGAAAATATATTTTAGATGCAGTTATTGTAGATCACACAATGATATAAAAAATATACTTATTTATACAGAGTGTTCTTAAATATATTATATAAGTAATGAATGGGTATTTTTTAAATTAACATGCTCAACACATAACAAAGGTATTTTTTTAAGTAATATTCAGTGATTCAAATCCATTATTGAATTAATTAACCGCTTTTTAAATTGTTTTCTTCGTATGAGTGATCAACTGTGGAATAAATAAGTTCTCAATAGCTCCTGTGTCAAAAACGAGAACATTTAAGAATTGTGGCTAAAATCGTAAATGAAAAACACCGCAGAATTGCTTTACACATAGCTATTAAATATCACTTATATAGTATAAAAAATTAAAAAGCCACTATATGTATTTAGCATGTTATTTTAAAAACATCCATTAAATACCTGCCTCTTTTTTATTTATATATGCAGTTGTATAATATACAAGAAGTTAAGTATATTATGTATTTTGTATTACACGGTAATTATTGACGTGGGTAAAATCTTGATTGGCACTAACTTTAAAAATGTATATCTCAAAAATAGGAGAATTCAACAAGTAACAATACTAACAGTAATAACACAAAAATGCAGAAATATGCCGACGGAATTTCTAAATATAGGATCATTTATAAGATAATCGCAACTTCGGAATATTTACCGTCCTCTATTTTTTGTCTCACACTGTATGAAATAGTATTGCAGAAAATAGCAAAAAATGAGAGCTAGTAAGAATTTCATTTCAAATATTTTTTCACTAACCCTATAACTATCCATATTTTTGGGTCAAAAATCAGTCTAAAACTAATGCCGCATGGGTAAGGATTAACAGCCCTGCAAAGTATTAATAATAAAAAGGCTTACCAAAACGAAATAGTACCTTCGATAAACCGCTACTTTCCAATTTAACGGCTTGTATCGTACATATTGTTAGGTCTATTTTAGCAATAATAATAAATATCTGTCAACGTGTTTAGAGCTCCGCTCAGTCTTAGGCATAAAGGACCAGCCATAACCGTTTCACCTTCGATATGTGATCTTAAAGGTTTTTTGAGATCAGGATTAGAAGGGCATTTTCTTACGTGCCGCCTTGAAGACTTTTTGGTATAATACCCTTTGCAAAATTTACAAGAAATGCTACGGTTCACATTGCTTTTCTTGTTTTCGTTAATCGCAATTATATCGTTACAAAATCTCCATGACGTCAAATTTGATCCAAAGCGTGTTTTCGTAGTTTTGAACTCTTGTCTAAGAATAAAAAACATTGAACATCAAATTAATCAGAACCAAGAGGTTTGGTTTTTTCTGTTGAACTATCCAGTGCTGTATGTTTTACTTTTTAAGTGATGAATTATTTTCGGATATGAAAGAACATACTGGATCAAATTCAAATGAAAACGACATCTGTTCTATATGTGAATCGTTATTTTTTTAAAACGTAGAATCTCCCAGTTTTAAATCACGTGTTACGACTTCATTTTTGAAATTGTAGTGGAAATCCAAGGAAGAGTTTTGTAAAACGGCATAGGCTGTCAACGGCACCTTATTTTGTGGGATCGTGATACGCTCTGATGAGTCAAAAAGATTGTTTTCTCTATTTGAATTATTAGAAAAAAACTTTCCTCAGGTGGTAAATATTCATAACCAGATGTTTCTGTGTTACTGAGATATTGTCCAGTGCTAACGAACAATGTCTTTTATGAAATTAGACAATTTAAATCATTTATGAAAATAATACAGTATGAAACTTTTGTCAAAACTACCAATTTTATGTTTTATGTCAATTGAGTTTCCATTTTTAAATTTTATGCATTTTAACGATTGTTTTAGTATTCACACTTCTTGTCAGTACACGAGATTAATTACTCATAATTAATCTGCACAACTTTAGTCGGTGTGCAAATTTAAAAGATGCCTGCTGTATTCTGTAAACAGATAACCCATGACTCTACATTTCAAAATTAAAAAAGTATATTGAAAGTAACCGCCAGAGGATGTAATCGCATACGGAATAAAAAGTAAATTCAAAAACTGAAACCCGACTTATGAAAAAAGTATGAATCAAGAAAATATTCTCATCTATAATAGTTATGAACAAAATGTTCAATATTTATCGGCTATTAAGTAAAAACAGCTTACCCCTAATATATTATGATTTATTTGATACATACTCATACTTATGCTGCAGTCCACTTCGTTATTCCAAATAAAAAACCCAGTATATTTTTAACTTCCTAAATTGCTGATATAATTATCAACAACTTATCATGACTTTAGTCTTATGGCGAGATAATAATAATTTTATTACGGAAATTCCCGTTTAACTGTTATTTATAAACTATAAATTTCATGATAAATTATAATTATTCAATTTCCACCATCTACATCGGTTACTGTTAGGTAACTCAATAATATCCCAGAAAAACCTGTTTAATTTTTTATACAGGGTGAAGAATAATTAACGTAAATTTTGGATAATGAATAATAGTAATAACTGTGTTTTTTTTAAATGGCAAACATACTTTTTTGTATATTAATAGTCATTTTTCTACGCCCTATCTTCAAATTACCTTTTATTTTACCGCTTTGTTGCGCTTAAGACGGATGTTTATGGTCACTCTGTACCATAATATTTCACAGTTCAATTTACTTCAGTTTCAGACCAGAAAAAAATGAATATCTCGCAAGCTTAATAATTGTTTTCACTAAAATAATTTCATTTGATATATGAAATAGTGTACATACTCGTATACTTAATTTCGTCAACATTAAATGATTTTCACGACAAAGAAAAACAACACAAAAAAAGAAGATTTAAGCATATGTTTGAAGAATTGTAGACTTTTTTAGTATCTACAATTACTACACTGGATATTTATTCGTACGACTTTACCTTTCACTGTAAATAGCAGGAATACCATTTTTCATTCCTTTCCAACCGCATACATCAACCTTTAACCCACCATATTTTTCAGGGTTACCATAAACCTTCTCATCATTCTTACTTATAAAAGTTCAGGGAACAGTTTTTCATTTTTTTTACTGAATTATTTATTCCGATCGTTCTAGGTAACTAAAGCTATATAAACTAAATACAGGCAAACACAGAACCTCTCACGTCTACGTAAAAACGTCAGATTTAACATAATTTAGTGAAATTTTGACGTTATCGTAAAAAATGGTGTTTTTCACTTGTACAACAGTCATATTTATACAGGGTGGTTCATTAACAATTGTCCATATAGTAACTGGAGAAACCTTAGCACAAAATATGAAGATTCGAGAACACTTCAGTAAAATATTCCTTCTTACTGAGATCTAGGGTGTTATATCATAAATATTTTAAATGATTGTAGTCCACTGTTTTTACACCTTCTACTTTTTATATATTGGGATACTTCAATTAGTGGTATAATATAATTTTCCTCTATCACTAGAGGTATGCGGTAGGGATAAATACTTCTTTTCCCCCCTACAATCTACGCCAATATCGTAAAAATGATTTCAGCATGTTTTTTCGATACTCCGTTACTTTCTACGTAAGTATTAACCTCCTGTCTCTATGCGATACAGTACGAAGTTTTCAAGTTATTCGAGATTAAATGGAATGTTTATAATACCTAATTTTATTTTATCTCTTATTTCGCACTAGTCAACACTATTTTGCTAATTTGGTTATGGAATTTATAAGTTTTAGTTGATTCCATCTCGAATGATCGCTTCATATTGATGTTTAACAAATTTTCACTCTAAGATGATATACATTAAAAACTATTATTTTTATTCTATCCTACTGGACGCCTCTGGTTATAGCGGAAATATGTTACCACTAAATGCATATGTCAATTGTTTGCCAAGTACGCACAAAAATATTGGAAGGTGTCAAAACAACGGAACTAAAGCGTTTTATAATATTTATAATAAAACTTTCTGGGTATCGGTAAGGAGGTGTAGGTACCTCCAGTTACCATATAGACAATTCTAAATGGAACACCCCATGAAAAGCATATACAAATGCTAAATAATTTGTTAAAAGTATCCCGTGCTCGTAAGAAAAATTAAAATTCTGTTTCACTTTAGCACTATAGAAATTAAACACCTTGTTATACCTTTCGAACTGAAATAATGAAATTTTTGAATATCTTCGTAAAGAGATTTGAAACTATCCGATTTGTTATTCATTTGGTAAAAAAATCAACCAATTTTGTCAAATTCTATTGAAATACACGGGTTATAATCATTCATTTATTTTGTCCTTCCGTACACTCATTATTTGAGGATTTTTCATTCAAAATAATTTAGAATTTATTGATGATAACCAAAGAGGTATTGTTGATATTCCCTAATACATAATACTTTAATTTAAATCCAATTTTCAGTAATTTCTCTATCAACGATTATCGGTTCTGCAGATACAGCCAGCCGTCCTATCTTAGTTGTAGACTCGATGTGGAAAAGTTTTAAGAAGTAAAATACTTTGTTTTCCATTGGATATTATTGGATATTTTATCAATGTATTTAATTCTGACCAGCTTTGTAATAGCAGATTTTATATGGTACTTTAATCTTCCACAAAAATAATACTTTTTAAAAAACATTGTGGATGTGTTATATGATGGCTTTTGTTTAGCTTGAAAACAATGTAAGAATGTTTCAGAAAAATTGACTTATTTTCTAAAAGAAATAATATAAACATTATTTGTCATCACACACTATCATATAAATTAAACTTTGTAAAAATACTGATACAATCTGAAACCCGATTTAAAGCCAAATTTAATATTCTCTTAAATCGAAATCTCATCGTGGACATTCTGACACAATACAGATAACAATTATACAATAACTGTTTCTAACCACGTGCCTTGTACAGTACATGCTTGTACACTGGAGCCCGAAATAACTGCTATACGAGTATATACTGAAAAGATATCGCGCTGTTTTATGCAAAGAGGCGTCCATTTTTTTGGACTTTGGTATGGTTTATTCACACTAGTTTGCTAGATATGAAGTAGTAAAATTGAAAAAAGTAAACAGTTTGGAAGTTTTTTAAACTTACGAGCTGAACTAAATTTATGTTGCGCACACACACTACTACATGTGTGGATATGTATAAGTGCAAAAATTTATTTAAATTCACAATAATATATAATAATAAAATACCACTTTGCTTCGTTTCCAATTTTGAATTTGTTTGAATTAAAAAAAAAACAACGAATTTTTTGTAGCAAGATAAGTAACATATCAGCATAATATTTAATTTGACAATCTACGTCGACGAAGTCGCGGGTACAAGCTAATGAGTCTACATATTTGTGCTCCTTCCCTTATGTTCGGCGGGGTAACATTCATTTCACCGTCTGATTCGTTTTTCATATTAAACTTTCTGGTAATTTTAATTCAGTATAATAATTAAAATAGTAGCTATCAGCTGTATTGTAATCGCGGCAACTCACCCTGCGACGGCCTGTCTGGGATTTGTTGATCATCAATACTTATTATTGAGTAGTGAATAACGAACGTCATCATTCTTAGGAAGCTCCACACGTAAAATGTAAACATTATCAATTATCAAACAGCCGTGGACAAATTCTATCATGATATGACAATTTAATTTCTGCCAAAATTGTCAGAATCATTTGAAGTTATATTCAACGTTTCCAAAAGAAAGTTACTATTTCTGTAGTCGCTAATATTTGCTCAAGTGCAATAGTCGCTATTAATTATTTCCGATTGGTTTAATTTAAAATTTATGAAATTTCATTGATCAATGGAATGTTATATTAATAGTCAATTTATCAAAGCCTTCGAACGGAAGCTCTCGATTTTTATTTAGATTAGTATTCCCAAAATTATGTCGAATCAACAAAAACAGAAGAGTGTTTATCAAGATCATGCTATAATTTGGATGCTAACCTTCAGAAATTAATAATTTGTTCTTAGTATTTCCCATTTTAAGAATCAGTGTAGCTAAGCATGATAAGTTTTTAGCTCTTAAAATACACTGGGGCTGAACAAGTATAATGTTTGTTATGGTATTTATAAACAAATTGAATTTTTGTTGTGTTTGAACACTTAAAGTTCTCATAATTTCAGGACGCCAACTTAAAATGCTAGCATGAAAATTATATGAAAAAAACGAAAATCGCGTAAAAGACTTTTGATGTTTACATCGTATGTGTACAAGAAATAAAAGCTAGAGGTGGAAAAAACTCTAGCTCAGTTAGGACGAAAACTAGATATATTTAGTAAATAATTTTTGGTATCGTGTATGTATGAATGTTTACTGTGGTGACATTCACTGAGACATAAGAGATCTATTATGCCTCCTTTTTTCTACTTAGTTCCTGAGGAAAGTCTGAGAGACTAGAGTATTTCTAAGAAAATTTTTAGGATATCCGAAGGCTTCAGCTTAGGTAATTGTCCCTCTTCTTTGGTATCGTCCAATAGTCTCTATATGTAATTAACGTAATATTTGGTTATATTCATTCAGTCTATCTTGCCATAAAATTAGAGCCGGTAGATATAATTTATAAAGATAAGAAAAACATACAAGGTGGAAGGATATATATATATTTATAAATATATATATATATATATATATATATATATATATATATATTGAACCATATATCTTATATATTAAAGAGTATCAGCTGTTTGAGAATATTTGAAATGGATTGAAACTATGTAGTTAAAAACACATTAAGAAAACTACAATCATAAGTAAAAATGCATATAAAATCAGAATATATTAAATCATTTGTTTACAATAATTAAAAGAGCAACAATAAATATAAAGAAATTACCTTAATAATTGTCTAAAGTTTGAAAATGCTTAACAAGTATAGTGGAGAACAATAAATCTGCCCAATATGGATGTTTAGTTGTCAAGAAGAAATCAGCTGTTTCATCTGAAATTAAACGAGTTTTAGTTATCTAATTTAATATAAGTATTAGTTGAAACAGTAATAATATAAATCATTTTCATATTTAGTATAAAGAATTAGATGAGTTTAAAAGATAAAAATATCAATGACATAAAGGTAAGTTATATGTCACAATGAATATCAAATTTATGAAATCAATGAATAAAAAATGATGATGGATTTAAAGAAATATTTGCTACTAGAGAATTTAAATAGTATAAATAACCAAAGCAAATATATTATAAAAGAATTTATGTTCACAAATATAAATATTATTTTCAAATTGTCATATATATGTCAAAACAAAACTAGACATTGTCATATCAACATATAACAATGAATTTCACTATCTGTAAAAGACTTGTTCCATTGAAATTCGTTGAATAGTAAAAGAAAATAGATACTTTTCAAGTGAAATTTACATTTATATATATTTCCAAAAACTTCATAAAGTGTAGCAATTGTGAATATAGTTCGGCAGCTCCAGAAACAATGTGATTGGTGGAAAAATGACAGGACAAACTTTGATCAACTAAAATTAACAAAAACTTTATTGATAATTAGTGAGCTTATAAACAATATATTCGTTGTTGATTAAAAAATTGACGATCAAATAGAAGCGTTGGTAGTTGGTCTTTGGCATCGAAATAGCGAGGAGATGATGGAGAATTTTTCCAGAAATATCAAGTAAATCACAAATTTTCATGATTAAAGCTATAGATTCTTAACAAATATAAAACTTAGAACACTCACATGTATTTGTATCCAGTTTTCCCGTGAGAATATCCAAAATTCTCAAGTAAATAAGCAGTTTGAACCTCGGAAGGCGTAGTCCTGTTTCCAGACGGTATAGATCCAGAATCCAGACATCAGGTCAGTGCTTCTTTAAATATTATTGGCCAATAATAAGAATAATAACTCTTGAGTATAAATTCAGTGACTATTTCCATGTATATATAAGAATTAATGCGTCTATATTATCGATCTATAAAAAAGAAGAAGGACTTTATGTAGTTTATTCATTAGACAAAATCTAAATATTATTTAAAAAGGCCTATTCTGTGATAAAATAATGTTTGTACTTACGTATTTTCAAATCATATAAAAAATGCATATTAATCCATTCATAGAATATTTCCATTTGTATATATAAATTTTGTAACCTATATCTTCCAAACATTTTAATTTTGTATGTATATAATTTCTAAACGTAAATTCTTTTATGCGAATCCATCAACATTGTTATAACGACAACGATGCTATGTATCTAATATTCACGCAGATGCAGAGCGTCGATAAGAAACGTTCGTTCCGTCTCGAATATGTTCGATTTTAGTTGGGCATGCGCATAGGATGGTGTATATCCTTTATGATTCTGTGTTGGTAATTTCCATAGGCGTAACTATTTTATAAACATTTAAATAAAAATTTCATTATAAAATTAAATTATTGAAAGTATTGTGTTTCTTTTTATTTTGAATGAGCAAAGTATATACAAACAAAGCCTCAACTCAAAGAGTAGAAAAAGTCTCATGCTCCCGAATGAATATAATTATAACATAAAAATAATTACTTAATAACTGAGCTAGCCACACAAACTACTCAAATAAATAAATATCTATCTAAACAATTAAAATTATAAATAATTAAATAAAACCTTGATTAATTGGCACCCAGAACGTAGGGCGTTTGAAAAAATTTAGGAAGCATTAGTAAATTTTAAAACTCAATTAAAATGGCAAAACGGATGACTTTGAGAGATGGAAGGCAGGTAGGAGCAAAAAGTGATTCAAAAGAGGAAAGGGAAGAAATAAGTCACGGAATGGGAGATTATCAAGCAGTGCATTTGGAACAAGGACAACAAACGGAAGGCGAAGCACATGAAGAAGGTTTGACGGATGGGGAAGCTATAGAACAAGAAGATAGGACACAGGAAATGCAAAGAAGAAGAAGTAGAGATGATCAGATGGACATGATGCAATTTTTGATCAGAATGAAGGACGAATTAAACGGGAATATGAACAGTATGAAGGATGAATTAAAAGGAGATATTATTAACATGAATGGAAATATGGATACAATGAGGGCAGATATGAACAAAATAAAAAAAATGGATAGTATGGGAGAAGAAATTAGAGGGGATATAAACAACATCAATGGTAATTTGAACAGATTTGAAGAGAAAATAGAAGAAGTGAAATTTGAAAATTGTAAGGAAATGAAGGAACTTAAGAAGATCAATGAAGAATTTGGAAAGCAAATTGACAAGGTGAGGGAAGATTTGGAGGATCAAAACCAACATCTGAGGATTGAAATACAAGAAAATGGAATCAAAATTAGAGAGCAGATAGAAAATCAAATGGTAGAACAAATTCACGAATTAGGGAGAGGCATAAAAGAAGAATTACCGGGAACATTTCAAGTTGAAGTTATTAAACAAAATGTAGATATAACGAAAGAGATGAAGTATATCAAATTCGGGGAACAAACAATCGAATAAATTATGCAGAATTATCAACAAAATACGGAGTAGAAATTTAAGGACTTGGATACAAAGATACAAAAACAAACAGGAGCATGCTAGGAGAGGAACGAGTACATTGGTCAAATAGTTAACAAAGAATTAGAAGAAATGAACAGAAAATTGCAGGAAAGTATGGAAGAAATGGAATTTAACGTTAGGAGAAATGGAGGGGGAATAATCTACACTGGGAACATGGATATAGGAGTAAAATTAGATGGGAATATAAATACCATTCATTCGAAGGTGTTTATGAAAATAATAAAAAGCAAACTAAAGGGAATAAGAGTCATAATGGAAAAGAAAATTATCATTAGAGGGATGTTATCTGGGCATGTCCTATTATGGTTCTGTAATATGGAGGAAAGCATAAATGAGTTAGAAGAATTTGAGAACCAATTCATGACCTATTTCTGGGGTGAGATTCGTCAGGCTAATTTTAGGGAAAGGTTGTACTTCGGAAAATTTGATTACAATAGGAATAAAAATTTGAATGCATATACTATGCAACTATATAACTTGGCGCAATACTTGGAACCTGTTATGAAGGAGGAGGAACTAGTTTTATATGTCGGAAGACATTTTAATTCAGAAGTTTCTGAAACAATAGCACATCATAATATTAAAACCATAGACAACTTATCGAGATATTTGCAGAGAGTTGACAGAAGTGTTCAAAATGGAAGTGTTATTCACAGATACCAACAAGGAAATGGAAATATGAGAAATGATATACGAAGAGAGAATGGAAATGGTAATTTCTGGAGAGATTATTATGAAGGAAATGGAAATAGAAGTTATGGAAACAGGAACTGTGAGGATAGACGATACCAAGGAAATGGGGAACAATATAGAAATAGAGAGAGGAATAATGGGAACAGATATCCGGAGAACCATAGGAATCAGAACAATTTCGAGAGAAGAAATCACTATGGTGATAATAATAATAATAGAGGAAGAAATTGGCAACATGGCAGAGAAAACCAAAATAATCAAGAGCGAAGCAGAAACAGGGATGACGATAATAGAAGACAAGTAAACATGGTCAGACAGGAGATACAGGTGGAAGAATGTATTCCTGGAGAGGACAATATAGCAAATTTTGCTTAGATCGTCCTTACGTGCATAATATCATCTATTCATCGCGATATGAACATCCTCGAGAATTTATTGTAGATCATAAAAATAATAGTCAAAAAGTAGAAAAACCTAATTTAATATTTATCCAGGGTAGATTACAAAACATTGTTTGTAGAATTTTAATAGCTACGGGTTCAGAGGTAACATTAATTAAACAGGATATTGTAGATAATTTAAATAAGGATGATATTATGATGATAAATACAAAGAAACTATCATTAGTTGGGACGAATGATAAAAATTTATATTATACAAATAGTACCATAATAACAGATTTTTATTTGGGAAATATAGCTTATAAAATACAATTATTAGTAGTCAAGAATTTAAAATATGACATAATTTTGGGAAATGATGAATAGAGCAATCACAAGATGATTATTGATTATGAACAGGGGTACATGGTATGTGAAGGTAATGTAATAACTTTTGATAAAAAGGAAGAACAAGAGGTAGAGAAAATACAACGTCAAATAAACGAAATAGAAATTTTGGAAGATATTCAAGAACAATTTTGTCCCATACAACATAGAAGTGAGATCAATGAATTATTGAAAAAGCATGGGAGACTCTTCAACAAAGAAGTATGTATAGCAGCAAAATATATACACAAGTTGGAAATGAATAAGGATATTAGTAACTTCAAGATAAAAACCTATCCCATCCCTTATAAGCTGAAAAATGAAGTATACCAGGAGTTAGAAAAGATGATACAAGATGGTATTATAGAAAGATCCAACTCTCCATATATAATTGCAATAACATGTGCCCGTTAAAAATTCAGGTGAGATTAGATTATGTCTGGATGCCAGAAATATCAACTCTTATACTGAAAAACAATACGAGAGTCCTTTAAATGTAGAGGGGATATTCGGTAGGATTACAAGAGCTGATAACGTCTTGAAGTTTTGCCAACCCGTTAGCTGTAAATTGCCCTGGCTGTTGAGGAGAAATTGTATTCACGGTTGGTAAATTAATTTTTATTCTGATAAGCAGGAAAGTAACTAAAAATGACATCATCGTCTTTTTATCGTAAATAAAGTATATGTATAACAGAATGTATATTATGTAGGAAAGATAGTGCTATCTTATGAACATTCATAAGTGTGCCTATTTGAGATGTGTATGTAATTTTATGATATTCTCTTCTTTACTCTATACTAAAAAATTGTATGTACATCAGGATATCCTAGTTAATAATAATCTATTCATCTGAAAAAAAGAAATTCACAAGCTATCAAGGTTAGAGAAAAATTGTTATTAGGCATTTTAGATACTTCTCTAAATATGGTAAACCCCTAGTACTGATCTCATTTTGATATTCCTAATGATAATATTGTAAAACTGTATAAATGATTTCTGAAATGCTTCAACACCCATAACAAAATGTAAAAAATAACGTAACCTCCATGTTAAATCTTTTTTAACTGTAAATAAATATTCATTAATTAAAATTAGCACATCATAACTTACGCGTCTATCAAAGACAAAGATACTCATGATGCAAAAAGATATTATTATTAAATTTTTTAAAGGAAAAAATGGAAAAACGAGATGAAAAAAATTGCGGTAAATGTTGTTAAAAATTATGTAAAACAGTTTTGAAAAATTGTGTTTGTTTTATTTATAAAAATATAACTTTCACTCTATCGATTGCAATCAACCGCGCCACGATATCATTAATGTTCATAACTTTAGAGTCGATTGAAAGAAAAATTTCTACATTTTTTACCTCACAATTTTTTGTACAAGCACATCCAGGAATGCCAGGAGCATAAAACACCCGAATTTTACGTGCTCCCCAATAAACACACAAACGTTTTAAAAACGTAAAATATTCAATATATAACCTAACGTTTATAAATGGTTTTTGGGCAACTGGTTATATTACCGGAGTAATGTCGCTCGTTTCTACGTAACGTATAACGATTTTTTCAACGTTAAATACAACGTGATTTTCGTAACGTCATTCAAACGTTACCGTTTTAATGTGACTTACCGGTTGCTTTTGAACGCAATATAAACGTTTATATAATGCAACTTATAAACAGTCTTCTGAAACGAAATTTAGCAGACATCTTACTAACGTCACTTAAACGTTACCTTTTCAACGTGATTTACCCAGTACTTTTATAACGTAACATAAATGTTTTTATAATGCAGTTTATAAACATTTTTGTATAATGATATTTAGCACATACTTTTAACGTGATTTAAACGTTGCCTATTTGACGTGATGTACCCATTGCATTTGTAACGTAATATGAACGTTCTTATGCTACTTATAGACGGTCTTTTGAAACGAAATTTAGTACCCACCTTACTAACGTCACTTAAACGTTACCTTTTCAATGTGATTTACCCATTGTTTTTGTAATGTAATAGAAATGTTTTTATAATGCAATTTATAAACGTTTTCATATAATAATATTTAGCACTTACTTTTAACGAAATTCAAGCATTACACTTAATCGGCTTAAACCATCATTTTCGTAACGGTATATTCACATTTAAAATTAAAAGTAGAGGGGGGCATATTTGACAAAATCTGGAATCGTATATTAATTTTATTTGATGAATCCACACAAAAATATTATACAATAAAAAAAAGAAAACTCTTGTAATTAACATAAAATAAAAAATGTTCTTAGAAACGAAAATAAAGAATTTCTTAAAACTATAACATAAAATATACAAGATTTCTAGTTTTAATATTTTACAAAACAACGTGTATATATATACAGTATGTCTACTTAAGTGAGAACCATATGGAATTTTTTTTAATATTGGTTTATTGAAAAAAAGTTATTCCTGATAAAAAGTTCTACATGCTCCAAAACTTAATGCAACCCATCAGATGTCAAGTTTCTCAAGCCGTATATGAGGTTTGTCAAAAAAATATGAATTTTGCTCTGGAGTAAAGTACCATTATTTACTACAATACAGAAAAATGTTATGGAGTAGAGATATTTTGAAATGAACGTTATATTGAAATATGCAATTATGTAGCATGAAAATTCAGATTTTCTGATTATTAACTATCATTCTATATAAATTATTGTCTAGATACAAATGAATGTAATCTAGAGTGCATTGACATGAAATATTTGACACTGAATCTCATTGTGAGTTGGCATTTATAAAATTACAATCAAAATGGCAAATTTACTAAATTGTGATGAAAAAATAGAAATTGTGTTAATTGTTGGAGAAAACTACAAAACACATCTCTAGACAGCAAATCTTTTTAATAATAGATATCCGCATAGAAACGTTGGGCATTCAACAGTTACAGGAATATTAAATGAAATTAAGGCCAGTGGAAGTGAAAATCATTTTAAGAATAAACGCCAAAAACAGGTTGCCAATGCGGACACTGAATTTGAAATGATGTTTTCTGTCATAGAAGATCCAAAAATGTCATTATGCAAAAGGGCCTCGGGAATCCGAAATACTTCACTAAGTAAATGAGCAGTAGCAAATATTATATAACTTAAGAAATATCAGGAATACAAACCGCAATTCTTACACACATTACTACCGATATTCGATTTGAATTGTGCGCTCTGATGCAAGGAAAGTTGAAAGAAGGAACAAAACATAAATTTTCATCCTAAATGGATGTAACTACATATATAATATGCTTACAACTTGAGTAGACACATTATATATATATATATATATATATATATATATATATATATATATAATAAACAACGAATAGATTAGTGGGTATTGCACGCAAATAGAAGAAGGGGCTACTGAAAAGAGTGGTAACCGCAGACATGCGTGCAATACCCACTAATCTATTCGTTGTTTATTGTTCATATGTCACGCACTATTCGTACATCTTATATTACATATATATATATATATATATATATATATATATATATATATATATATATATATATATCATAGGGTCTCTGCTAAAAATGGAAAAGTGAAATTTTTGCGCTCCCCTCCCTGTCAAATAGGTTTGAAATTCAACAAACAACTATTAAAAATCTTGACGCATCTTTGATAATAATAACCTTCCTAACATAACAATTTGGTTGAGGTACAGAGATATAGTGTTGAATTATATTTTTATAACTTACGTATACAAAATTTATTTTTTATAATTCGCGTATGAAAGAGAGTCCATTATAACATTGTTTACAGTGTCACAACGAAGCTCTTTGAACACTGTTATAGTAATTTTTAGTGTACAGTTGGTTACGCTAACGTTTATTCACCAATAATTTGTCAATTGTTTATTTTTATATTGTATAGGATCAATATATAGGTATACACAACGTTCGATTTTCGGCATAAATTACCAGATGTCTATGTGAAGATGTATTACAGAAATAATTCAGTTCATAATATAATATGAATAGATCGCAAGAGCATATACGAAGAAGCTCTTTTTTAAAGAAATAATCATCTTCTTTTTGCTTAAATGAAAGCTTGTTTTCAATTTACACAATTATTCGGTTATCATATGCCAATAGTCAGAAGTGCTGAATAAAGCCATCTGTGATCTGACCAATTAGGAATCTACAGAATTGCCAACTTAAATTCAAACCACTCCTCCTAGTTTAAAAACAGGGATTATATGAAATTCTATTTTTGTTAAATAATTAAATAAATGCGAATTATAAGAAATATTGTGTAAAACTTGTGCTACAATGACTTTCTGTAGTACTCGTGACTTGCACAACTCACCGCTTCGCGGTTCGTTGTGCAAACTTCACTCGTACTACAAAACGAGTCATTGTGACACTTGTTTTACAAATAACTATTGTGACATCGAAAACAGTTTCACAAAATAACCATTTCCGCATCGTTTTTGGAAATTTTTATACAGTTGCGTGAACTGTTTAACGTATGGCTGACAGACTGACATTTATAGCTGACATTAATTGATAAATAATCTATAAATTTTGAAGAATGAAAATAAATTAAATAGAAACAACATATATTTAATATAAACATTATATAATTATAAGTTCTGATGGAGTGCACGATAATTCGCTGTTTAGTTCCTTATTATACATAAATTCCAAATACTGTATTAGTAACTTAATGAACATTCAAATTTAAAAATTCTGTCAACTGTTACTTATATATATTAAGGTTACCAACATAAATGAAGGAGCTCAATAATCCCTAATTACAATTTTATTTTTAATAAACACTTTTTTGCACGTTCATTATAAAAAATATTATGTAAAACTCTTATCACAATGACTTACTTACACACCGCTTCACGGTTCGTTGCGTTGCACCCACACTACAAAACCAGTGATTGTGACACTTGTTTGACAAATAACTATTTCCTACTTGTAATAAATTAACTTTCCAATGTAACTATCAATTATTCGTGAAAAACTTTCAGGCTTTGGAAGATTCAAAACTGTTCAAAATTGAAAATCAAAATAATTATTTGTATAACAAGTGTCACAAGGACTCGTTTTGTAGAACGGGTGCAGTTTCCGCAATGAACCGCGAAGCAGTGATTACTACAAAAAGTCATTGTGATAAGAGTTTAACATACTATTTTTTATAATGAACGTGCAAAAATGTTTTTGATAAAAATAAAATTGTAATTAGAGATTTTTGTCAAATAACTAGAAAACCAAGAAAGCATTAAC
Organism: Galeruca laticollis; assembly: GCA_963921935.1. Lineage (NCBI taxonomy): Eukaryota > Metazoa > Arthropoda > Insecta > Coleoptera > Chrysomelidae > Galeruca > Galeruca laticollis. The sequence continues at coordinate 84,746,642 of OY998176.1, read as the reverse complement.
GAAATTTATAGAAGCATTCACGAATGATACTTCAACTAAACCGTGAATATTTTGGGGCCTAATTTCACGGAAGTGCCAATAAATAAATATCAAATATCGTAAAAATCAAGGTAGCTTGAAATGAAAATAGTTGAATCACTAAAGTGCACTAACGAAGCATTTACGAATGGCATTAATTTGGAATTAATCATGAGTACTTTGGGGGCTGACCTTGAAAATATAATGTCAAATATCTCGAAAATCAATAGAGCACTAACGAAAATATTTGTAGCTCTAAAGTGCACTAACGAATGACACCAATTTGGAATTAATCCTAAATACTTTGGGAGCTCACCTTGAAATAAATTAATATTCAATATGTACCAAACCACGGAAGCACTAAGGCAATTTATAGAACCAATAAGAGGCACTAACGATGCACTAACAGTTGACACCAAATTTAGTTAAACCGTGAAAACTTCGCGGACCTGAAATATACCCAGAATTGTTACATAATGTATCAAAAGCCTTTTTAAGCTCGATTGTATTATTGTACGAAAACATTGGAAACCAACGGGAGTCACTTCGAATATCTTAGAAAATGATTTATCACTGTTATCTTAATTTGTCGAGAACTATACCGTTTCTATTAGATAATAGAAATTATCAGTAGCCTCCAGATGCCTCACATTTTCCTTTAAAATGTTTCTGAAAATACATTAGTCCTAAGTGAATTTGTATAAGTATTTTCCATTGTTTCAGGAATATTTGACATATTTGACACAATCAAGGTTCTAAGACTCAACAACAACCAAATAAGTTCCATAACCAATGGAGCGTTATCAAATATGATGGTGACGGAAGTTAATTTCAGTCACAACAAGTTGTCAGTATGGAAAAGCGTCTGGATCGCTAATTCGCCTTATATAGAAAAATTGGTTTTTTCTTTCAACAGCATCACAACTCTACCGAAACGAGCGTTTGAAGGAAGTCAACTTTGAACACAACAAAATATCCGCCATAGGTTCTGGAGCTTTTGGAAAATTATCGTCCTTACAAGTTTTAAATTAACGCAGTAATGTTTTAATAGCAATCAATGTAGTTATATTTGGTGACAGAATATCTATAAACAGTTTGAATTTGGCTTCTAATCGCTTCAACGATCTACCGAGTTGATGTTTTAGGAAATTTCATTGAGTCGTAATCCATGGATATGTCCTTGTTTAAACAAGTTGTATAATTGGTTGTATAAAAAAAGCGTTAAGTTGGTACCAGCGGATAACTGCAAACTAGATTATTTACCGATTTGTATTGGTAATAATGTGTGCGGATTTGCTCAAAGTGAAAGAGCTATTGTACTGTTTTATAGTATAATAGATCATTTGCAAGAAGCTGATAGATTTTGCATTGGGTTTCACGGATGAGGATATAAACAGAATTCCAGTGAAGAGATTTTTGTACGAGTTGATGATTCATGTTGTGGTTTTGGGATATTTAATTAAACTTCCTTCTAAACAAATAAAAAAAAAATAGTAAGATGGCTTATATTCTTGAAACATAAACTTTTTAGAGGACCTCATCAAATACGAAGCATTCTTGCTAGGACAATATATCATTTGTTTGTCGAATATAGCAGTTATATTATATTTGCCATACTTCTAGGAGTGAGAAAAAGTAGTGCCATATTTGAAAAAAGATTTACTCGACACGTTCTCAAAGTTCGAGTGTACTATAAGTTAAATCATTTTATACAGCATTGTATCATTGTATTCTGTTCATTTGAATACAATTCTACCTAAAAAAAAATATTCCATACTGTAATACTTGAGCCATGATGTAGGAAAAACATATTCCTTTAGGATTTGTACCAGTATGGCATTTGGATTTTTGGAAAGTGTATGATACAATGTGACCGTTATTATATTTGGCATAGTTCTAACAGGGAAAAAGTGGTGCCCTGAAATTATATTTCACATCTATATACATATGTATATATATGTATATATATATATATATATATATATATATATATATATATATATATATATATATAACTGCAAACAATCTAGTAGGGATGCGGTCAATATAGGGCTGATCAAAAGAAAACTATTTTTTGACTAGTTGAGCTTTCGGAAAATGTTTATTTCCTTCATCAGAACATCTACAATGGAACAAAAATTTTTTTCAAATTAATAAAGCTGAACATATATTTGAAAAAAAACACAGTTGACTCACCAAAATAAGTTTTGAAAACTGTCCATCAAGAACATCACCGGAGCATGAAATTAATTAACAAAAATCAAGACAAAAACAAATTTCTGACAGTCTAAACGTTTAAAATGGTCATATCTACAATATCTTGTAGAACTGTGAAAAGTTTGAACTAACACAACAAGTAAAATAAAATACAGTCAGAATGAATATTAAAAACTATATACCAAGGGAGAAAGGTATCCATTTCAAAGTAAAGTAATTATTGGTTTTTGTCACAAAACAAAAAGAAGACTAATTCTTCTAATGATATTATTAGCAGATTAGATATCGAATATATTTATACAGTAATGATGTGAATCGGTGTTGTAAAATAAAATACAGGGTGATATATAAATGTTGAAGTCAAGAAATGAAATAACTTTGTTATTCTACAGAGTTAATAGATAGGTGTAGATTTTACTGAGTCCATCTAGATCAGACTGTTTATTTAGACAGTTATTCAAATTTCTATGTATGTGGCACATCTCAAGAAAAAGTCTTTTATTGTAATTTTTTTCTCTTGCAAGTATTTTAGCATTATCAAAACTCATAGTATGCTTACCAACAATAACGTGTTCCGCCAAAGAACAAGACAACTTTCCAGTGTTACAGTCACTCTTATGTGAAGTCAGTCTCCCAGATAGACATCTAGAAGTCTGGCCTATATAAATCTGATCACATTCGTTGCAAGGAATGCTGTAAACTAGATTAGACATCTCACTCAAGCCCAACCTTGACTTGACCTTGGTGTAAAGGTTGTTAATAGTAAGTAAATTATAGGTTGCAACCTTAACAGTAGTTGAACCCTTCAGAACTTTAAGCAGGTCAGGTGTTAAACCAGGTATGTATGGTAGTGAACCAAAATACAAATCTGTACTGTGGGCTGAATCAGATACAGTGACTTTATCTTTAATAAAAGTTGTCGGAGTGTTGTTTAAAAATTTATTTATCATACTTCGAGGTTATGAATTCTGAAATAAAATGTTTTTCAATGCAATCAGATCATTATGTAGGAAATCTGGATGAGATAATTTTCTCACCCTATCACGAAGGCAGAGAATTAAGTTTGTTTTCATTTTGGGAGGATGACATGACCAATAACTGATAAATCTATTACTATATATTGGTTTTCTATACCAAGAAGTTCTTATAATATTGTCATCTCCCCTATGCACTTTCATGTCTAAAAACGGTAAAATACCATTTTCTTCTTTCTCAACAGTAAATTGTAAGTTCTCATTATAAGAATTGAACAAATTCAATGTAGACTGCACTTTATCATTAGGAAGGGCGAGAATCAAATCATCCACATACCTCTTGACGAAAGGAATTGGAAAACTTGAAGAATCAATAGATTGCTCGATGAGGTCATCCAAAACAAAATTAACTAATATTGGTGATAACGTAGACCCCATTGATGTGCCAAAAATCTGTTTATAAAATTTATCATTGAAAATGAAAACGTTAGAATCAAAAACAAATTGAAGTGCTTCCTTGAAAGCTGATAAAGTCAGTGTACAATGAGGTTGAATATCATCCCAATGTGCTGAAATGCTGTCTAAAATGACATTTAAGGGTAAATTTGTAAAAAGTGAGACCACATCGAAGCTGACAAGAACGAAACCATCTGGAATAACGAGATTGTTTATAAAACCACTAAACATGAAAGAATCTTTGATGTTATAATCATTTTCAAAGTTGTAAGATTTGGTCAGAATGTCTGTTAAATATTCTGCAATGTGCCCGTTAGGAGAGTCAAACGATGATAATATAGGTCTCATCGCTAAATTCTGCTTATGAATTTTAGGCAGTGCATAAAACCTAGGAATTATTGAATTATAAAATCTAAGTTTTTGAGCCACCTCCTTAGGAATTAATTTAGATTTCTCAAATGAGGTTACTAACTTATTAGCTTTCTGCTGCAATGTACAGACAGGATTCCTAGGAATGTTTTTATAATATTTAGTTTCAGATAAAAGTTGTTCAGAACGTGTTATATAATCCTCTCTATACATGGCAACAGTTACATTACCTTTATCGCTCCTTACTATATATACATTTGGATGCTCTCTAAGGAAATCTCTACACTCAAAAAAATATTTCTTCATGCAATGCCTGTCATTTTTGTGATTATGTGAAAAATTTGTGAGAATATTAGTAAATCGAGATCTAGCCAAATCTTTATTGTTATCATCTAAGTTCTTAATAATATTTTCCAAATCAGCTAAAATTTTTGATATTTTGAAATCAGTTATTGACGGCTCCACACTAAACCTAGGGCCTAACGACAGAAACTTTTTGACATTGTAAGGAAAGTCAATATCTGTTAAGTTCTTAAACCATCCCTCGTCATATTTAACATTGTTAAAGAGCGCATCCCTACTAGATTGTTTGCAGTTTTGTGTTCAACGGTCACTACCCTTCAGCTTTCGTTTATATATATATATATATAAACATATATATATATATATATATATATATATATATATATATATATATATATATATATATTGAACTAGTCATCTAGTTTTGTAAATATATTGAAATAAATAAACATAATAAAAAGGTCTTATTGTAACGGAAGGAGTGTCAGTAGACACAACCATTAGAATAAACTCAATAACAAGTCAAATATTAAAATATGAAAAGATTGAAATATAAATAAATCGGGTGAAATATTGATGTGAATGTTTTAAAAAGGGATGAAGAATAAAAATTCCAACACTATATTAGTTAATTAAATAGTAAATATTACCTGTACCAGTAATTCTGATTGGTTGTCAAAGTCACGGAATTCCGTATTACACTGAACACAGCCATAGCAATTTCTGCAGTTCGAAACGTCATATAATAGCTTGAAACCTAAATTAAGAAAAAAGAATAATCAGTCTAATGATAACTTAACATTATTTACATATTTTTTTTAGTTGTAGCAAAAGTTTAGAATACCATGTATTCATTCATTTATTGCAAAGGGTTGAAACTAGATGGAAAAGATAGTTGGAACACAGCCCAAACGTATAAAAAGGAAATGAATATTTACAGGAAGTATTGCCTGCTAGGGAATTTTCATTACCAACATAAAATCATTGCTTATTGATTATATATATATATATATATATATATATATATATATATATATAAATTTAATTACAAAAACAAAAATAATCAGGAGTTTATGTATAATAACTATAAAACAAGACTCTAACTAAAATAGAATCAATTACATATAGGTTAATTAATAATATGGGTTGTAAAATTTGTAAAAATAAACATTTCTCAAATTAGCTAAATAACATAAATATAAGAAAATGGACTATTGTAGGAGGAAAAGAGGACTTAATTAAAATTCCTTAATACAATAGAAATCTAAGTGAATCAGTGTTATTACCCTCCAGGACAATAAATTCATGTTTTTCAAAATAGTAACTAAAAGACTGGAGAATAATAATTTTAGTGATAAAAAACAAATAAGTGAGCTATGGACTAGGGAAGCTGAAATACTTGTTGATTTTGAAAAACAAAAGATGTCAATTTTAGATGGTGATGGAGGATGCGTCGATAAAAGATTGCACTCTGTACAAAATTGTTTAAAAAGTATTTAAAAGTTAAAATTATATAAAAATTTAAATCAAACTAATCACAAGAGTATCCAATCCTGTGTAAGGATTAAATAGTGCAGTAGGAGCATATCTCTTATGAGATATCTGCAAGATTTGAAGATGCGAAGGCAGCCGGCAGTGATAGCAAAAATAAGGTCTGTGTATTTTGCTTAAACTTATTTGGAATTCCAATTAACATTTTCAAAGTGTACACTCAAATCTTTAGTAGAACGTTCGAATTATATAACGCATAAAAAGGCCAAAAGCAATAAAATATGATGGATCATAAATTTATCTATAGAGAATTATATCTTTAATATCTATAAAATTATTATACTCACCTTTTGTAAATTTATCTATTTGAAATATCACGTGGATCATGAATGTTAAATTAAATCTCATATCTTCCTTTCAGCTATTGCATGTATAACTTTAAACTATCACTTTCTTGACCTTTAAACACACACACATATATAGTTTATAAATTATCACTTATATGTAATTGATTATAGAAACTTGATAATTTCAACAAATTTTTTCATCACAAGCACGCTAACGTCGTGTTGACTATAAAACGTTATTTATGGAAGGAAAACCTCCTTGTTTCATGTATATTGTAGCAGCGCATGCGTTTGGAGATTTAGCGCCGACGCAGTAGTGGGAACATTTTGTTATAAAGAAAACATGTATGATATAGGGTGGCACAATTCCATAAGAATAAATGTTCAAAGCAAATTAATAGTTTCAAAAATATTTTATTATGTTCCAATCAGATTAAAAATTTTCAAATTATTTTATTAAACAGCTTTACATTAATGTGTTGATTTTTTTTTATTCTCACATCCATGATTACATTATCAATATCATTGTTGTCGTATTTCAATCGTTTTATTTAACAGATATTGTTTCTTTCAGAGGTTGTAAGTTAAAGGTAAGATTATGAATATATTTCCTCAATCTTTGATTATTATATCCAGAACTCAAAGGGAGGATTCCCATGCTTCCGACTAATTAAATAAACGTTATAAATAAATAATTAAATAAATTGAGCTAGTCAGTCAAGGGAATAATTATAAATTTGCGCCCATAAATAAATTTAACAAAAAGATAAATTATAAATTATTCATTACAAATATAAATAATAATAAATTGTCGGCCCAACGTTGGGGCAAATATAAATAATTAAATTGCTTTAATTAATAACGAACAAAGAAATCATGGACAAGAAAATGGTATTGAGAGATGGAAAGCCGGTCGGAAACGATAGCGGATCGGAAGAGGAAAGAGAAGAGAGGAGCCATGGAATGGGAGATTTCCAGGTTCAATATTTGATCCAGGGACAGCAATCAGAAGGAGGTGCATCTGAAGAAAATACAAAAGGAGATGAAGAAGACGTGGAACAAGAAGATATACAAGAAAGGAGGGAAACACAAGGAGGAATAAATATAAATGAACAATGGATGCAACAATTATTTGCTATGTTGAGGGGAGACATAAACAGTATAAAGACAGACATGAACAAAATGGAACTAAATATGAGAGGAGATATTAACAATATGGATGGAAACATGAACAAAATGGAGCAAAATTTGAGGGGAGACATGAACACAATGAAGGAAGATTTGAATGAAAATTTAAATAGAATAGAGGGGAGCTTAAACGGGAAGATGGATAAAATGAATGGAAACATGAATAAATTGGAAAAGAAGATAGAAGCAGTGAAAGCTGAAAGTATTCAAGAATTCAGGAAACTTCGGGAAGAAAATGAAGAAAGCAGAAAGCAGATAGAGAAGGTGAAAGAAGACATTGGGGATCCAAACAAACATCTGAGGATAGAAATCCAAGAAAACGGTATGAAAATTCGAGAAAACATAGAAAAGATCATAGTAGAAGAAGTATCAGAATTTAGAAGAGATATAGAAGAGAATTTACCAGAAAATATTAAAGTAGAGGTATCAAAACAAGCTAAGCATATAACAAAGGAAGTGGAACAGATAAAAGAAAACGTAAACAGAAAATTCAAGGATTTAGATGGCCGGATAGAAGAAAGAACGGGGATGAGTTAAGCAATCACTGAAGATATAAATCGACAAGTAAATAAAGAAATAGAAGAAATGAATAGGAAATTTAAGAATACGGTAGAGGAAATGGAAGAGAATTTGAGAAGAAGTGGAGGAGTCAATGTATGTCCAGGAAATTTCCATAGCAATTTCGAAATCGGGGTGAAATTTGATGGAAATATAAACAATATACATCCCAAAGTATTCCTAAAAATAATTCGGAATAAAATTAAAGGATTAAGAGATATCATGGAGATAAAGCTCATTATAAGGAGCATATTACAGGGCCATGCTTTGTTATGGTTCTGTAACAAGGAAGAACAGATACAAAGCTTAGGAGATTCTGAGCAACAATTCTTAGCCTATTTCTGGGGAGAATTGCAACAAGCGACATTCAGGGAAAGGCTTTACTTCGGAAAATTTGATTACAAGAAGAGCAAAAACCTTAACAATTACGCTATGCAATTATACAATATAGCCCAGTACTTAGAACCTGGAATGAAGGAGGAAGAATTAGTGTTGTACATTGGAAGACATTATAATTCCAAAGTAGCTGAAACTATAGCGCTTCATAATATAAAATCTATGGATAGTCTATCAAGCTACTTACAACGAGTGGAAAGGAGCTATACAAATCACAATGATCTACGAGACAATCGATCAAGTGAAAATGGGAACGGACAGCAAAGAAGAGAAAATGAAAGGAGAAATGATTATAGAAATAATGAAAATAGAAATTACGAGAGAAGAGGACCAGGACGGGATAATAGAAATCCGAGATATGATAACCATAGAAATGAAAATGGAAATCACCGAAATGGATATCAGAATGGGAACGATGATAATCGAAATAATGGAAATAGGCAATACGAAAATGGAGGAAATTATCAAAATTATGGAAGACGAAATGATAACGGTAATAGAAATAGGAACTGGCAACAAAATAGAAGGGATGGAAGAAATAATGAATATGATCGAAGAAATGAGGACAGGGACCTATTATCAAAGAGATGGTCGAGAAGAAGACAGAAGACAGGTTAATTTGATATAAAATCAGGAAGAGGTAAGAAGGGATAGTGATCAGGGCCCGAGTTCTGATCCAAATTTCGAATAAGTTGCTAGTTGCTCTTACGTGCATAATATTATCTATTCTTCTAAATATCAACATCCTAGGGAATTCATTTTAGACGAAGATCACACAAACCAAGAATTAACTAGATTAATATTTATAGAGGGAAATTTAGAAAACATTAAATGTAGAGTTTTGTTAGATACGGGTTCAGAAGTGTCCATCATAAATCAAAATATCGTAGACAATTTAAATCAGGACAATATTATGGTGATAAATACGCATAAAATATCATTAGTAGGGGCAAATGAAAGAAAATTGTATGAAGCAACAAAAACTATAATGACAAATTTAGAATTAAATGGCAAGATTTTATCAGTACAATTGTTAATAGTAAAAAATTTAAAATATGACATAATCATAGGTACAGATGAACTGAATAAACATAGAATTATAATAGATTATAAAATGCAAAATATAATATATAATGAGCATACAATACCATTTATGACAAAATATCAAACAGATATAGGGAAGAACGAATGTGCAATTGGACAATTAAATCACATTGTTGAAGAAGAACGAAACATGAGGGATGAATTATGCCTGGAGGAATATAAACAGAGAGTATATGAATTACTTGACTCTCATAAAAAACTATTCAATGAAGAAGTATGTGTTGCAACCAGATATGTACATAAAATAGCAGTAATACTAGAAAGAAAAAATTTAAAGATCAAAACCTATCCGATACCGTATAAATTAAAACAAGAGGTCTACCAAGAAATAAATAAAATGTTACATGACGGTATAATTGAAAAATCAAATTCACAATACATAAGTGCTATAACATGTGTAAAGAAGAAATCGGGAGATATTAGAATATGTTTGGATGCTAGGAATATAAACACATTTACAAAAAAAACAATCCATTAAATATTGAAGGTATATTTGGAAGAATTACAAAGGCTTATATATTTTCAAAATTAGATCTAAAGCATAGCTTGTGGTTAATTCCATTGGATCATCGTAGTAGACAATACACAGCATTCATGGTAGATGGAGTGGTGTACCAATTTTGTGTGGTGCCGTTCGGACTACAAAGCTCTTGTGCTGCTTTAGTACAAACTCTGCATACAATCTTAAATCCTTATGAAGATTTCACTCTTCACTACATGGATGACATCTTGATTTTTTCTGAAACAGAAGAGAAACATCAAAAACATTTGGAAATAATATTAAATGAATTAGAAAACGCTGGACTCAAGTTAAATTTAGACAAATTTCAGTTTTATAAAAGAGAAGTGGATTATTTAGGATATGTTTTAAATGACACTGGTATAACAATGAATCCTGAGAGAATTAAAGCAATTTTGGAGTATAAGACACCGAATAATTTAAGAACTTTGCGGGGATTTCTAGGTGTCATTAATTATTTCAAGACGTTAATACCCGATCTAAGTAGGAGAGAAATTCCTCTCATAGAATCATTAAAGAAGGATACTAAGTGGAAATGGGATGAGAGAAGAGAAAAGGCATTTCAGGAATTAAAAGAAATTTTTATAAGCAGTTTAAAAGTTTTTCATCCACAGTACGACAAACCGTTTATCTTAAGAACTGATGCTTCGATAGAAAAATTGGCAGGTGTATTAGTTCAAATACAAGAAGGATGTGAAGTACCTATTAGTTTTATATCCCGAGTGACCAAACCAGCAGAGAGGATATACTCCATAACAGAATTGGAGATGGCTAGTGTAGTATTTTGCATAAGTAAATTAAGATTTTATCTATTAGGAGCTAAGTTTATTGTAGAAACCGACCATTCAGCATTAACAGCTATGTTAAAAAACCGTTATGCCAATAATCGTGTTCACAGGTGGATATTATTGCTACAAGAATATGAATTTGAAATCAAATAAATTCCAGGGAAACAAAATATTGTAGCTGATCCATTAAGTCGAGCAGATGAAGTAGGAAACGATCAGACAAAATTTCAAATTGGAATAAACCAATTGTACCAAACAGAGGGGATATTTACATTGGAAAAGGTTAAAGAAGATCAGAGACATTTTGATAACGAGAAAGTTAAAGGTGCCTATAAAATTGATGAAGTGTGGTATAAGAAATTAGAGGACAGAGAAGTATTTGTAATAAGTAAGGAGTTTGCACAGGAAATTATTCGTCATCTACATAAAGAGAATGGACACATAGGAACAAGAAAACTATGGACTTTGTTTAGAGAAAATTATGTGGCGAAGAAGGATTTAAGTGTGGTGAAAGAAGTATGCAAATATTGTCAACTAAGTCAATTGGCCAAAGAGAAAAATTACCATAACTGCATGACAGCGAAATCTATGATAACAAATAAACCATTACAGACTGTGGTAATGGACTTTATTGGAAACTTAATTAGAAGTGAATCGGGCAATAAGAATTTATTAGTTATAGTAGATGTATATATCAAATTTATTAAAACTTTTCCGTGTAAGAGATCTACAGCTAAAGTTGTAATAGAATGTTTAAGAAGACACATAGAAGAAGTAGGAAGACCTGAAAGAATAATACTCGACCATGCTACATACTTTGAAAGTATAAAATTAAAACAATATTGTGACAAGGAACAAATAGAATTACAATTTATTAGTATTAGAAGACCTAGCTCCAATCCAGCAGAGAGATATATAAAAGAAATTTTGAAATATTTAAGAATACTTTGCCAAGGGATAAATATTCGATGGGATGAAAACATGGATAGAATTGAAGAATTTATTAATAATTTACCACATGGAGTAACAGGTGAAAGTCCAATTTATTTGATGAAAGGTATTCAACCGAAACGAAAATGGATTGTGAATAGAGATACTACCCTAGAAGAGATATTAGAAAAGGTAAATATAAGAATCAGGAGGAATGCTGAGAAATATATTCGGGATCAGAACAAGAAGATCAAGAAGATAACACGATTTAACAAAGGAGAATTGGTTATAATCAAAGCACTAAAAACATCTAATAAAGCAGAAGACCAATGTATTAAATTGCAATTGCCATTCGAGGTACCTTATGAGGTATTAACTGAAAATGCACAAAACAGTTATAAATTGGTATACCTACCCGGGAACCAACATGGTCAGGGTGTTTTTAACATTGAGTCAATTTATAAATATAACTCTCAATAAACGATACAAGAATGAAATAAGAAAAAGAGGAATAGATAATATTATGTTACTTACATGTAAATAAATAGTAGTATTACAGGTAGATGTAATGGTTCCAATGTTCTGCATAAGTAGCACTTCCATGTAACATAAAATATTAGATACTAGGTAGATATAAGGCTTTCATTTTTTTTCATATGTAGGATACATATAGATGGTTTCCATTATCATAGTTAAGAATCTAAAAAGAAAAAAATATTAATAAAAAGCTTATAGATAATTTTAAGTAAAAGTAGGGTAACTTCACATTTAAATCATAAGGAAAGTTAGAGTAGCTATATAAATAAAAACCCAAACAAATAGAGACACAATTTGTTATAAATAAATATATAATACCAAAGACAGACTGAAATACAAGCGACAATATAATGTTAAGAAATTTTGTGAGAATTTATTAGGTAGAGGGGATAAGAAACAGAATTTACACTTATTAATAAGAACAGGTAGGTTTTAGGAAGGACAAGCTCGTTATCAATTGAATAACACAGTAAAAGAGGTGGAAAGGAAAGAAAGTTTTAAATCAAGATATAGAATTTGAGATATTCATGTCAAATAAAATTGTATAGGAATTATGGAGATAAGTAACAATGAAATATGGAAGCAAAGATTTATATAAAATATGATATGATTAATTATTATGAGATAGGGAGAAATGAAATATATATAAAGTATAATGTAAATAATATATTGACGAAATGAAGTTGATGAGTTATAATTAAGAATTATGCAAATAAATATAAATAGGGATAGTGAGCAAAGAAAAAGGTTAGATCATAGGAGCAATTATATTGACATGAATAAGGGTTGAAAATAAGATATGAAAATATATGAAATATTGGAAATAATAGAGTTTTTCTTGAATTTGAAGATAAGATAAGAATAAGAGAGCATTGAAAGAATTGTTAAGTGAAGGAAAAAGGTGTAAATAAAAGTATAAGCAAGAAACAGAATAAGAATAAAGATTCTACGGTGTGAATAAATGAATAATAATTGGAATAGGAATTGAAGCAAAACAATAATATAGAATGGTATACTAAGAGTAAACAAAGATATATAAGATGTTTGAAACCAGAATGATTTGTCTCATATTTGTAAAAATATTTAGAATAGGATAGGATAGAATTAGATAATGGAAACTAAGTCTAAGATAGAAATAGTAAAAAATTAAATATAGGATTCTTCAAATTCAATTTCTGTTAAAAAAAAATAATGAATTAAGTAGAATATAATTATTAGCCTGAACGTTGAAATTGAAATTTTAAAAAGGCAACTTAAAAGCTTCCTTTTTGAAAATTTAAATTTGAGGGGAGTTGAACTAGTCATCCAGTTTTGTAAATATATTGAAATAAATAAACATAATAAAAAGGTCTTATTGTAACGGAAGGAGTGTCAGTAGACACAACCATTAGAATAAACTCAATAACAAGTCAAATATTAAAATAGAAAAAGATTGAAATATGAATAAATCGGGTGAAATATTGATGTGAATGTTTTAAAAAGGGATGAAGAATAAAAATTCCAACACTATATTAGTTAATTAAATAGTAAATATCACCTGTACCAGTAATTCTGATTGGTTGTCAAAGTCACGGAATTCCGTATTACACTGAACACAGCCATAGCAATTTCTGCAGTACGAAACGTCATATAATAGCTTGAAACCTAAATTAAGAAAAAATAATAATCAGTCTAATGATAACTTACATATTTTTTTTAGTTGTAACAAAAGTTTAGAATACCATGTATTCATTCATTCATTGCAAAGGGTTGAAACTAGATGGAAAAGATAGTTGGAACACAGCCCAAACGTATAAAAAGGAAATGAATATTTACAGGAAGTAATGCCTGCTAGGGAATTTTCATTACCAACATAAAATCATTGCTTATTGATTATATATATATAAAATTTGATTACAAATCAAAAATAATCAGGAGTTTATGTATAATAACTATGAAACAAGTGTATGGGCGGGAAATAAGTGGACTGTATTTTTTACTTTACTACTTTATTATTGATACCGGCAATAATGTAGTGCGAACAATAAAGAAATCGTATAAAAAAGGAGGAAGCAAATAACACTTACCCCTGTTATTCCAGCAGGTCTTCTTGTCGGTACCGACTAGTATGAAGCACAGGACCACGTAAAGTGTAACTTCTGGGTTGACACACTTAATTTTATTGTAAAAAAATGAATTTGACTACGAGCGACCACATTTATCGTGTACCGTTCAAACACTACTGGTGGTCCTTTTTCTTAAATCTAGTTGGCGCGCGCCGAACTATGGCTTGACTTCGGGACAATGCTAATTGCTTCCAAAATTTTACTTAAAAATTGCCGTGGGGACTGAACATGCCGCCCACCAAAATGGAACATTTTAGCACTAAATCGAGATTAACAATAATAATTAGAATAGTTGGCGTTCAATGATTCAACATGAGAAGAGAGAGGATGAAAAATTTACATTTAAATTGCATTCACTGAGTGAAACGGCTAACTAAAACTTAAATATAATGAGAAAAATGAACAAATAAAAAATGAAAAAAAAAAAGAAGAAATTAATTGTGTGGCAAAGGACACACCTTTGAAACAGGTCGCTTAAATTCACCTTTAGCGGTGCGCAATGTGATAACCCGAATGACCTTATCCGCGCCGCGGTGAACTTCTGTGACACGAGCCAGTGACCATTTTAAAGGAGGCAAATTATCATCCTTTATAAGAACTAAAGTATCCTTTTCAACAGGAGTACCCGGAAGTGTCCATTTGCTCCTCTGATGAAGTGTATGAATATATTCTCGATGCCACCTGGTCCAGAAATCTTGCTGAATTCGCTGAACCAGCTGCCAACGAGAGAGACGCCCTAGCTTTATATCCTGGAGGTCAGGATCTATAAGGGTACCCACAGGTGTGAAAGTTAAAAAATGGGCTGGAGTGAGTGGAAGGAGATCATGAGGATCAGAGCTAATTGGACAGAGGGGTCTAGAGTTTAGAATGGCCTCTATTTGCACTAGAACCGTATATAATTCCTCGTAAGTGAGGATCTGATCGCCTATAACCCTAGAGAGATGAGTTTTAACTGATTTAATGCCTGCCTCCCACAGACCTCCGAAATTGGGTGCTGAGGGAGGATTAAAATGCCACTTAATGCGCTCCCTTCCAGTAGCATCTTGCATGGCTTGGTCCAGTTGCTTACGAGCCCCAACAAAATTTGTTCCGCAATCGCTGTATATATTATTAACGGAACCCCTACGAGCAATCAATCGACGAAGCGCGGCAACAAATGTGTCTGTGGATAGGTCTGAAGCCAATTCTAGATGAACAGCCTTTGTGGCCATACAAACAAAGAGAGCGAGATAAGCCTTATGAGTTTTGGCTCCACGAAATCGTCCAAGTGTTATACAAAAGGGTCCCCCGTAATCCACACCAATATTTGAGAAGGGTTTCACTTGAGATAGACGAACAGACGGTGAATTGCCCATTAAGGGCTGAGATGAAGTAGGGTTAGCTCTAAAACATTTTATACAACGGGAAATTACTCTACGTATCGAACGTTTTGGGGCGAGAATCCAGAACTTCTGGAGAAGTAGGAAGTGGAGAGTTTGCAGTCCAGGATGAAGATATTTCCGATGATAGTATTCTATAAGTCGATACGTGAAGGTATGACTGCTGGGTGAAAGAATAGGGTGCTTTTTATGAAATGACAAACTAGAGTGAACAAGTCTACCGCCCACCCTGAGCAGTCCTTGATCATCTAAGAAAGGGCTCAATTTTCGCAAGTACTTTGATACGCGAAGATTCTTTTGAAGCAAGGGTATTTCACGAGCAAATGCATGAGATTGAGTAAATTTTATGAGGTGGACAAGAGCATTATCAAAATCACTTTCTGAAAATGAATCAAATCGTGCATTAGTGGGATTACGTGCATTAAGAATAAATCTAAGTACGTAGCAAATTATTCGTTGTATTTTTTCAAGGCATGAAAAATGAGATAAAATAATATGAATAGGGGATTGATCTGATTCAACTTGACAAGCAGTTTTGCGTAGTTCTTCAGAAACTTCGGAAATTTCAAATTTAGATAGAGAGGTAGGCCAACCATCGTAAGTTTCACATAACCAAGGAGGTCCCGCCCACCATAGAGAATT
This sequence comes from Galeruca laticollis, assembly GCA_963921935.1. Lineage (NCBI taxonomy): Eukaryota > Metazoa > Arthropoda > Insecta > Coleoptera > Chrysomelidae > Galeruca > Galeruca laticollis. The sequence continues at coordinate 84,730,320 of OY998176.1, read as the reverse complement.
ATTGAGAATTTCTTGAGGGAATATGCCTCTTGAGGCAGGGTCTGCAGGATTGTCTGCGGAAGTAACATGTCTCCAAATAGAGGGAGGAATCTTCTCTTGGATCAATGTCACCCGGTTTGATACGAAAGTAGCCCATTTGTGGGGAGAGCTTCGTACCCAAGAAAGTACAATGGTGGAATCTGTGTAAGTGGACACATTTCTAATCTGTAATGAATCTAGAAGATTTGTCTGTACAAAATGCATTAATTCAGACAACAATAAGGCCCCACATAATTCAAGTCGAGGTAAAGAGATTTTTTTGAGAGGAGCTACCCGGGTTTTGCTACACACTAAATGTGTTTTGATCTTACCATTCTCGTCTTCAGACCGTAAATAAATTACAGCGGCATACGCCTTTTCTGAGGCATCACAAAATCCATGAAGATCATAGTTACAATTATGAGGAGAAGTTATTTGTCGAGGAATACGCAGTGAGGATAGAGAAGGCAAATTTGTCCTAAAACTACGCCAAAAATCAACAATATTATCTGGTGGAGATGAGTCCCACGGAATCCCAAGAGCCCAAAGTGATTGGACTAGTATTTTGAGAGAAACTGTTACAGGGGAGAGAAATCCTAACGGATCAAAGATTTTTGCGAGTTCAGAAAGTATTAAGCGCTTGGTACAGCACTCATTGTTACTTAAGACATTATAACACAAGAAATCTTGAGAAGGGTTCCAACAAAGTCCTAAAATTTTAAGAGTAGTTTGACTATCAAAGTCAAACGAGGGCAGATCAACTTGTAAATCAGCAGCCGGCAAGGATGAGAGAAATTGAGTGTTATTACTGGCCCATTTACGCAGGTGAAAGCCACCGCTAGATAAAAGGGCAATAAGCTTCTGTTGAACAGTGAAGGCTTCTTCTAAAGAACTACAACCAGAAACAATATCATCAACATATATATCCGTACGTAAAATTTGAGAAGCAAGAGGGTATGAATGTTTATACATATCAGCTAAATGGAGAATAGTTCGAATGGCTAAAAAAGGCGAAGAAGTGATACCATAAGTGACTGTTTTGAGACGATAATCTTGAATATTGCCAGAAGGATTAAAACGCCACAAGATGCGTTGATAGTCACGATGAATCTGCTCTATAAGGACCTGGCGAAACATCTGCTTTATGTCCGTGGTGAAACATACATTGTACGTACGAAATCTAAGAAGAATTGATTGGATATCTTGTTGAAGCTTGGGGCCTGAAAGCAGGATATCGTTCAAAGAAAGACCATTGGAGCCTTTCGCGGAAGCATCAAATACCACCCTAAATTTAGACGTATCTGACTTAGCAATACAGTGATGAGGGATATAATAACTAGAAGAGATAAGTTCACTGCCGTGAACGGGTTCCATATGATCGGAATTTAAATAATCTTCCATAAAATCTTTATATTGAGTATATAATTGAGGAATTTTTACCAAACGACGTTCTAAAGATAAAAATCTTCTTAGAGCGATGTCCCAAGAATCGGAGAAATCATATGGGGTATTACGAAAGGGGAGAGATACTACAAAACGTCCAGTAGAGTCCTGACGTATGGAGTCTAAAAATATTCTTTCGGCTAAGAGATCATCAGACGATGAGTGAGAGCGAGAGGGTATGGAATCAATTTCCCAAAATCTTTTAACTTCACTTTCTAGAGATAATTCTGCGGAAGTAAAGAACGAATGAGCAGTCTGATTTGAGGTATGATTGACTTTTCCCATGATTATCCAACCAAAAATCGTGTCTGAAGCAACGGGTTTATCGATTGAAGACTTATTAAAACCACCTTGGAGAATATTAGCAAACACGTCAACACCTAGAAGCATGTCCACAGGAAGGGACTGCATGAATTGAGGATCCGCAAGTCGTAAGTTTGCGAATTCCTGAAAATGATGCTTAGGTATAGAGACACTGGGCATATCAGAGCAAATTTGTGGCAAAATAACAAAGTCTAGAGTAAGAAGAGGTTCCGGAGCATATCGTGGTTTAATAGTACAAGTGACTCCTTGTGAAGCCTGAGAAGAGATTTGACCCACACCCCTTATCTCCAAAGAGAGAGGAAAGTTCTTTAAGCCCAGTTTATTACAACATTTAGCAGAAATGAAGTGACTCTGACTGGCACTATCTAGAAGAACTCTAACAGAATGAAAACGACCTTGGCTATCTTTAACATCGATCATAGCGGTAGACAACAATACTGTACTATTTACGCGAGAGAGTAGGTTGACTGAAGTTTCAACATTAGAACGAGCAGTCAAATGGGAAGCGCTAGTTGATGCAACTGGAGTAATCGGAGTATTATTTGGAAGAGCTTGTGAAGTAGTAATTGCATCAAAGTGTAAAAGAGTGTGGTGCCTGCGTGAACATTTTCGACAACGCAGTTGAGATGGACAATTAAAATTGTTATGTTTGTAACCAAGACAATTTGTACACCAATTCTTGGATTTTACGAAATCATATCTTTCGTTAGGAGACTTAGCTAAGAAACCTTGACAATTGTATATTAAATGTTGCTGATGGCATAATTGACAATTTATTTTAGAGTCAGACTGGGTGATAAATGCACTACTAATTCGCTGTTTTTGAGGGGTGTGTTTTGGAGTGCTTTTAATTTTAGGTGAAGAGAACCTTTTAGGAGAAGGAACAATAGTTTCATTCCCATTATTTGCAAGTGAGCGCGCATTGACATCAACTTCAGCAATACGAACACTATCCATAGCGTCACATTGAGTCTCTAAAAACTCTATAAGCGTAGTATAATATTCATCAGCAGGTAAATTATCCTTTTATTGCAGCTCAAAGCGAGTTTTAGTATTATTATCTAATCTATCTAACAACATATTGTAAAATATGAAATCCCAATTCTTGACATTATAACCTAAATTCTCTAAAATGGCCAAGTTCTTCTCAAAACTATCAGTCAACCTACGTAAAGCCTCATGATCATCTGAACTGTCCATTGCAGGAGTAAATTGTAAAGCATGCCAATGGGAGCGAGCAATTAACAACTTTTTATCAAAACGCTTTCTGAGTCTATTGTATGCTACAACATAAGTATTACCTCATAAAGGTACACTAGAAATGAGATCATAAGCAACTGAAGAAGTGGATGTCAATAAATAATTAAACTTATCTATATTCGTTAAAGAATCATTATTATGTACCATTGAATCAAACATATCAATAAACGTTTGCCAATGTTGATAATCTCCGTCAAAGACAGGAACAGTGAGTTTGGGCAATCTAACATAACAATTAGATCTAAAAGTAGTCACATTTTGAGTAGAGTTTTGATTAATATTATTATCACTAATATCGTCTTCGAATAGTTGAGTATAAACTGCTTGAACATGATAATAGTTATTATCAAAATCTGTACGAGCGATATTATGTGGCTCTAAGTCTGCACCTTCCTGTGTAGACACAATACCAATTATGCCATTATGAGCTCTAAGAAAATCATCACGAATATTTTCGATATGTTTATACCTACATTTAAAATTATTTCGTAAGCCTGTATTTTTGAGTGCGTCGTTAGCAATTGTTAATAGAGCATTTAAGTTGAGAATTTCACTTTGACGTTGAGCAATTAATAATTTAAGTTTCTTAGCTTCAGACATGACGAGTATTTATAAAAAGTAAACACTTGACAATGAGAATTATGAATGAAATATTATTTAAATCAAAAGCATATAAAGAGAGAGAGCGAACGTTACTGCTTTCGCAAATAAAAGAATTATTTATGTCGAGCGAAAAAATGCGAAAACAACGAGTTATAAGGAGATTCTTTTGACTAGATAACATTCACTCAATTATATCAAGTATTCAATAATAGTATTTGTGTGAGAGGGGAATATAATTACGATATATAGAGATTAAGCAGTGCACTCTAATAATTATTGAAATAAAATATATTTAATGAGAGAATGTTCATAAAAATATGTGAATATAATGTGGACTTCTTCCAGCTGATTTACTGTATCGGTCACTGGCCAGGTCAAGAATGAAATTCACAGATGCGTCAATTAATATGCGCGTTCGGTACCTACTGTCTAGACTTACCGAAAAGTATATTGAATAAAATGTCGGCCACAAATGGATTTAATTTTATCAACAGGTGTTCAAAAATTAATAAATCATAAATTATGGGATTTTAAGGGCTGAAAATATCCGGAAAAATCCTGCTCGAAGGACCAAGATGTATGGGCGGGAAATAAGTGGACTGTATTTTTTACTTTACTACTTTATTATTGATACCGGCAATAATGTAGTGCGAACAATAAAGAAATCGTATAAAAAAGGAGGAAGCAAATAACACTTACCCCTGTTATTCCAGCAGATCTTCTTGTCGGTACCGACTAGTATGAAGCACAGGACCACGTAAATTGTAACTTCTGGGTTGACACACTTAATTTTATTGTAAAAAAATGAATTTGACTACGAGCGACCACATTTATCGTGTACCGTTCAAACACTACTGGTGGTCCTTTTTCTTAAATCTAGTTAACGCGCGCCGAACTATGGCTTGACTTCGGGACAATGCTAATTGCTTCCAAAATTTTACTTAAAAATTGCCGTGGGGACTGAACAACAAGACTCAAACTAAAATAGATTCAATTACATATAGGTTAATTAATAATATAGGTTGTAAAATTTGTAAAAATAAACATTTCTCAAATTAGCTAAATAACATAAATATAAGAATATTGACTATTGTAGGAGGAAAAGAGGACTTAATTAAAATTCCTTAATACAATAGAAATCTAAGTGAATCAGTGTTATTACCCTCCAGGACAATAAATTCATGTTTTTCAAAATAGTAACTAAAAGACTGGAGAATAACAATTTTAGTGATAAAAAAACAAATAAGTGAGCTATGGACTAGGGAAGCTGAAATACTTGTTGATTTTGAAAAACAAAAGAAGTCGATTTTAGATGGTGATGGAGGATGCGTCGATAAAAGATTGCTCTCTGTACAAAATTGTTTAAAAAGTATTTAAAAGTTAAAATTATATAAAAATTCAAATCAAACTAATCACAAGAGTATCCAATCCTGTGTAAGGATTAAATAGTGCAGTAGGAGCATATCTCTTATGAGATATCTGCAAGATTTGAAGATGCGAGTGCAGCCGGCAGTGATAGCAAAAATAAGGTCTGTGTATTTTGCTTGAACTTATTTGGAATTCCAATTAACATATTCAAAGTGTACACTCAAATCTTCAGTAGAACGTTCGAATTATATAACGCATAAAAAGGCCAAAAGCAATAAAATATGATGCATCATAAATTTATCTATAGAGAATTATATCTTTAATATCTATAAAATTATTATACCCACCTTTTGTAAATTTATCTACTTGAAATATCACGTGCATCATGAATGTTAAATTAAATCTCATATCTTCCTTCCAGCTATTGCATGTATAACTTTAAACTATCACTTTCTTGACCTTTAAACACACACACATATATAGTTTATAAATTATCACTTATATGTAATTGATTATAGAAACTTGATAATTTTAACAAATTTTTTCATCACAAGCACGCTAACGTCGTGTTGACTATAAAACGTTATTCATGGAAGGAAAACCTCCTTCTTTCATGTATATTGTAGCAGCGCATGCGTTTGGAGATTTAGCGCCGACGCAGTAGTGGGAACATTTTGTTATAAAGAATACATGTATGATATAGGGTGGCACAATTCCATAAGAATAAATGTTCAAAGCAAATTAATAGTTTCAAAAATATTTTATAATGTTCCAATCAGGTTAAAAATTTTCAAATTATTTTATTAAACAGCTTTACATTAATGTGTTGATTTTTTTTTATTCTCACATCCATGATTAAATTATCAATATCATTGTTGTCGTATTTCAATCGTTTTATTTAACAGATATTGTTTCTTCTAGAGGTTGTAAGTTAAAGGTAAGATTATGAATATATTTCCTCAATCTTTGATTATTATATCCAGAACTCAAAGGGAGGATTCTCATGCTTCCGACTAATTGAATAAACGTGTTAAATAAATAATTAAAAAAAATTGAGCTAGTCAGTCAAGGGAATAATTATAAATTGGCGCCCATAAATAAATTTAACAAAAAGATAAATTATAAATTATTCAATACAAATATAAATAATATATATATATATATATATATATATATATATATATATATATATATATTTAGTTTAGTCTTAAAATAAGCAAAGTTTTATTGATATATTTTAGTAACATGCCGAAACAGGTGTTATTATTACACCTCTCGGAACCCTTCGGGTTAATTTATTCATGATTAGCTGTACATTTATATACTGCGCTATATGTTATACGATTCTCCCATATTTTGTGATTGATTTATTGTTATCATAGTGTATGTATTTTTGAAAATAATTGAATAAATTATTATTATTATTATATATTATAACGTATACGTAAGGTAGAAACATTATTATGAGACAGAATATTTAGAAATTGCTATATAATGAAACAGTAGACTATATTTTACTAGGAAGATAAGAATGAGATATTAAAATTGCTCATATTTATTAGATAATTGTAAGTATTTTCACTCAATTTGCTAATACAGCTTTCATATAATTATTAATTGAAGGAAACTTTACAACTTGCAATGAATTAAACAAAGAGAAACTTTACCTTAAATCATAAATCCGAAACCATAGTTGGTAGCTTGGCGTCGGTTCGAGGAGGTTGTTAGGAGCAGCGTTCCAGAAAGGTAAGTACTGCATTTCAATTTCAGATTCTGATGGAAGTCGATGTGTGAATTAATTTCACTCTTAGGACATCCTCTTTTTTTCAACATATTTATTTATGCATGGAAACGATATTCTCGAAAATTATACAAATAATAACAAATACTTTAAACTACTAACAGATATCATATAACATATCGGTTTAAAATTTGACCTATAGTCATACATAATTATTTAAATATACCATGGTATGTTGATTTACACTAATTTATTTAGTAATGTGCCAGGTGTCCCTGACACTGAGACTTGTTTTAGACATTATACTCCATAATCGTGCCTAAAGAAGTTGCAGTGTCGACAAATCGCGTCACAGTACTGAATAAATTAGGGAAAATGAACATATATCTTGTTTTATTCTATTTAATATGAGCTTACATGAAGTAGAAGCTACTATAGAATTCTAAAAATAATATATAGGTTTTCCAAGAACTTAATAGGTACCAAAAATTCGGGAGCAAGTAGATGAGGTTAAAATAATGTTGGAAACTCAAATAGATTTTTGAAATACGAGCCTTCGAAACCGTACATTTTATCGACTTCAAACAAGAATATGTTTTTATTAGTATATCGATTGATAACTTTAGTTTTTGTACTCACTTATTGTACAGGTTGTTTCTGGGTAAAATCCCCACCTGGATTTCTGTGGGCAACCATTTATACCACCAAGCACAGCACATGGATGCACGTAACCAATCACAGAAATTCTATATCTTTTGAGTGTATAATTAAGAAGTCATGTATAAACATAGATTTTTATTTCGAAATTTCAGAGGCCTACAACTCCGAAATGAATACTCGTTTCACAAAAACTTCTAACATTATTTTGACGTAATCTGCTTGCTCACGAATTTTTGGTACCTGGGCACACTTTCATAATTCCCACAGAGAAAATGGGCATTCCACACACAGTTTATCATCAGAAATCTATCACGCTCTCTATGAACTACTCGTAAATTAATGTCCATTTCATTTTGTAGCATGACACAAGAATATTTCCGATTCCCGGCGGAATACGTAAGTACTCAGACTGTTAATTAAGAAATATTTTATTTTAATGTTACCTTTTTATAGTATGAAGTTGGCTCTACAAACTACAAGAACAAACGTAAAAATCAATGGTTTTGCAACAGAGCTCCTACTCCTGAAATACAACAAATACCTTCTGTTCAAAAAGCAACATCTACTGATCAGGTCGAAACTATAACATTATCTGATGATTCTGTACAAAATGGATCTATTAATATGGATGGGAACCAAAAAACAACTGCTTGCATAGAAATAGTAAGTTAACTAAAATCTAATATTATTCTCCCATTTTAAACCCTTTAAACGGGTATGCTGATAAAGAACTGAAGTAGAATAAGATAGCTATCACGACTTCGACCTCATTTATGATATTAGCATTAATTTTGACTTTATTTATATTTATTTGATTTTGATTCATTCCTTGTTTGCAAGTTTATTTGTTTCATTATAGAAGTTCGGAAATTTTAGAACTCTTCATACAAAGGTTTATTATTTATTCTAAATATATAATAGTTCTATATAATATTGTGTTATGCTTTCTAACAGTTTTTATTTTACTCCATGTTATGAGGTGCGTGGAGTTAAAACCATCTTGGATTCACAAATAAAGAACGCTGAAAAGGGCTAGTATATCTATTGCACGGACTTGATGCCTTTAATCTTATAGTAAAATGTGTACCTCCCATCTTTAAGAACAATTTGTATCCACTACGTTATTTTAATTTAATTACCAATAAACATTATATTTATATGTTCTAATACCGTTTTTTTTTCAGTTTCAGCTTTCTAATAACGAGTCTTCGTTTGATGATGTTGAAGCAGATTCTATCTATGTTCCATCTGAAAGTGGTGGTTCTTCCGTGAGTGAATATTTGATATTCTTATCATGCATTCTTAAGTAAAAATATCTTTCAGGAGATGTCTTTGACTTCCCCTCAACTGTTTTGCACGCCTCCCTCATCCGAAACTTCTCATCATCACGAAACCCGTGATATTGATTGTGAATGTGAAGATGCTTCCTATAATGATAGTAATAGAACCATCCTTGATCATACCAATACAAGGTCACCGCGGGATAACAATTATGACTTTTTTGATGAGAGCATCAAAACAAATGACAGAGTTTCATCGAAAACCACAAAAGCTATTACCGATTCCAAGAAAAAAAGTGTGTTCTGTGTTTTTTGTGAATCAAATGTACTCAATTTTCCACGCCATATAACAAGAAATCATGAAACTGAATTGGAAGTACATAAAATTTTAGCTCAACCACTGCGGAGTAAAAAGAGGAACCAGTTACTAATCGCTCTTAGGAAGAAAGGCAATTATTTAAGAAGCGTTGAAGCTACGAAACCTGTGAGAAAAGGAAATGAAAATACAAATTATCTACCATGTATACATTGCTTGGGGTTCTATTCAGCACGGAATTTATGGAGACATAAGAAAAAATGTGAGGAAAATCCAGCCAAAGGAATTACCGAGAAAAATTGCCAGTCAAACGCACAAATTTTTTTATTACGTCACCTCCGAGTGGACCCTCAGTTGAAGGGCAACGTTTCTCCCCGTATGCGGGCTGATCAAATATCTCTAATCGCAAAAAAAGATCCGCTCATATGTGCATTTGCAGCGAGATATTTGAAAATTCATAGAGAAAAACATTTCATTGCTGTTGCCTCCAGAAAAATGCGAGAATTGGCACGACTCTTGATAGAGACAAAAAAAAATAAAACCCTCCATAAAAGATCTTTTCGGGGCCCTTAAAGCTGAAAACTATGACGTTTTAGTCTCTGCCACAGAAAATATTTCAAAATATGATAGGGAGAATCAACGTTATAAATCTCCCACACTTGCTCTAAATATGGGCACTACTTTAAAACAGTACTGCAATATAGCACTAGTACTTACTCTAAAAAAACCTGACTCATTACAAGCAATGGAAGCTGGAAATGCTGAATGTGAACTGAGAACCTTAATTCAATTGATAGAAGGCAACTGGAAATTTGATGTCTCGAGTCAAGCTGCAAGTGACTTAAATCTACAAAAGTGGAACAAAGTTAGCTTAGTACCTCTTGCTAGTGACCTTAAATTATTGAAAAATTGTCTTCATCGTAAAGCCAATGATGCACTCTCAAAAATACATCAGACACGCGAGAATATCAAAATTACTTATACTAATGGAGAAAGGTGAAGCTGGCCAGTTTAAGGGTAAAACTCTGGATGAGATCAACCTAGATCTAGACGAAAACATTATGGAATCAGATGAGGACATAGAGCAAAGGATTCAAGATATAACATAGGAAAATGAGGTTAATGGCATAACAACTGAGCTAGCTGATAGTAGTAATCATGAACAGAAGAAAAATTCTATGAAAGAGAAGAGAGTACTTATCTCATGAACGGACCGAGAAAAACAAGTGGTCATTTCATACTTCAAAAAGCACATCAAACAAAAACGACCCCCGAAAAAAGCTGAGTGTGAAGATCTTATTTCAAAAAACCCCGAGTTATTGAAAAATAGGAACTGGTTGAAAATAAAGGTTTTCGTTCAGAACCAATACAAAAAACATTGAATGGATCTGGGCTCGTAATATTGAAAATAAAATGTTATTTTAGTTCAGAAATAGTAACGATATTTTTGGCTGTCTAAATAAATCAGTTCTACACTTACCATTGTCTTATCATTTTTTGATCCAATCAAATTAAAAGAAACATCAGTATCTTATCGAACGCTGATGAGTTACAATTTTCAATAGTTCGTAAATTTCAGTTAAATGTAACATGAAACATTGAAATATGAAACAAAATCTTGGTGATGATGACATACTTTTCAAAATATTCAACACATTATTCCGATCTTGAAATAAAATTTCCAAGAATTATTAAAAGCAACTTATAATTGTGTAAATAAATATCATAAAAAATAAAACCACGACAAAGCTGCACATTTATAGTTTATTACATTACGAGTGCAGAAAGTGACAGAGTGGAAGATAATATCATCACACGATGCATAGCCGAGTTCGACAATCCCGCGACTGTGGAAAATCACTTGCACAAGTGACGTACACTGTTTTTCCTACGACCACGCGAAAATCTTACCTAATATTCTGACGTTTTACATGTAAAAGTGAGACGTTCTTTGTATGTTTATACTTAGTTTATAGTTTATATACAATACGAGTATGTCTCACTAAATTAACCAAACTTTTTCATTACCAATTTTAGGAAAACAGTTATTTTTCATCAAAAGTTCTGCATGACCTAAAGCACAAAATATACTTATCAGAAATTTGGTTATGTTTGTTTTACGACATTTAATTTTCCCATTTGTAAAATAAATTATTGTTATGCATTTATTACGTATTTGAATTGAGAAATTGCTAAAAAATATTAAGAAATGGAAAGATTTTCATCCTTTTAACAGATGAAAGAGGTGATCCTTGGCATTAAACCTCTTGATATTTTCATCAGAGAGGTTACAATATTGTCAATGTTATGACTTCGCACGGTTGGTATAAATGTAGGAATGGGGCAATTGAGGCAACGTCTGTAGCGGGAAGCGCTTAATGCGCTATCCATACTACAAGCAAACAACGACTCAATTGAGCCCACATTTGATTTCGAAAAATCCTATAAAATAGAAATAAATGAAAACACGGAGCAGAATGTGACATATGGAATTCGCATATACACAGACGGCACCAAAACAAAAGAAGGCCTAGGATGCGGAATGTATTCCAGGACGTTGAGCCTGAGAACAAAGTGGGCTATGGGAAAATACGTCAGAGTCGTTCAAACAGAACTGGCTGGCATATCAATAGCCATTCAAGAACTAACCAGGAAAGACATATCTGGTAAAACCATAATAATCTGCACGACAGCAGACAAGCCCTGCTAACCCTGAGCAGATCTCCCGTCACATCAAATCTAGCAATGGAGAGCCATCAATCATTAACCTATGCTTCGGATAAAAATAACATTGGCTTAAGGTGGGTTAAAGGACACAATGAAAGGCAACCGCATTGCGGACAGTCTGGCTGGGAGGGGCGCCGGCATAAGAATACTGGGAACCTTTCGGCCTGTCGACAACAGCAATCGCGGAAATAGTCAAACGACACTCCCATAGCCAACTGGTGAAACGATGGGACGAAAAGCAAAGATGTAGACTTGCTGAGGAAATACTTGGGAACATTGACGAGTCAACGACAAAGAAGTACCCCCGAGGTGAATTTCGAAAACTAACCGTTAGTAAAATCAATGCTTATGTGATATATTTAATAACCAGAGAATTATCACGATATTATATCGGATACAATGTTGCCGATATTACGGAGGAACCATACTCTGCGATTTGTATAATTCAATATACGGTTGAGGACCCATCCACCGTAGAATGACAAATTAGTATACGCATTGGTATACGCGAAAGAGCGCCCTCCTGTTGCAAGACGTCAGAACTCGCAAGTAAAATATTCAAATTTTATGAAAAAGAGTATTAGGTCTTCCACCTAAAAATTTTTCATGTGATCACGTACGACATAATGAACCATTTAACACATGATGCGCTAGGTCCTCCGTATACGGAGGACGGAGCGCACCCGGAAGACCTAACAAATGCAAATGGTCTATTAGCGGACGACCTACCCACCGCAAGATATATATATATATATATATATATAATATATATATATATATATATATATATATATATATATATATATATAACTGCAAACAATCTAGTAGGGATGCGGTCAATATAGGGCTGATCAAAAGAAAACTATTTTTTGACTAGTTGAGCTTTCGGAAAATGTTTATTTCCTTCATCAGAACATCAAAATAAGTTTTGAAAACTGTCCATCAAGAACATCGGCGGAGCATGAAATTAATTAACAAAAATCAAGACAAAAACAAATTTCTGACAGTCTAAACGTTTAAAATGGTCATATCTACAATATCTTGTAGAACTGTAAAAAGTTTGAACTAACACAACAAGTAAAATAAAAAACAGTCAGAATCAAACTTTTTACAGTTCTACAAGATATTGTAGATATGACCATTTTAAACGTTTAGACTGTCAGAAATTTGTTTTTGTCTTGATTTTTGTTAATTAATTTCATGCTCCGGTGATGTTCTTGATGGACAGTTTTCAAAACTTATTTTGATGTTCTGATGAAGGAAATAAACATTTTCCGAAAGCTCAACTAGTCAAAAAATAGTTTTCTTTTCATCAGCCCTATATTGACCGCATCCCTACTAGATTGTTTGCAGTTATATATATATATATATATATATATATATATATATATATATATATATATATATCTTGCGGTGGGTAGGTCGTCCGCTAATAGACCATTTGCATTTGTTAGGTCTTCCGGGTGCGCTCCGTCCTCCGTATACGGAGGACCTAGCGCATCATGTGTTAAATGGTTCATTATGTCGTACGTGATCACATGAAAAATTTTTAGGTGGAAGACCTAAAACTCTTTTTCATAAAATTTGAATATTTTACTTGCGAGTTCTGACGTCTTGCAACAGGAGGGCGCTACCCTTCAGCTTTCGTTTATAATACGTATACATGAGTGTAATTAAGATATGTATAAATGAAATTTTTGCATCACCACGTATAGTCGTAAATCCTAATCTCATTTGGGTCGGGTTCTATCGAAATAAATCATATTCAATTATTTCTATTTAGCAAAATGCATTCAAAACAGTTCTTTATTTAATATATCTACAACCATGCCTCAAATAAAATTTTTATAATATTTCAATTAATATTATCATGGACCAAACAACTATTTAATATTTATACTTTATATCACATATATATATATATATATATATATATATATATATATATATATATATATATATATATGTATATATATAACAAAAACAGAATTAGCGGGCATATCACGCAAAAGAGGTTACAGAGAATGAGTGGTAACCGTAGACATGCATGTTTCTGGCTCATTAGCCTTCATCGGTACGGCATAACCAAGAAAAGGTGTACAACTTGGGAGCAAGGATGTTAATTGAAACATGAGAAAACACAAACAACGGATTTCAACAAGATAACCAAACGCACATTTGCGCCTTCAAATGGAAGATCCCGAGTTTTCAAGACAACAACCAACAGAGACACGGAGGCGTCTATAGCTCTCCTGTCTAAACCTTCTGACCCTGGAAATAGACAAATAATCAATGAAAAGATCAAAGAATAACGCGTGGAATATAAAACAAAAACAGAATTAGCGGGCATATCACGCAAAAGAGGTTACAGAGAATGAGTGGTAACAGTAGACATGCATGTTTCTGGCTCATTAGCCTTCATCGGTACGGCATAACCAAGAAAAGGTGTACAACTTAGGAGCAAGGATGTTAATTGAAACATGAGAAAACACAAACAACGGATTTCAACAAGATAACCAAACGCACATTTGCGCCTTCAAATGGAAGATCCCGAGTTTTTAAGACAACAACCAACAGAGACACGGAGGCGTCTATAGCTCTCCTGTCTAAACCTTCTGACCCTGGGAATAGACAAATAATCAATGAAAAGATTAAAGAATAACGCGTGGAATATAAAACAAAAACAGAATTAGCGGGCATATCACGCAAAAGAGGTTACAGAGAATGAGTGGTAACCGTAGACATGCATGTTTCTGGCTCATTAGCCTTCATCGGTACGGCATAACCAAGAAAAGGTATACAACTTGGGAGCAAGGATGTTAATTGAAACATGAGAAAACACAAACAACAGATTTCAACAAGATAACCAAACGCACATTTGCGCCTTCAAATGGAAGATCCCGAGTTTTCAAGACAACAACCTTGCTCCCAAGTTGTACACCTTTTCTTGGTTATGCCGTACCGATGAAGGCTAATGAGCCAGAAACATGCATGTCTACGGTTACCACTCATTCTCTGTAACCTCTTTTGCGTGATATGCCCGCTAATTCTGTTTTTGTTTTATATTCCACGCGTTATTCTTTAATCTTTTCATTGATTATTTGTCTATTTCCAGGGTCAGAAGGTTTAGACAGGAGAGCTATAGACGCCTCCGTGTCTCTGTTGGTTGTTGTCTTGAAAACTCGGGATCTTCCATTTGAAGGCGCAAATGTGCGTTTGGTTATCTTGTTGAAATCCGTTGTTTGTGTTTTCTCATGTTTCAATTAACATCCTTGCTCCCAAGTTGTACACCTTTTCTTGGTTATGCCGTACCGATGAAGGCTAATGAGCCAGAAACATGCATGTCTACGGTTACCACTCATTCTCTGTAACCTCTTTTGCGTGATATGCCCGCTACTTCTGTTTTTGTTTTATATTCCACGCGTTATTCTTTAATCTTTTCATTTATATGTATATATATATATATATATATATATATATATATATATAACAGTGCGAAAACTCAAACGATGGTCGTTTCTCCTCGTAACCGCTTCGAGCTTGTCAAAATAGAAACAGTAACATAGAATGATTAAATTGTATGTTAGTTTAATACAAAATGAAAATTATGTCGTTATTGGCGTAAGAATGAATTATTGTATCGTTATTGGAATAAAGGTAAGCTTTCCTTTTTGCGATATATCAGTAATAATAATAATAAAACTATATACAACCTATAACTAATTGAAAATTGATTACTTACAATTGTCTCTGTTGTAATGGCGGCTCAATGATAAATTTAATCATCTTTTTAGATACACGACAAATCTATGTTCCAAGCTTCTTCTTGACGAAATTACTTGATTCCAAGGATATTATGTGTTAATGGAAATGTTAACTTAGTTTTATATGTTATTCCTCAGAATATATCTGGACTTGCCTCCAATATGGGTGTCTTTCGTGATGGATATTTATCACTTAATGATGTCACTGACATGTATACAACGTAAGTTTTGTCATTTGAATAAATATAATTTTCGGTACATTTACTTTTACTTTTCGGGAACTTTACTTTTTCTCACCAAAGAATACACCAACCAACAAGAAACGAAGCTTGTGATATTTTAGAATTCATTTTCTAAGTGCGCATGTCCGAGTCAGAGTCAGTTATCTGTCAATGTCATGTGATTTTATTGTTTACATGTTTAACAAAGAATATTTTGCTGTACGGTTTTTCCTTATTTACAATATAACCTATATATTTTGTTTGTGTTTGCGTTTGTGTCATTCAAGAGATGGAGACGGAACAACTATGTTTAGATTTCCTAAAGATCCTGTAAGGTAAGAGGAATTGTTTCTATATGCAATAAATTATAGATATATATTTCTTTTTTTAAATATGTTATTCTTCCATTACACCTATACATTGGAAGTTGCGTGAATCTATGTTTTGAGTGTTAACATTCCACTGTCTCTGTGTCTTTGTTAACATAAATAATAATGATAATAATACAATCAGTGAATACACTACAATAAGCGTCACTGTTGATGAGTTCAGCTTGAATATGCTGAATAATGAGACACAATATTCAATATAAATTGGTAGTAGTTTATTTCTTTTATACACATATGATAAATAAAAATATAAATATTGTTACTTAGCTTTATTTACATTTTAGAGCAAAGTTATGGTTGGATGCATGTAACCGTGGAGATTTCTTTGGAAAAACCCTAGACTCTTTACATAACAATTATAAGTTATGTCAACTCCACTTTGAGGATGAATTTACTTCCAAAAGGGGACGTAAAAAGTACCTATGTCTTCAAGCTGTGCCTACAATACTCCCATGGTTAAAACGCAAGGGCCACGTTGTATTGAGCGATCCACCAACAAAAATAGCTATTTAGTCTGGTAAATATTAAATTTAAGTAAATATTACAATCAGTTGTTATTGATACTTATTTTTGCCACCTTAGTGCAGAATTGATTATAACTTTCGGACAGTATTCATTAATACCTTATTGGCATTTTGTTTATTTGTTTATTACAACTATTTTTATAATTACAAATACCATGCCGTTTGAGAAAGTGGGACATTCGTCTGAAGCCACCTCAAGACATATTGGTGATGCTTCTCCCTCTCTTGGTAAATATAATCATCGTTTAGATTCAACTCTTGTAGATAATATATGCATCCAAATAGATGGCTTTCTTATAATTAGATTGCACTTAGCCTATCTGTGAATCGCCATATGTTTTGTATTTAAACAGCTGCATAGAATTGCAATGTAAATGTTATGCATTCTTTAATTACAGAAACCATGCCGTTTGAGCAAGTGGGACATTCGTCTCAAGCCGCAACAAGACATATTGGTGATGCTTCTATATCTCTTAGTAGTATATAAGCCCGTTCACTCCACAATGACCTCATTTAACCCCAAAGTTGAACTGAAAATGAACGGTCCCAGAACGGTTCTAGAACCGACGGTGCTGTCTTGAGTCGATGACCCCTTCTCAGTTGATAATGTGTATAATGGGGTGGTGGGGGTGCCAAAAAGGCACGGACGATCTCGTAAAGACAACGATGGTATATTCTGTGCTAATAGGAATTAGGTGTGTTTATTTTACAATTTTATAATGGTAGTTTATATTGCCTAATTTATAAACAGTAAAAGTACCTACCTACAATAAAAAAGCTTTAAAAAATATTTTCTGTATCATACACCAGGGACATATGAACAATAGTTAAACACTTTTTTCCATGGCCAACCCAAGAGGTAATAATCTATGCTTAGATTATTATAGGTGTTTGTGGCCTCGTCTTAAGGCTTAATCCTAGAAATACCCGTTTGAAATTTTATATACTAAAATACATAAAGCATCAAACAGGCCTACCGTATAGTACAAATAGTCTTAAAGAAGAATTCCATTTCTCCAGACTTCGCTTCTCGAGACTGGCTATTCTGTTTTTCACCAATACAAGATTGCTTTCTCTTCTCAGGACTTTAAGAACCAAAATTAAAATATTAGTATTTTATTTAGGTAAATTCATCGTTCGAACGCAACTCTGTGGCCTTAAATTTCAGCTTATTTTTAGTGTTTTTTTATTATATTTTTTTTTGTACAACAGTCTCTCTCCATGGGACTTCAGCTTGGGGTACTTTGGGAAAATCTGTACTATATACATGGACATCTAAGAACGATGCAATACAATACAATAAGTTTGTATACTTATAATAAAGAAAAAAAATCTCTCTCTCTCTCTCTCTCTCTTAACAAAAAAAATTATCAGGTAAATACACTACGACAATAATACAGGATCAATATAAAAAACAGAGGATAAGTAAATAGATTAGAAGCCCTAGGGTAAGGGATCGATAATATCAGTATTATTATCAATAACGCACCTTTTTTATAATCCTTTCTAAATTTTTTTGACACTCGTTTTCTAGTGTCTGAATCTTTTGTTTTTAAATTACGTGTAATTTGATGAAATTGAAGTGTCACGCTATCTTTACAATCTTCTATTATACTATTCATAGCGGTACTATTCAGTATTTTACTATATTCATAATTCGAAGTGAAACCTTTGAATTTAGTGACCTCTTTACCTTTAAGAGTTTTGTAGTTGTAGATTTTTGGTCCTGTCGATATCCATTCGGTGATATAATCATCACTGGAAATTTCATCGCTCCAATCACCAATCATCTCGCCTGTAGGTACGGTATTTTGGCCATCATCAACATAAACTATGGAATCAGTGTCGTAGTAAACAACAGCTTCACCTAACTTATCTAACATATCATACAATCTGAGGCGGGCATTAGAGGTTTTAATAAATTAGTTTGCTTTAATTATATATGTAATGTAGATAAGTTTTGAAAACGGTAGAATAACCAACTTGTATTTATAGTAATTAGTTAATGTAATTAGTCCTTCTGAGCTCAGATATAATTTGTTCTATTTCTTCGTCAAAACCTTCTTCTTGAATTAGTGTTTTGAATAAATTAACTAAGTCGTTTGGATCACTCCAGTTATTGAGAAGCTGTTTAACCGTTATATTAGAAGGTATGTAGCATTGTCCACCGTCGTTCGATGTATCATTTTTTCCGCGTGTTTCGTCGCTCCCTGTAGTTGTTCTGTAGACTGAATCACTTACCCTGAGTATGTCATCGGGTAGTTCATTTGTTTTATAGTCTCTGAGTGTGTCGTCGGGAAGTGTAGTTGCTTTGTAGTTTGATGTATTGGAATTTTTTGAACAATATTTCTTTGTAGGCTTCAGAGTTATTGGGTTTTCAACATAGTTTGTAGATCTATGCTTTCTCTTTATAGACTTAAATAAAGGTTTAATAATGTTGTCGAATTTTTCTTTGCACGCTTGATACCTAAGGTGTCCTCTTGAATCTCTATGAGCAGATGAGATCTCTAGCAACTGTTTATAAACTTGGAGGTCTCCAGATGTAAAATTAGTAGGACGTTTGCAAAATAATAGTTCGTGTACTCCAGACGTACTATTAAACTCTTTATTGTCCAAAATAATTTTATTTTTATCAAACTTCAGATCTTCATTGACTAGGCACCATTTCGAAAATTCATAGCGAGGACCATATGCTTTAACAGGACCTATGTATTTTTTAAGATAAGTATTCTTCTCCTGATCAGGGCCTTCTCTGCATTTTTCAACATTATTCTCTTCAAAAATGTTTGGTTCATCAGGCAAGTTTTCCTCTATCTGACTCATCGACGTTGCTTCGTCTTGCTCAGCCTCCATTTTTCTCAATGAAGCGTACTTGTCTCTAACAATTTTTGCAAGTTTTGAGACTTGTGTACCGTATGACATCTTGATAGTGACTGAACTATTCTCAGACTAGCAACCCTATTTACAGGGCTCACAGCTCTCATAGTCGGCCTTGCAGGATGATCACAGTCCGATGAGCCATCTCTGAGCGATCAGTTTAGATACTTTAATGTGTAATACGGTATCTGACCTATCTGAACCGTTTGACCTAGGGTTTTAACGCTCTCTGGTTGCTCAGCTCCCTCTAGTTGCTCATCTCCCACACGGCTGTTTCTGGCACGGTTGCCCCAAGTGTTTCAACTCTTTAACCGTTAACAAGGTAAATCATGATAGGAATGGAAGATCTCTACGAAAAAACAAGACGTAGAAGCCTACAAATAAAAGACGGTGGTTACAATTTAATAGAAATTTGGGAATGTGAATGTTTAAAATCCGTTGAATTTAAAAAATGCCGAACTTGTAACATTTGACGAACGTTCAAAGCCTAGAGGCTCATTCTTTGGTGGCCGCACGAACGCGGCAAAATTAAAGGTTACTGGTAAAAAAGCTACGGTATATTGATGTAGTTTCTTTATACCCCGCCGTTCAATACTTTGATCTTTTTCCAGTGGGCCATCCTACCAAACTTTTTAAACCTGCTGAGTACGACCCTAATTGGTTCGGTTTGATTAAACGTTAAGTTTTGGCACCGCTTAAGTGGACAGAAGTCTTGATAGATTCTTTATCCAAACAAAGTAATATTTCGTTGACGCTTCATCCTATATATCTTGTACCATCAACAAGTTTACATGTTTATCCATCTTATTTCTTGTAAGGTAAGTTGGTAGAGTAATGAAGGTGTTTTTATCTTTTTGTAGAATGTAAACATTCACGGATGTATTATTTTGCTTCTCAAAATTGGGGATCTGCTTAATAGTCATTGAAAATTGAATTCCTCTTAGTTTTAATACTGTCGAATAGTGAGGGTATGAGGATGTTCTATCAGAATGGATTGTAACAGGATACAATGCTGACGTAACTGCCCATGCGAAACAACCATTATCTTCATTATTGACGTTGATACATGCCTTCTTCTTTTTCATTTATGTAGGTAAATCAATATAAGAGGATCCCAGTTGAGGAGTATACTTATTGATGTTAACGCCTAAATTCAGCACCTTCTTCAATGCCCAACCACTATCACGTTCTTGAAACTCCTCCAGGTCTTTAAGGATAGGCACAATGACTTTAGTATCAAACCAATCATCAATGTTTGTATCCTTACCATATATAATTGTTTTACTAATATTTTCACTACTCCACAACGATGTAATAGTTTTATGTTATGATCATCATTGTTTGTTATGTAAAGTGATGAGATGTAGGTAGATTTATACCAAAAAGTTCAATTGAAAGTTAATTGTTGAAAATTTTGGTTAGCAAAATATTAGACTAACACATTTATATTTCTAGTCTAACGTTCGAATTAGATGGGCTCTTTTAAAATCCCTATGACGTGTGGTACACAACATCTCGCGCATGGGGTGAAGGCTGCTGCAGACCGCTATGGAATTTGTGTGAAATAGGTGAACGAGTAAGTATCTTTTGACTATTTACCTACGAAAATATTTATTGTTTTAGTTGTGATATATAATTTTGATAACATACAATGAGGTCCCTTCAGGTATAAAAAAGGGGTACAGTAAACTCAGGGTGTCGGTTAGACTCGATTACAACCTGAGCTGTCACCTTTCGAGTTATGTATGAACAGTATCTTCCTGTCATGGGGTAGAGTCGCCTAAAGGCTGTCGAAGAGTGCCTATGACCTCATATGTAAATTTTATATAAATTTTGAGATGTATTGTGATTTAATTGAAAATTATGTATTGGAAAAAATATTGATTCTCCTCAACTATACAAGTATTTTAAACTATCCTGCGGTCAGTTCGGGTATAAAACGGGGGTCGACTTTTTTCTACACAGAAATACGCCAGTTACCACATTGTGGGAGAAGTACTTAACTAGGATATCTATAAGACGTGCCTACAAAAACATGCGGTTATCTATTAGCTTAAGTGCGTATAGTATTTTCTGTATGATTTTTACACATATTAGAGAAAATTGTCGCCTAAAGGCTATTAAAGAATCTTCTTCGACCTCACATATGAAAAATAGATGATAAATAATAGTATATGTTTAACTATGGGTAAATAGATAATATAGAAAAATAATAAACAATTCGTGATCAACAAATTCAGGATTTCAATTTAAAAGTAATTTATTATTCTTTTAAAATTCCTCGAATGGTAACATAAATTTTTCTTGTAATCAATGGTTCTGAAGGTCATCGAAAAATCTCCCCTTGTCGGAATAGAATTTGTGGTCTAGCTAAATCGTGGCCTGCAAATACAAATCATAAACTTCTTGTTTCAATCACTGTTTGTTAATTGGAATCATTACTAGAATGTATCATATCCTCCTCAAGTAAAAATATCATAATAGGCGAAAAGTTTTCAGTTTATAAGTAATTTATTATTCTTTTAAAACTCCACGAATGGTGAAATCATTTCTTCTTGTAATCAATGGTTCTAAAGGTCATCGAAACATCTCCCCTTGTCGGAATAGAATTTGTGGTCTAGCTAAATCGTAGCCTGCAGATACAGATCATAAACTCCTTGTTTCAATCACTGTTTGTTAATTGGAATCATTACTAGAATATATCATATCTTCCTCAAATATTACGGTTAAAATAGAGTCAGAATTGCTCAATTAGCTTAAAATGCATAATTTTTACATGCATTCTTATGGAAAAACAGACACAAATTTCCTCAATCGCGGTTCTTTTTGAGAAAAAATGTTACCGTTCAGTCTTCCGACCGACTAGAAGTTTACTTGTTACCGCTCATATCCCGATAATGTTTATCCGATTACAGTTCTTTGTTCAAAGTGTTTACGAAGAAATTACCACTTTGTGAATCTCGTAAAACATGTTGCTACTTTGTTGGGAGTGATGACATCAGATGAACACCAAGTGACTAGATGGCTTATGGAGTGTATAAAAGCTATAAGAAAACTAAATAATGCGTTACGAAGTGCCAAGAATATTGGAGAAAAGCAGCATATTCTAACTAGTATAACTCAAATAAAGTCATTTCGTAACCAATTTTAATATATTCAAAAACATGGTGGAGACCTATCATCTCATATGGAAACCGCAAAGCATCGTGTAAAATAGGATTATCTGGATGCAGCATTTAACGGTCGCATCAGAACTGGTAGCATCTCAAACCTGAAGCATAAGGATCCTATTGCATTTCTCAAAGATTGTGAGTCTATCTTTAAACGACGTTTACATAATATATTAAAAAAGGAGGTAGCTGTTAAGGTGAATGTGGCTTTCGGAGGTGAATTTGAAATTGTTAAAGAAGATCATATTCTTAATGAGTTCAATCGGCATAATACCTGCTATTGCCAGGACCGCATCAGTTGAAATCGTACGATATGCTCCACAGACTCTCATTGATATATGCCTTTGCAATCTTTCCAAACACTTGATGTGTGACTTTTTTACTGGATTTCCCCATATCGGAACAGCATACAATATTATGGAGTGGACTACGGGTACAAGGATCCTTCGTCTACTTGAAGTAGGTCCCCCTATCTTTGGCATCAATCTGTTTAAGGAGGCAAGGTTTTTTTCAGCCTTTTCGGTTATTTTAGAAATGTGATTCCTCATGCTATTGTTGCGACTAAAAATTACACCTAGATATTTTACATTTTCACTACTACGAATTTCCGAGTTATCTATTTCAATTATCACATATGTGAACTTACGTCTTCATTCTATTATTACAACCTCTGTTTTATCAATAGCTAACTTCAGGCCTATTTCTTCAATCTCCCCAGCAATTTTTGCAAGTGCAACGGTTGCTATGGAGATGAGAGCCGTTTCATTTTTTGCTTCAACTAAGACTGCAGTGTCGTCGGCATATCCTATTATTTCTACTCCTCCATATCTTCCTCAAATATTACGGTTAAAATAGAGTCAGAATTGCTCAATTAGCTTAAAATGCATAATTTTTACATGCTTTCTTATGGAAAAACGGACACAAATTTCCTCAATCGCGGTTCTTTTTGAGAAAAAATGTTACCGTTCAGTCTTCCGACCAACTAGAAGTTTACTTGTTACCGCTCATATCCCGATAATGTTTATTCGATTACAGTTCTTTGTTCAAAGTGTTTACGAAGAAATTACCACTTTGTGAATCTCGTAAAACATGTTGCTACTTAGTTGGGAGTGATGACATCAGATGAACACCAAGTGACTAGAGGGCTTATGGAGTGTATAAAAGCTATAAGAAAACTAAATAATGCGTTACGAAGTGCCAAGAATATTGGAGAAAAGCAGCATATTCTAACTAGTATAACTCAAATAAAGTCATTTCGTAACCAATTTAAATATATTCAAAAACATGGTGGAGACCTATCATCTCATATGGAAACCGCAAAGCATCGTGTAAAATGGGATGATCTGGATGCAGCATTTAACGGTCGCATCAGAACTGGTAGCATCTCAAACCTGAAGCATAAGGATCCTATTGCATTTCTCAAAGATTGTGAGTCTATCTTCAAACGACGGATACATAATATATTAAAAAAGGAGGTAGCTGTTAAGGTGAATGTGGCTTTCGGAGGTGAATTTGAAATTGTTAAAGAAGATCATATTCTTAATGAGTTCAAGTATTTTACAACAACTAATTCTCCGATATATAAGGATACAAACATTGATGATTGGTTTGATACTAAAGTCATTGTGCCTATCGTTAAAGACCTGGAGGAGTTTCAAGAACGTGATAGTGGTTGGGCATTGAAGAATGTGCTGAATTTAGGCGTTAACATCAATAAGTATACTCCTCAACTGGGATCCTCTTATATTGATTTACCTACATAAATGAAAAAGAAGAAGGCATGTATCAACGTCAATAATGAAGATAATGGTTGTTTCGCATGGGCAGTTACGTCAGCATTGTATCCTGTTACAATCCATTCTGATAGAACATGCGCATACCCTCACTATTCGACTGTATTAAAACTAAGATGAATTCAGTTTTCAATGACTATCAAGCAGATCCCCAATTTTGAAAAGCAAAATAATACATCCGTAAATGTTTACATTCTACAAAAAATAAAAAGACCTTCATTACTCTACCAACTTACCTTACAAGAAATAAGATGGATAAACATGTAAATTTGTTGATGGTACAAGATATATATGATGAAGCGTCAACGAAATATTACTTTGTTTGGATAAAGAATCTATCAAGACTTCTGTCCACTCAAGCGGTGCCAAAACTTTACGTTTTATCAAACCGAACCAATTAGGGTCGTACTCAGCAGGTTTAAAAAGTTTGGTAGGATGGCCCACTGGAAAAAGATCAAAGTACTGAACGGCGGGGTATAAAGAAACTACATCAATATACCGTAGCTTTTTTACCAGTAATCTTTAATTTTGCCGCGTTCATGCGGTCACCAAAGAATGAGTCTCTAGGCTTTAAAGGTTCGTCAAATGTTACAAGTTCGGCATTTTTTAAATTCAACGGATTTTAAACATTCACATTCCCAAATTTCTATTAAATTGTAACCATCGTCTTTTATTTGTAGGCTTCTACGTCTTGTTTTTTCGTAGAGATCTTCCATTCCTATCATGATTTACCTTGTTAACAGTTAAAGAGTTGAAACACTTGGGGCAACCGTGCCAGAAACAGCCGTGTGGGAGCTGAGCAACTAGAGGGAGCTGAGCAACCAGAGAGCGTTAAAACCCTAGGTCAAACGGTTCAGATAGGTCAGATACCGTTTTACACATTAAAGTATCGAAACTGATCGCTCAGAGATAGCTCATCGGACTGTGATCATCTTGCAAGGTCGACTATAAGAGCTGTGAGCCCTGTGAATAGGGTTGATAGTTTGAGAATAGTTCAGTCACTATCAAGATGTCATACGGTACACAAGTCTCAAAACTTGCAAAAATTGTTAGAGACAAGTACGCTTCATTGAGAAAAATGGAGGCTGAGCAAGACGAAGCAACGTCGATGAGTCAGATAGAGGGAAACTTGCCTGATGAACCAAACATGTTTGAAGAGAATAATGTTGAAAAATGCAGAGAAGGCCCTGCTCAAGAGAAGAATACTTATCTTAAAAAATACATAGGACCTGATAAAGCATATGGTCCTCACTATGAATTTTCGAAATGGTGCCTAGGCAATAAAGATCTGAAGTTTGATAAAAATAAAATCATTTTGGACAATAACGAGTTTGATAGTACGTCTGGAGTACACGAACTATTATTTTGCAAACGTCCTACTAATTTTACATCTGGAGATCTTCAAGTTTATAAACAGTTGCTAGAGATATCATCTGCTCATAGAGATTCAAGAGGACACCTTAGGTATCAAGCGTGCAAAGAAAAATTCGACAACATTATTAAACCTTTATTTAAGTCTATAAAGAGAAAGCATAGACCTACAAACTATGTTGAAAACCCAATAACTCTGGAGCCTACAAAGAAATATTGTTCAAAAAATTCCAATACATCAAACTACAAAGCAACTACACTTCCCGACGACACACTCAGAGACTATAGAACAAATAAACTACCCGATGACATACTCAGAGAAAGTGATTCAGTCTACAGAACAACTACAGGGAGCGACGAAACACGCGGAAAAAATGATACATCGAACGACGGTGGACAATGCTACATATCTTCTAATATAACGGTTAAACAGCTTCTCAATAACTGGAGTGATCCAAACGACTTAGTTAATTTATTAAAAACACTAATTTAAGAAGAACGTTTTGACGAAGAAATAGAACAAATTATATTTGAGCTCAGAAGGACTAATTACATTAACTAATTACTATAAATACAAGTTGGTTATTCTACCGTTTTCAAAACTTATCTACATTACATATATAATTAAAGCAAGCCAATTTATTAAAACCTCTAATGCCCGCCTCAGATTGTATGATATGTTAGATAAGTTAGGTGAAGCTGTTGTTTACTACGACACTGATTCCATAGTTTATATTGATGATGACCAAAATACCGTACCTACAGGCGAGATGATTGGTGATTGGAGCGATGAAATTTCCAGTGATGATTATATCACCGAATGGATATCGACAGGACCAAAAAGCTATTACTAAGAAAATCTTAAATATAAAGAGGTCACTAAATTTAAAGGTTTCACTTTGAATTATGAAAATAGTAAAATACTGAATAATACCGCTATGAATAGTATAATAGAACATTGTAAAGATAGCGTGACACTTCAATTTGATCAAATTACACGTAATTCAAAAACAAAAGATTTAGACACTAGAAAACGAGTGTCAAAAACATTTAGAAAGGATTATCAAAAAAGGTGCGTTATTGATAATAATGCTGATATTATCGATCCTTTACCCTGGGGCTTCTAATCTATTTACTTAACCTCTGTTTTTTATATTGATCCTGTATTATTGTCGTAGTGTATTTTCCTGATAATTTTTTTTGTTTAGAGAGGGGGAGAGAGCGAGAGATTTTGTTTCTTTATTATAAGTATACAAACTTATTGTATTGTATTGCATCGTACTTAGATGTCCCTGTATATAGTACAGATTTTCCCAAAGTACCCTAAACTGTCCATGAAGAGAGACTGTTGTACAAAAAAAATATAATAAAAAAACACTAAAAATAAGCTAAAATTTAAGGCCACAGAGTTGCGATCGAACGGTGATTTTACCTAAATAAAATACTAATATTTTAATTTTGGTTCTTAAAGTCCTGAGAAGAGAAAGCAATCTTGTATTGGTGAAAAACAGAATAGCCAGTCTCGAGAAGCGAAGTCTGGAGAAATGGAAGTCTTCTTTAAGACTATTTGTACTATACGGTAGGCCTGTTTGATGCTTTATGTATTTTAGTATATAAAAATCCAAACGGGAATTCCTAGGATTAAGCCTTAAAACGAGGCCACAAACACCTATAATAATCTAAGCATAGATTATTACCTCTTGGGATGGCCATGGAAAAAGGTGTTTAAGTATTGTTTATATGTCCCTGGTGAATGATACAGAAAATATTTTTTTAAAGCTTTTTTATTGTAGGTAGGTACTTTTACTGTTTATAAATTAGACAATATAACCTACCACAATAAAATTGTAAAATAAACTCACCTAATTCCTATTAGCACAGAACATACCATCGTTGTCTTTACGACATCGTCCGTGCCTTTCTGGCACCTCCACCACCCCATTATACACATTATCAACTGAGAAGGGGTCATCGACCCAAGACGGCACCGTCGGTTCTAGAACCGTTCTGTGACCGTTCATTTTCAGTTCAACTTTGGGGTTAAATGAGGTCATTGTGGAGTGAACGGGCTGATATACTACATCTCTTGGTAAATATAATCATCATTTAGATTCAACTCTTTTAGATAATATGCATCAAAATAGATGGCTTTCTTATAATTAGATTGCGTTTAGCCTATCTGTGAATCGCCATATGCTTTGTATTTAAACAGCTGTATAGAATTGCAAAGTAAATGTTATGTATTCTTTAGAGTGTAGAGTGACAAATCTAAGAATGCTTGACATTTTTTGAACCGATTACTTGAAATTACAATTATTTTTATAATTACAGATACCATGCCGTTTGAGCAAGTTGGACATTCGTCTCAAGCCGCCACAAGACATATTGGTGATGCTTCTCCATCTCTTGGTAAATATAATCATCGTTTTTTATAGTTTTGCTACAATGGAAAAATGTTTGGTTATTCGTTCAAAGTTCACTTGCTATCAATGTAAGAAAATGTTCCTGCTGGTCTTCAGAAAATAGACACTGGAAAATGTGATGGATGAATAGAACAACACATTGTCAATAATATATCCTGTGCATATAGTCTTCCTCTATTTTCCTTTTTTGTTTCAGATACTAGATCTTCTAAAATTCTTATTGAGATGGAGGAACCCATACATTTACAATATCCCTCTGCTTCAACTCAAAATCCACAAAGCATGACCTTTGGCACACCACGAAAGGAAAAGTTAAGGTTTAAATTGAAAACAATAAAGAAAAAGTTATTAAAGAAAACATGTAATGTGGAGGCAACACCAAAATATAGCCCTAAACTCTTTAGAGATATGTGTGATAATTCTTTGACCAAACCATTGGCAGACATTGTCAAAACCCAAATTAATTTGAAAAACAGAAAATCACTTGGCAGACGTTATTCTGATGAATTAAAGTAGGTTGCCCTCACTTTGTATTTTTAAGGACCTAGAGCATACGGATTTCTTAGAAAAATAATAAGTCTACCAACTCCAAGAACTTTGCAAAACATGACCAAGGGTTTAGTTTCTCAAGCAGGTTTAAATATTTTAGATGTTTTTGAAACAATAAAAATGAAAACAAACTCAATGTTACCACAAGACAAGCATTGTAGTATAATTATTGATGAGATGTCTTTAAAATCTTTTTTGTACTTCGATACTGGAAAAGATGAAATAATTGGTTTATGTGATTTCGGAACTGGAACAAAGGAAAGCTTGGTGTCAAAACATGCTTTGGTGATTATGGTAAGAGGACTGTATACCAATTGGAAGTTACCAATTTCTTACTTTTTTGTTGATTCTGAATTTGAGGCCGAAAAATTACTACCTGTTGTAACAAAATGCATATTCAAATTGTTTGACTGTGGTTTGATTGTGGATTGTTTAGTAAGTGACATGGGATCTAATTTTGTTAAACTAAGCAAACTTCTTGGAGTTTCTAAAAATAATCTAGAATTTCAAATAAATAATAAAAATATTGTATACATATTTGATCCTTGTCACTTAATTAAAACATTTAGAAATAATTTAATAAAGAATGTTTTTTCTTTTGATGATAAGAAAACGTCCTGGACATTTGTAAAATCTTTTTATGAATATGACAAAAAAAGTTTTTCAGATGTGCACCAAAACTTACAAGCTCTCAGATATATCCAACAAGTTTTGAAAAAATGCGTGTTAAACTTGCAGCTCAGGTATTAAGCAATACCGTGGCAAGTTCAATGGATACATATATAAGTTTAGGAATACTTCCTGCAAGTGCCATAGGGACCATAGAATCTATTGAAAAGTTTGATAAGCTTTTTGACATGCTCAATTCTGTGGACTTAAGAAATTCCAATCCTTACAAAAATGTTTTTGAAGGCACAGATTTTCAATTAAAATATTTGGATGAAATGGTGGAATTTATTACAAAATTAAAAAAAATTTGATAAGAATAGTGTGGATTTTACCGCCAGATCGAAGTGCAGAAATTGTTGTGTTATCACAATAAATTCTTTAAAGATTCTTTGGAGTCGACTTTCCTCGGACGATTTATTTTAAATATCTACGCTGTAGAAGAATCAATCAGGATTGTCTTGAAATCTTCTTTGGTTCTATTAGACAACAAGGTGGTAATTCTATAAATCCAACTCCCATACAATTTCAAAGAGCTTTTAAAAAATATTTTGCCAAACATACCTTCATTCAAATAATATGAATTGCATTAATGACATGGATCAGTTATTATTAAATCTAAGATCTATTCAATCAAGTAGGAAACAATCACAAAAACCAATACCTGACATTTCATTAAAAGAAATATCTCTTCCAGATACAGATTACCGCCAACAACCAGCAATTATACAGAATTCTTTTAATTATGTATGTGGATATTTGATTAAAAAATGTATTAATGTTCATAGTTGCAAAACCTGCATTCAGTATTCTCGTGAACTAAGAGATCTAGACATTGGTCATTTGTTAACATATTTTAAGGCATACAACAATGATTTTGGTACTTTTGGAAGTTTGAGAGCTCCAAGTGAAACATTTGTGGAATATATATATATATATATATATATATATATATATATATATATATATATAAGTTAGAAAAATTGTTTACTTCATCTTTCGAAAATATTTTGACAGGGCAACATATTTCACATAATATATATTCAAATATGCAAAAAATAGAATTTCATCATCCATGTGGTTCATTTCCCCTGGAATATGTTATTCATTAGGTTGAAAATATTTTATTCTCTCAAATATTGCAACAACAATTTTAAAATAAAAAAAAATAATGAACGGAAAGAACATCCGAAAATAATGATTTTATCCCATCTGTAGGATGGGATAAAATCATTGTTATTATATGATAGCTCTGTCTTTGCAGCAGCTAGTGAGCTCGTTTAACAACACTCTTCTATTTTTGGCACTCTCTGTAAACTTAGTAAACCTTTGTGTTAGTATCACTGTAAACTGGTAAAGTAACTAGTATGATTTTACTGTAAAATAAATGTTTTTTAATATTGTATATATATACCAAAGAGTTATAATTCTTTAATTGAAACGTTTCCATTTTTATTATATCCCTATTCTCATATTTCATGCAGTTAGATATGTTCAATCTAATGAATAGTTTTAAAATATCTGAACCACATGTGAAATATTTTGGCAATCAAACACTTCACTAAACATTAAAGTAAATGCTTCTTCCAATTGACAAATACAATTTATAAAGTGTTCACTTGGAACCCTAAAGCCTCCAATAATACTTTTGTCCTTATCATACTTTTCAAAATATGTCAATAGCTGCTTTGTATCCAGATCTCCATATTCTTTTCAGAATTCTATGCACGTTTCACACCTGCGACAAAATGCTTTCTTCATCAAATAGCCACAAACGAAATTGAACGCATGTAAAATTGTCAGTTCTTCGTTCCTGTAATCTTAATCTGATAATGATATTGCTACATTCTGAACTGCTGCTTGGTGAGTTTCAGGAATAATGCAAACAGTTGTTCAATTCAACTTAATTAATAAATTGTGTAGGTCATCAGTACAGTACATTTCATTTGAAATGGTAAATTTTTGGCAAAACACTTTTCTAAAGGCATGTTCAAATTGGATAAAAGTGGGTTTAATACAATTGCCCCCTTGTTTCTTCATACTACCGAAGAAACTTTCAAGAGAATCTGTATTAGTTCTGTGCAGTGTATATATTTAAAATCATTGGATTACAATTTTTTTAACTACTTATTGTGTTTGTTCTACATTTCTTCATCCTTGTTCTGGAAGTAACACTTCCTCCCTTTTTATTGGATCTTAAATGTTTTAAAAAAGCAACATTTTACCCAAAAATTGTATATGATGGTCTGCTGATACAAACTCATTTTTGTATTTGTTAATGTTTCTTGATTTTGTGGAATGAAATAAGTCTGTCAAATTTCTCAATTACTTTAATGGTTCCAATACTAGGAACTGCCCCCAAGCTCATATACATATTCATACCACTTACTACGTTATTATTTGGAGTTTGAGTTGGTAGACGTACTTTCATTTCGTCGAAATTCGATGGATAAGTTTGCCTGTTTGTTAATTTTTGTGTACTATCTAATATAATAGGCCTGTTTCTCTTGACCGTAAAACTACTTTAAAAATAACTAGGATGTTTGTTTGCCATCAAAACAAAATGTAACTCTTTCCAAATTATTTCTCGTAGCTTCAATTAAGTGACTAGAATCAAAAAAGTAAATAATCTCCTTGAC
This sequence comes from Galeruca laticollis, assembly GCA_963921935.1. Lineage (NCBI taxonomy): Eukaryota > Metazoa > Arthropoda > Insecta > Coleoptera > Chrysomelidae > Galeruca > Galeruca laticollis. Next base: position 84,698,194 of record OY998176.1, on the reverse strand, counting down.
ATCTACTGTGAATATTGGATTATCAGGAATTACTAAAAAGGAATTGGCTAGTTTAATGAAATAACACCCCATATCACCATCAACATGCAAACTTCGGCTCTCCTACTTTAGTATAGTATGCATGTTTCAATGATAGGAAGAAACTCTTTCACTGCTAACTTGGTACCCACAAAAAAATGCGATTGCCTCCAGTTCGCTTACAGTCCTTTTGCATAATTACGAGTTCATTGTTTGCATGACAAAGGACTTTTGATCCAGTCCCACTATCAATTAGTCCAGTATCTTCATCTCATGCAGTACTATAGAAGACATGACTTTTCAGTGACATCCCATCAATACATATAGTATACTGTTTTTACCATTGGACATTGTCTGAAGCTTTATTTCTACAGCTTTAAATATTGAATCGTAACCTAAACCAGGCTTGCAAGCAAGTTTTTTGGTGATTCTCTACAGGTTTCGTATTGTTGGAAGACTAATAATTTAATCATAAAGTTGTATGTCTGTGATCCCACAAAATATTGCGTCAAGGCAAATCGTTTGTGTACTACAAAATACCTTCTACCTAGAGGTTCTCTGCCTTTCAGTAGTACTTGCGCTTTTACAATTGATGCCAGAAGTTATTCAAGAGATTTATCACACATTTCTTAGAAGTCCTACAGGTTGCATATTTCTTTCTTTTCTCTGGTTTCCTTTGCAAAATTTCGTTTCCCTAGAGCCAGCCATAAGCACAAATTTAACCTTGCTTTTCTGTGGTGTCCAGAAGTTTGAGTGGAAGTTGTTGGAGAATTTTCAAGAGTGAGCTGTTTCTAATGGGTGCCTACAACAAAAGTTTCCTGTGGATCTATAAAAGTATATTAAATATAATATATTTTGGAAATGTACATGTACATGATTCAGAACCCTAACAACAATGCATATATATGTTTTACTATTGTTTGACAAGAAAAATGACTGTATATATATCTTTTCACTTATTTTAGACATACTAAACATAAAATGTTACTGAAAAGCAGACATTTTTTATATATTTATATAGGCTCTAAGAATTAACAGTACTTTGATTATGGGTTTGGCAAGCATAATATAATGCTTTGGTTTGACTAAATAACATTATAAATTACACATACCTAACATCGTCCTTGGGGATAGTAACAAAACTCATCCCTTCTCCAGTATTGTAGGATCATCCACGATATAATCATACAAATTCTCCTTTACAAGCGATCACAAAAAATAAGCTAGTGCCACAAGAAGTACTATATTATGTGTGTCTAAGTTATATCGTAATATTAATTGGAGGGATTACCAGAAAAACAGCATAAACTGTTCAACCAGAAAAAAGGACAAAATATGATAATAATTGAAAAACGCAACAAAACTTCGATAACTATGGAGAAAAGTTTACTGTCGCTATTTTTTTATAACTTCTTTGTCACATACATCAGTAGATTTTCTCTTGTAAAATATTTAATCCAGAATCTGGCGAGGTGTAACTTTTAAATATATCAATTATAAAAAGTTCGTATTCAAGTACCATACTTATTGTAATTTTATATCATCATTTACTTAAATTCTCTCTATATTGTAAACTGGTTTCTAAATATATAATCTATATTATTGTATTGGTTTTTATACTCACCCTATCCTACATACAGCGCTACTTAAATACATACTTACACATATAATTTCGATAACAATATAGAAAATAAAAATCATTTGGTTAAACAATAGCTCGTTATTTTTAATAATGGATGGAACTCAAAAAACAGAAGCTAAAACTGTATGTATGAAGAAATGCTAAAGTATATTTTTCACATTGTTTGTTTAGCTGTTAAATTAACTTTAACAATTCATAAATTAGGTTTAACAGACCTATTGTGAAAATTAAACTTTGGTATTTCTTCATCTTTAATGAGTTTTCACCAATTATCAACCAACATTCAAAATATTACACGGTTTAATGCTTAAATCTTTCGTTGACAATTAAAAATTTGTCGAAACAAGTCATAAAAATAAGCAATTATTATTTAAGATTCTTTGGTTTCACTTTTTTACGTGTAGGTAAGATTTAATTTACATTTTTTGAACACTATTCTTAGTGTAAAATCAAGTAACGATGCTCAGTTATCTGTCAACGTCAGTTTCAAGGTCACGAAATTTTGCCCCCAAAACATCAAAGGATTTACGCCGGCTTTCGCTTCTTGTTGTTGGTGTATTCTTTGTTCTTACGCCCTTTATACGTCACTATCTTCTTATTTCAAAATCAACAATTTTCTTCTTGATAATATAATTTCATACCTTTGAAATCTCTCCAATTCTTTTATAATATTTTTATTTGTGTTTTTTCTTGATTGAAAATCCAATAAATCGTTCCTTCGTAATATAATCTATATACTTTTCCTTTGAAATTCTTCAATGTTTTAAAATTGTTACTAATCTCCTTTCATTTTCAAAAATCAACAACTAATTATTTCTTTTTTTTTCAGTTCCTACTAGCTATTTTTATATATACTTTTGATGTATCATTCATATATTTTTCAGCAAATTTCGTATCTTGATTGTCATTGGTCGCTTTCGATTACGTTTTATTTTACATGTCGCGCACTTATCACCAATCACATTTGTTAAAATTAATGTTGTGTACGGACTTAAATTAACTTATCAACCTGAACAAATTGTTTAATTTTATTTTCTTTACTATATTATTCGTAAGGATACAATAATTTTTAAATATCATTTGTTGTTCCATTAATAGTGACGTTTATGTCAAAATAAATTAAATTTTCTTTTACTGTTATTTCAAAGTGCCATAAATGTTTATACTATACTACAACTATATTTGCGGTAATGTAATTATTATTATCAGATATTTTCATATAACATATAACTTGTATAATCATTGTTTCACTTGGTTAATGGCTATTTATCTTACTAGTGTAGATTTCTTGTAACATTTGCACACGAACTTTCTGACGGTCTATTTTTTTGTGTGTTTAACTAAGATTTTGTCGTGAACTTTATTATGAAATCCTTCAGCTCATACTTATTGGTATATAGTACAGGTACTCTAGCTTTCAGCTATGTCCAGGTGTCAAACTTAGTTGTTTTTTTATTTGTAACTTGTAAATGTTGTAACTTTAACTTTGGAAAAGAGACACAAGTTCCAATAATAAATCGCAGACGGGGAATAGTTGCAGTTTTCATTTTAAAAATTTACCTAACAAAACATTTTAAGTATGGAAAAGTGTATTAACCCTCTGAGGAGTTGGGCATTCGTTTGAAGGAGTCTTGGGTTCTTGCCTTAACTTAGCTGGCGCCCTATTTTTGTATTAGAAATAAATATAGAAGAATCCACCCCTTCCTTGACTCGAAGCTAGTCGACTGGTGAGCACAGATTGCTCTGCGGGGCAACCTAACATATAAACGAGCACTGGAGTATTGTGAAGAGGAGAAGTCTCGTTATAGATTTTCGGTGACCAACGTAGGGCCCTTAAAAAGAATTTTCCAGCAATATTTATCCCGAAATTTAGGCTTGGACTGATTTGAATTTTTTTTGTTTACTTTGATAAAATTTCAACTTTTGATAAATTAGATTTTAATATATTATTTCAGTTTATTTTTGCTTTTTTTAGCTATTGGTTGTTCCAGATTTAAGTGGTTTTTCATAATAAATCTGGGGTATGTTTCAATTTGAAGGTAATTGTTCAAATTAAACGTAACTTGGAAGTAATTTTCCTCAATAAGGTGTTGATTGCACCAGATTTAAGTGATTTGTAGTAAGTCTGGAGTTTGATTTCAATTCGAAGGGAATTGTTTTATTGGGCGTAAGTTGTAAACGATTTACCTTATTCTGTTAGATAATATTAGATGTTAAACTGAAAATTTTATAGTAGAAAACAGACAAGGGTTCATTGGTTCGTGTGCAATTGTTATTTTCTTTTTCAGATAGCGGTGAATGAGAAGATTTTTCTGATATTTTAATATTTATTGATTGACAATTGTAATTTTAGAAAACTTATTGTTGAGAATTTATATATATATATATATATATATATATATATATATATATATATATATATATTAAATAGGATTATCTAAGATTATTTTATAATACTAATAATATTTATTTATTTGGAATATGAATATGAATTTGTTATATATTTTATAATGTGGGAGATAAATTGTATTTGAAATTTTTATATATATGAGAATTATTATTTTTCTTCTGTTGTTGTGAATTTGAATTGAATTTAAAATGTATTGATATTTATGTTTCAATTAAAAACCTAACACTCTTGGGCATGCTAACTTATATTTATTTTACCTGTAATTCCTCCTATTTATTATGATATTTAGTAGCATGTAGTTTATTTGATTCCTAAAACTTTTATTACCTCGGCTGCTCTTATTCATTCACTACTCTATAACTCAGTAGGGTTCTGGGCATATCACAATAAAATCAACCTTACTTATCAATGGAATTTATTTATGTCGCTTATTTAAAGATAGAAAAACATTGAAAACATTGCTCATATGTAAAATATTATTGACACTTTATTTTACTGTTGGATTCATATATCTCTTATGTGTAAAAATAAATGATTATCCTTTATTATTTCTTAAATTCTTATGTTATAAATAAAATAATGGATTTTCTATACATATCCAAATTTCCACATTGAACAAACTTTCTGTGTATTATAAAAAAAACTATTCATTCTCTTTTGAGACGACTTTTTCAGACTCATTTGCATAACTTGAGTGAACCGTTTGTAAACGTTAGATTTCTTAGAAAAATTATATGACCACCTGCGTTTAAAGTTGTTCAACTATTGTAAACTTTTTTCTGCTTGTTTTCTAAATAGGATTATTTGAAATATTTTAAAATACTATTTTAGTTTTATTCGGTACGTGAAATTGAAAGCATATCTGAAATCTGTATCTACACAAATTTGATCTTTTTAAAACATTATTTAACGTATTATAACAATTGTGTAGGTAATAAAAAAGAACTGAAATTAGTTGTGGTTTGTTGTTTAGTGGAAAGTTTTATATATATGATTGGAGAAAATTCAACATGACAGAAATTATACATCTATCTACAAATTTTATAATTGTTTTTTTATTATTACGTTTCCTGGTATATTATAATCATTTTAAAGAAAAAAACTTTTACTACCAGGTGTTTATGATTTTAAATTTCACTTTATTATTTGGTACCAAATATTTAATTAAAAACACACCACAGACCTTGTTCTTTTTGCTGAAATGATGCCTTCATTTGGATTTATCCATGACGCTTTCCCGCCTTAGGTTGTAATCTTCCTCCTTGTAATTATCTGATGATAATTATTATTCTGCTTTATGTAGTTTCACAGAAATTCATCCTTGCACTTGATTTTAATTATTAGTTAATTTTTTATAGTTTTATTTATACCTATTTACACTTATTAGTTACAAATTTTTTTATTACAAAGAAACTGGATCACTTTACATTGCTTCTTGCTTATCCAACAACTAACGCCTAACTAACTATTCCGCGGTCTTTTTCATCTGCCAAACCCTTTCTATTGTTTATAACCGGAAGCTGGCAATGTTCTAGAAAATTCATTGATTATAGTTCACCTGTCACTTTGTTTATTATTGTTTTTGTTGTTTTTCTGACTTAAACTTATTGTAAACTATTGTTTTCTATTCATTATAAACTTATTGTCCTTGATTAATTCACTAACATCTTATTATTATTGTCTTTTTTCATGTTATTGTTTATTTGAGATGTTCCGATTGGTCAATGCTATTATATTATTTTTGTATTTCCTACAACCTAAATATTTACACAATATACATGGATACAATTCGCTTCTTATTATGTTTGATATTATTACATTTATACATATAAATTAGGTCGGTAATCATTTATTTTTATTCTTGTATTTCATATTCAAATACATTTTATGTTGGTACACTTGTCTCAACTGTTATATTTCGTATAAGTTTTTGATATTTCCTGTAATTACAGTTTCCTACTTATTATTATTTTTCCTATATACTTTTATGATTAAATATTAACTAACATATCTTATTTATATATTTTACTTTTTCTAAATGTCATTTATTGTTCAATCATTGTAGCATTGTTGATTTTATTATGCCATGCTATTTATTCTTTAAATATAAACATATGCTCTGGGTGTCTAAAATTCCGTGCAGCGTTACGTTATTTTATTGATCTGCGTTTACTTGTTAGGTTCTGTCTAAGGTTGTTTTTTTTAAATAACAGAATTAGATTAAAACTGTTTTACTACTAATTGTTTATGACTTCTTTTTATATTTTTTTACTTTTCTTTATGATTATGCCCATTGATTGTACTTGATTATATTGTTATATGGATATTTTATTAATTTTTGGTACTTTATTTTAGAAATTTTTTTTATTGATAAATATTATTTCTTTATCCTTTATCGGGATTCTATAAATGTTATGTGCTCGTTCTATTTACAACAATATTTATATATATATATATATATATATATATATATATATATACAGGGTGTCCCGGGACTAATGGGAAAAAAGTCAGGAGCGTATAATCTGAGCCAAAATAATGTTAGTACTTCATATAAACTTTTTCTATGCAGGCCCTCGTTTTCGAGTTATAGGTCTCCAAAGTTTTAATTTTGAATTTGGTTTTTATTTTTATTTTTTTTACTAGTTATTTGATTTTTATAAAATTTACGGCAAAGCTATAATATACGGGTATGTTTATTTTGGAAAGGTAAACAGTTTTACAGTAGTGCCTTGAAGCCCGGGACGGACTACTCGCAATGGTTAGTGATCCAAAAATTTTGCAGGGATGGCACACCCTGTATGAAATTATCGAAATTGACTTCCTCACACATTAAGCTAACGAAGAGGTACTCTTGTTGGAATTCTACAAAATAAGCCGTTTGGCTAATATTTACAGTTTTATTAATGCACTATGTACCAATTTACGCATTCACCATTTTTATAAGTACACAACGAGGTAAAACTAACTTATTAATACTATGTCCAAGATTTGCCTACAGTACTACAAAAAAATAATTTAATGATAGCAAGATGATAAAAAACATTAACGACGTATCAATTCACAAGTTGGTAAAAACTTTTTAAAAGTGTTTTTACCGTTTATCAAATAACCATAGGATTAGTTGTCAAACGTTGTGTAGAATAGTTCGTTGTCAATAATTCATAAGTCCTTAATTTAACTGTTACAATGGCAGAATTCACTTTTATTGAGTATGCAGATATGCATTTAATGTATGGACTGGCTTCTCGAAACTGTTTAGAGGCCAGAAGGCTTTATGCAGAACATTTTCCAAACAGAGCATTGTCAGACAGACGAATGTTTGAGCGTATTGATCTCAGGTTACGAGAAACAGGTATGAATAAGTAAATGTAATTTTCCATGTATAGAAAACAAAATTTTAGGAAGTTTTTTGCCAAAAAAAGGTGGAGAAGGTCCAGTACGAAGCGTACGTACTGTGGCAGTTGAACAAGATTTGTTAAATACAGTTGATAATGAACCATCAACGAGTTTACGAAAATTATCAAGAGAACATAACGTCTCGAAATCAGTCGTTCATCGCGTCCTAAAAGAACAGCTGTTATATCCTTTTCATACGAAAAAAGTACACAGTATGACAGTGGCTGATTATCCTGCACGACTTGAGTATAGCCAGTGGTTTCTGCGACAACAACAAGCAGACAATACATTCATTAGTCACGTTCTCTTTACGGACGAATCCGGTTTCACCAGAGATGGAGTCATAAATTCTCATAATATGCATTTATGGGATGATGTGAATCCACATGGCATTATCCAAACTAGGTACCAGCATAGATTCATGGTTAATGTTTGACAGGAATAGTTGGCAATCATTTGATAGGGCCATATTTTATTGACGGTACTTTGACTGGTCAGAGATATTTGGAGTTTTTGCAAAATGAGTTATGGAACCTGTTTGATGATGTGCCACTACAAACTCGTAGGAATTTATGGTTCATGCATGATGGGGCTCCTCCTCATTTCAGTTTAGATGTTCGACAGCATTTACACACAAGGTTTCCTAATAGATGGATTGGTCGTGGAGGCCCTTTTCAATGGCCACCGCGATCAGGAGACGTTAATCCTATGGATTTCTTTCTCTGGGGTTATCTCAAAAGTAAGGTATACGCAACACCCGTGCAAACAAGGCAAGATTTAATAGACAGAATTGTGTTACACTGCAATGTTATTAGAAATAATATGGGACTGCTCTTTCAAGTGCAAAGAAACAACCTTCGTAGACTTAGAATGTGCGTGGAAGTGGGAGGAGCTCATATTGAACATTTATTAGAATAACGTTAGTTTTTATTGTTGTTTAGGAATTAGTTTTAGTCCAATGTTTTATAAATTGTGTTTTTTGAGGTTTTCTTAATAGTTTAATAATTTTGTGTTCGTAATTTTGATTAAAAGCAACTGATTACGTTGTTTGCGTACCTATTCAATTCCTATTAAATGAGTTCTTAATGTTTTTATCATCTGCTATCATCAAATCATTACTTTTCCGCCCAACCTATCTAATATGCGAGAATAGTATTGGTTTACCCCAAAAAAGTTGGAATTTTGACAAAAAATTTTGAGTTATTTTTACGCTTTCCATCAACAACAACACGAGAAAACGGTTTTTAGAAAAAAAATCCTGTGTGTATGTCGTCGTCGTTGTCGTCGGCCACGATACAGCCTCCGGAGTGCAATGAGTCACCAATTTTATGATGGAATATTATTAAGGATATGTCACAAATAAACACTATTGATTTTCAGCTCATCAGAGCCAGTACAGCGGGTGCTATGGTACTTGAAGTACGGCCTTTTGACATTTTTTGAGATATTTCAGTTTGTTAGCACAATACAGCCTCCGGAGTTCAACAAGTCACCAATTTTATGATTGAATATCATTCAGAACATCTCACTGATGAACCCTATTGATTTTGAGATCCCCAGAGCCAATACAACAGGTGCTACAGTATTTTAAGTACGATATTTTTGTCATTTTTGGAGAAGTTTCAGTTTGTTAGCATGATACAGCCTCAGGAGTATATCCAAGTGACCAATTTTATGATTGGATATTATTCAGAGCGTCTCAGAGATGAACCGTATCGATATTCAGCTCACTAAAGCCAGTACAACGGGTGCTTTGGTACTTGAAGTACCAAATTTTTGTCATTTTTGGAGAATTTTCAGTTTGTTATCACGATATAGCCTCCAGAGAATATACGGTTGATCAATTTTATGATTGAATATTGTTCAAGGTGTCTCACAGATGTGCCCTATTGATTTTCAGTTGACTTGAGCGAGTACGGCTGGTCCTATGAATCCAGATATACTAAATTTTTGGTTGTTTTTGAAAAAATTTCGGTTTGTTAGCACGATACATCCTCCGAAGTGTATACAAGTAACAATTTTATAATAGAATATTATTTAGGGCCACAGATGCGGAAAAGTTAGTTTTAATCTTTAAAACCGTTTATTTTTTTGTAATACTGTAGGTAAATATTGGACATCGTATTAATAAGTTAGTTAGGTAAATTGGTACGTAGTACATTAATAAAACTGTAAATATTAGCCAAACGGCTTATTTTGTAGAATTCCAACAAGAGTACCTTTTCGTTAGCTTAATGTGTGAGGAAGTCAATTTCGATAATTTCATACAGGGTGTGCCATCCCTGCAAAATTTTTGGATCACTAAGCATTGCGAGTAGTCCGTCCCTGGCTTCAAGACACTACTGTAAAACTGTTAACCTTTCCAAAATAAACATACACGTATATTATAGCTTCGCCGTAAATTTTATAAAGATCAAATAACTAGTAAAAAAAAATAAAAATAAAAACCAAATTCAAAATTAAAACTTTGGAGGCCTATAACTCGAAAACGAGGGCCTGCATAGAAAAAGTTTATATGAAGTACTAACATTATTTTGGCTCAGATTATACGCTCCTGACTTTTTTCCCATTAGTCCCGGGACACCCTGTATATATATATATATATATATATATATATATATATATATATATATCCTGTATATATAAAACTAGTGAATATTGGGGGATTGCAGCAAAAATTGGAAAAGTTATACTCTTAGCGGAATATGTCCAAGCTTTCGAGGATGTTTGTCCTCATCATCAGGGAGACTAAAATGAAAAACAACAGTTGAATACTGTGGTCAATAAAGTATAATTGAAATGAAGTTCACAACTACGTGTGTACTTACCTCCGAAGTGAGGTTAGAGTCCATAAAGTTGTAAATTCGTAAACTACAGATCGTAAATAGTGAAATGATTTACAGGAATTGAGTTAACGGAAGGGCAAACCAACCGCATCACACCAGAAAACGAAAATGTCGTAACATTTTATAAAATAAAATAGATAATTTCATCCTCACACGTCACCACGCCGGCAAGGAACTACTATAGTTTGCCTCCAAAAAGGATGTAACAAGAGACAACAAGTGCTGCCAACAGTCAATCTAGTGAGTTGTGGAACAATGCTACCACCTTAGTAATGGATTCTGCTGTAGGGCTAACAATTGGTTAATAAGAAGATGTATCATTCTCGAAGAGAGGAAGAGAGAGAAATAGTGTGAGACAGAGAGAGGGGGGACGTTCTCAATTTTAGTAATTTGAGCGTGTAGAGAACATAAACTCAATATGACTAACACTGAGGAAGAAAGAGAGACAGAAAACAGTATAATAAAAGTAATAATATATAGTAATAATAATATAATAACTGAGCAAATTTCAATAATTATACCATCTGAGTGTATCTACCAACACCAATACACTCAAGATTAAGTATTTAACATTAATATTTATGTAATTTGGATGTATCTACCAACACCAATACATCCAAAAATAGTTTTCTATTATTATTATTAAGTTAATGTTATAAGGGTGGTGCTGTTAGAAGCAACATGGTTGTTTAACACCACTTGATGAGAAAAATTAGTATCTAAGGACAATAAAAATGAGTAGATCTCACTTAAGTGATCAATATCAGTTTTTTAGTTTATGACATTGTTATTTTGTGAAATGAAAGCCATTTCCAAGAATGATCATTTCGTTTTATTAGACTCAGTCGCCAACACCTTCACAGCTTCATAATTCATCTGATGATCAAGAGAATTTACATGAAAAGCTAACGCGCATCTTTCTGGGTGTAATCTAGAGTCACTCTTATGTGAAACTATACGGTTAGATAGAGATCTTAAAGTCTGCCCGATATACTGCTTATCACAATCCCTACAAGGAATACTATACACCACGTTAGTAAGTGAGGTCAAAGGACTTTTATCTTTTACTCTAGTGTAAATCGATCTGATAGAAAGAACAGTCTTATTAGCAATTTTGAAATTACCACATGAACGGAGCAATCTGGCAAGTCTCGGAGTTATGTCCTTAATATATGGCAAAGTAACGAAAACCGGTCGAGAAGGGGACACATCAGTTCCAACATCCGTCTGGGCTAAGTTGTGGTGGCTATCTTCAAGCAACAGGTCCACAGCATTAGATGTGCTGAATAATATCTTATTCAATAATGATCTTGGATAAGAGTTATCCAAGAAAAGGTTAGGCAAAATATTAATATTTTTATTATGAAAATCATTATCAGAAATTCTGAGTACTCTCTGCTTCATTTGTTTAACCAAATTCACTTTCATGGAATGTTTATGGTAGGAATGATAATTAAGATATCTACCAGAGCTGCATGGCTTCCTGTACCAATCTATAATAATTGTATTGTTGTTTCTTATAAATTTGGTGTCTAAGAAAGGTACGGAATTCTCGAAGTCTTCCATTCCGATTGTGAATTGGATATTAGGATCAAAGCTATTAAATGTATCCAGAACTTCGTCTAGGCATTCTCGAGGAAGTGCCAAAATAATGTCATCGACATATTTTTCTATAAAAAAAGGAGTAAAAGGAAGAACAGCTATGACTGTATCCAGAACATCGTCCATGACATATGCTGCTAAGATAGGAGAAATTGAAGCACCCATTGGAGTACCAAATTTTGTTATTGAAAGTGAATTAAGTACTATCAAACAGAAAAAATATTAATTCAAGAAAAGCTTCCTTCGGGATGGAGCAATGGACACTGATACGATCCCAACTCTTATCGATTGCTCTCAAACAAGCATCAAGATAAACATTACTGAACAACGAGACCACATCCAAACTGGCCAGAACATAATTTTCTGGAATTACCAAATTATTAAATTTCTCAGAGACTTCAAAAGAGTCTTTAATAAAATACAAACTATCATAATCATACGCTTTAGTCAGTATTCCTGTACAAAATTGTGCAATATTTTCTGTGGGGGCTCCTATCGAAGCCACTATAGGTCTTACAGAGAGAACCGGTTTATGAACTTTCGGAAGAGAATAAAATTTTGGAGGGACACCGTGGTAGCTCATGAGTTTCTTCTTTTCTGTCACATCTATATGATGTTTATTAAATAATGATTTAATTAAGTTGTTACTCTTTCTTTGTATAGAGGAAGTGGGTTCTACATATGAACTATTGTTCAAAATAATATCATTAGACAACTCAATATATTGTTGCTTGTCCATAATGACAGTGACGTTACCCTTATCAGATTGAGTGAGAATCAGATGAGGGTTCGTCTTGAAGAAGGCTTTAGATTTGAGTAAAAGGTTGTGAAAGAAAGAATTATTGTGAGGTTGATGTATGTAATTAGTGATAATATTGGTGGCTTTAGCTACCGTGATGTTTCTCATTTTAGAGTCTGTGATTGTGGAGGTGAGATAGTCTACATCAGATAAAATTGATTTGATTGAAATATCTTTTAAAATTACTGGTTCAATACTAAACTTGGGACCCAAAGCTAAAAACTGTGAAATATCATCAGGTATAGTGGTATTAGAAATATTTCTCAACCAACCCGCTTTGGATTTTAACAATAATTTAAATTGATCACTTTATAATTTATTAAGTTTATGTATATTATTATTTCTAATCTTGTGAAACAGTTTATTATAGGTAAGCTGTTGTTTACTTGAAAAGTTATGAAAATGAAATTCACTGGATAAAGAGACTATTGTCCTTTTCAAAGTTGACAAATTTGATTCTAATTTACTAATCAATGAATGGTTATTAGAAATTTCAATATTAAGAAGTTTTACCTCTAACCTGTAATCAATCCCTGTTTTCTTGTGAATGTCCTGTCTCATCAGGAGGTCGTCAATCGGTCTAATCAGGGATTTTACCTAATCATATAACTGCGGCCATTAGTGATTTTGAAGAAAAGGTGGAAATAAAGCAAATTAGATAAAAATATACAAAAAATAAAACACAAGATTTCCACTACTCCACTACAAAATCATCACTATTTTCATCGTCACTGTCAAAATTAATAATAAGTGGAGGCACATCCTGTCTATCAAATACTACTTCTCTATCCCACCCAACTTATATAATTTTTTCAGGGTGCTCTACTGTCTTTGACCAAATATCATGAGTCACTTTTTCTAAAGACTTTTTCCATACACCTTTTGCTTGTTCTGTTGAAGAACCATCAGTTCCCACATGATCTCTATGAAAAATTTTGGCTATGCCCCAAATATGTTCAATTGGGTTGAACATACAGTGGTAAGGGGGAAGTCGGAGCCCTTTGTGACCATATTTTTCAGATAATATGTCAGCTTCATATACTGTTGGTGGTTTATTCCTACAAAAATGCATATATTTAAACAAAATAAGTTATCTAAGTATTAGCATAATATATTGAAAAATGTTTATATCAACTTACCGTTGTACTAAATTCAATAATTGGGTTTTGAGGAAAGTATTTTCAAAAGGAATATCATTTTGTATCAACCAGTCCTGTATATCAGCGTTTTTGGTAGCTGTTGTTGGTACTTTATTGATAACTGTACTGTAATAACTTGCATTATCCATTACAATTGTGGCAGGTTTTTCCAAGTTCACTAAAAGCTAGTATTCAAACTACTGCAAAAAAATTTCTGGTGTCATTTCAGCGTGGTAATCATCATCTTGTTTTTTTGCAAGAAAAAACCAGCCTTGCTCCAGGAATATATCCAGAAGAGGAACCAGCATGCAATACTATATACCTACAATAAGGAAATAACAAATTACTACTAGGTTTCCTAGATAGACTGCATAGCTCAAAACAACTATTAATAAATATATAGATTCAAATAAAATAGTGTGACTAGTAAATATTTGAAAAGGTTTTAAAATGGTAGGAATGTTAGTACATCATAAATTAATTGCTAAATTTTATTATTCAATTACCTTCGACCACGAATTTTGGTTTTTTTTCACGCTTCTATGATTAGAATCTTGCCAGGAACGTCCAACAGTACCGTCTTTGGATATCCAGGCCTCATCCAAAAACACATTTTGATATAAACCTTTCCTTTTTATCTTGACATATTCACGTAGAAAATGTACACGTTTTAATGCAATATGTGGCAACTCGTTTAATGGGTGGTCATCTTTTTGGTATTCGAATCCAATATGTTTCAATATCTTCCATAGTGATGTTAAACAACCATTAAGGAGTTCACGCTCCTGGAGTTTGTCTCTTAAAGTGTTCAAGGTTATGTGTTCCTCTGAAAAAATATTGTGTTAGGTGTGAATAAAATAATACAGTGAATTCAATATACTCACTGTTTCGATACATTTCGTATATAAAATTTCGGAAAGCATTTTGATTAAAGTTATCAATTTCAACAGTAGGTTTTACGCGTTGTGTCTTTTTAGATGGTCTTTTAGGTTGTTCACCTCGATTATGCTTGGCGGCAATACAGTTAACAGTGCTAACGCTAAGTTGTAAAGCTCCTGCAACACTCTACAATATAATTACTTCAATTTAGGAAAAAATAATATATTATCAATTTTAATTAACCTAACCTAACATTAAAAACATTTAAATATATAACAATAATATTAATAATGATGAATACAAATAGCGAATACTATTACTTACGTCTCTTACAGCAGTAAGCGGGAGAATCGTGTCCCCATTTCGGCATTCTCGTTCAAAATAACTAAACAAAGATGTTACCATCTCTTGACATCTTCTGTTCAGCTGCTTCGGCATTTTATTAACCACACACTGCAGATTTGCCTAGATAATTAGTTATGAAACTAACTGTTTTTATAAACTTAAAGAAGCAATGAATTTAAAAGCACCAAAAAAACTTGTAAATATTAGACGATGATCGAATGCCAATAAACGTCAAAACAAACTGGGAAATTTCACCAGTTGATTTGACAACGTCTTGAGGTTTTGCCTACCCGTTAGCTGTAAATTGCCCTGGCTGTTGAGGATAAATTGTATTCACGGTTGGTAAATTAATATTCATTCTTATAAGCAGGGAAGTAACTAAAAATGACATCATCGTCTTTTTATCGTAAATAAAGTATATGTATAACAGAATGTATATTATGTAGGAAAGATAGTGCTATTCTTATGAACATTCATAAGTGTGCCTATTTGAGATGTATATGTAATTTTATGATATTGTCTTTTTTACTCTACACTAAAAAATTGTATGTACATCAGCATATACTAGTTAATAATAATCTATTTATCTAAAAAAAAAGAATTTCACAAGCTAACAAGTATAAGGAAAAATTGTTATTAGGCATTTTAGATACTTCTCTAAATATGGTAAACCCCTAGTACTGATCTCATTTTGATATTTCTAATGATAATATTGTAAAACTGTATAAATGATTTCTGAAATGCTTCAACACCCATAACAAAATGTAAAAAAATAACGTAATCTCCATGTTAAATCTTTTTTACCTGTAAATAAATATTGATTAATTCAAATTAGCACATCATAACTGTTCAGCTAATAAAAACACGTAATCCTATCAATCGATTGATAATTCCTCTTTTTATCATTATAATTCATTACTCGAGATTTATTCTAAGAGGTAAAATAAACTATTTGATCTAGTACTAACATATACCCATTGTATTTTACAGTATTTTCTACAATACAGTACTACGCGATAAAAATCCAAATAATGAAATCATAAAATTTCCCGTTAATTAAAACTGACCTCTGCTGATAAAGATAAGTTGTCCGGCCGATTACACTGTATTTAAGATCTCGTTCTGCATTAGTATCTTCTGTTCGACTGATAAACGTGACTTCGCAAATAGTTATTCTGTCTTTTGCAATGTTTATATTACCTTGGTTTTGCTGTATTATTTGTAATGCAATAATAGAAAATGTGTCTATGGAAGTGAAAGATAAATATGGAGAGTGGTGAGTAGGTAAAACAACAAATAATAAGAAAAATATGCAGATACTTATACACTAAAACGAGTTAATTTCATGAAAATACCTATTTTAATTAGCAAACTTCGCTATAATCATTTCTGAGAGAGAATAGAATACTGAAACATTTCAAAAATGAAAATATTACAACTGACAAATGACAGCGTTGAGGTCAAATAGTTTTATTAGCAATAACTACTTGATTCGGAAGCTTAACTAACACCTAATCTATTATTCTTGAGTCATTATTGGTAGAGTAATTTGATATTGGATAAGACCAGTGTGGACGTATTTATATTAATTAATTTTTTCATATGGATTATGATAATCTATATGAACGTTGCTATTTTTGGAAACCTCACTTCACTGACATCAACAAGGTATTCTCAGTAATAATAGTGTTTTAAATGAAACTCACGATTTTTAGTTAATTCCACAGACAGTTAATCTCAGTAATAATATTCAACAGCGCGGTCTTTTTGAAGTGAATAAAAGAAAAAGTGTTTTATCCTTCTAAAGAAAATGGTTTGTTATAGGATTCATTCGACACTATTTATTTTGTACATTCAATGCCCATGCAATTACAACACATTCACCCAACTTATCATTTTTCTCTTTCTTTTGTAATTACTGTTTTACCAGATCAAATAAATACGGTTGGTGTTTTTCTCATTTTGTTGAGTTTTCGACTATAAATTCAATAACAATGATAAACTTAGGTAAACTTGTGAGATGAAGCGTTATCATACACAATAGTTCATGATACACGGTTATCTCGATTAGATTTAAGCCACCATTTCCTTCATCGAAATTAAGTTTAATTTTAGACGTTGTTGTCCGACCTGGTCAAGGCGAATCTCCATCACATCTCGACAGCTTTTGAATGCACTCTACCGCTCGTATTTATGAGTAACTGTGCGCATTGTGAAGATTTCCAGCGACTCTGGATAGGAAATTATATTTGAAATCAAAATTTTCAAATAAACTCACTGTCAAAATGGAGTATTACATACAAATTAGGTAATCGTTGAATCTCATACTCAGCGCGACTGTATAGGACAGTTGACTGTGTATCTTCTTTACTACATGAATACTCATTATCAACATTTTAAAGTCATTTTCTTGTCGATGAATCCAATCCTCAGTATCAGTTGCTACATTATTTGATCTACAATACTGTTGCTGATACTATTGATGTGTTTTGAATAGACTGTAACTTATAACAACATTTAAATTTATATCTCTATTCTCTTTCAGCATATGCAATGAAATGTGAATTTAATCTGCACATTTATGAGCCTGTTTCTCACAAAATACCAAGGTTAGAGAGAAATTGTAATCAAATATTCTACATTTACGGTACTCATTCAATCAATATTCTTTTTAATTGTTATTTTGTTTCCATTGTGTTTCATTATATTGATTTCTTCATCTTTATTCAGGTCTAATATAATTGTAAATGACTGTATACAACCATATAGTCTTAATGGTATAATAGCCAAGAAGATTCATGTTAGGCACCAAAAAATCACCAAATTAGGGAAGTATTGCGTGAAGCATTTGGATAAATTGAAAACTTTGGAATTTGAAGATTGTCAAATCGAGTCAATAGAACCAGGAGCTCTGCTATATTTACCAGTAATCAAACATGTAGAAATTACATATAACCCGTTGAAAGAAATAACTGGAGGTAAGTAAAAGGAATTTTGAAAGAAGGGAAGAACCCTTTACAATTGAGAAAACTTCAAATATTTTCTTTGAAAGCTGATTTGCAGAACTGAGTATCGTTCTTTTATTACAAGGGATCAATGATTTGTCAAATCAGTAGCATTTTCTCACCCATTGGACAACCCAAGTAACACACATGGAACCGTTTTTGCGACTATATGAGCCATAGTCCGGGAAAGTAAGGTCGAAAAATCTACTCAATGGAAAAAGTTTTGCGTAAATTATTTCTCATTTATTAATGAAAGTACATTCCCCCACCAACATTTTCCTAGTTCGTCTAATAAATTCCACTGACGCTTGCGACGGAGCTTGCGAGCTCAGCTTGGAACACGTAAAATTCGGGTGTTTTATGCTCCTGGCATTCCTGGATGTGCCAGTACAAAAAAATTGTGAAGGTAAAAAATGTAGAAAATCTTTTGCTCTAAAAGGTGACGTAATTAGATTTTCCAAAAAAAATTTTTCGTCCTCATATTTTCCAACATTTGGATATTTTTTCGAAAATTACATTTTCAATTGGCAATTATGAATAAAATAATAATATCGAGGTCAAAACATGGATAAACATAGAGGGCAAACGTCTAAAAATTTACGTTTTTTCAGATTTGGAAAATTCAAAATGGCGGCCGCTAAAAATGGAATTAATTTTTTTTTTCAATTGACTCTAAAGTTATGATCATTAATGATATCGAGACGCGGTTGATTGCAATCGATAGAGTGAGAGTTATATTTTATTAGATAAAACAAACACAATTTTCCAAAAATTTTTTACATAATTTTCAACAAAATTTACCGAAAAAAAATTTTTTTGTCTCGTTTTTTCCTTTTATTCCTTTGAAAAATGTAATAATAATATCTTTTGGCATCATGAGTATCTTTGTCTTTGAAAGACGCGTATGTTAAAAAATATTTCCAGATACAATTAGTAGAAGCTGAGATAAACAAGTGCAAACTCTGTTCGATACTGTGACAATATTAATTAAAATTTTCAAATTTTGACCGTTTCGCTCGATTGCAATCATTGATAATCAAAATACTATTAGAAAACCAGAAATTGACCATATTATGGGAAAAAATCAATAAAAAAGCGCGAGTTTCTTTCAACTGAGAACGAGCGCTGACTCCCCACCACTACGCCAAGCAGCTGTCGCACCATGGTGCGGCAGGGCGCACTAAGGTTACTGTTTTTTTCGAATGTACCCATTGACTGGAGAAAAATGAAAAAATGCACTCACATAGAGTGGAGATTCAGCAATCGAGCGAAACGGTCGAAATTAGAAAATTTTAATTAATATTGTCACAGTATCGAACAGAGTTTGCACTTGTTTATTTCAGCTTCTACTAATTGTATCTGAAATTTTTTTTTAGAAATACGCGTCTTTCAAAGACAAAGATACTCATGATGCTAACAGATATTATTATTACATTTTTTAAAGGAGAAAATGGAAAAAACAAGAAAAAAAAAATTTTTTCGGTAAATGTTAAAAATTATGTATAAAAGATTTGAAAAATTGTGTTTATTTTATTTATAAAAATATAACTTTCACTCTATCGATTGCAATCAACCGCGTCTCGATATCATCAATGTTCATAACTTTACAGTCGATTGAAAAAAAATTTTCTACATTTTTTACCTTCACAATTTTTTTGTACAAGCACATCCAGGAATTTTACGTGCTCCAAGCTGTGCTTGCAAGCTCCGTCGCCAGCGTCAGTGCAATTTATTGGAGTAACTAGGAAAATGTTGGTGGGGGGACGTACTTTTATTAAAAAATGAGAAATAATTTACGGATAACTTTTCCCTTTAATTTCCTGACTTCCTCGGACTACCACTACATAGTGGACGGTTACTATAGGTGGCCACGTAGCCGCCACTAAAATTGGGAAAAATTTAGAGTAGCTGGGTAGTGTAACGAGTGGTCTCAGTCACTATAATTATCAGTATATTTTGTTGCATTGAGGTGGCAATGTAGTAGCAGCTACTATTCTGGTACGTTACGGCCTAGTAGCCGTTACGTGACCGTCTAGAGGCTGCCACCATACATTTTCCCACTAATGGCGACATTGTTCTCCAGCGACTTCTTCGTTAATTATATTTTAATTAGTATGACGCTTAGTTAATAATGATAGAGAAATGTCAATCTAACTTGGCTAGTTTCGGATGATGGCGTCTTATAAAATTATTCAATGTCCCTAAAAATGTCGAACTTTAATCGTGTATGTGGATACTTCCAGGACCAATATTTGAACGCATATAATTTTACTGACAAACATGAAGGTTTTGGAAGGAAACATTTTGGAAATAACTTAGAAATAAATAATTACGTAAAAAATATAATAGGTATTCAATAAACAAATAAACGGTTTTGAAGATTAAAACTAACTTTTCCGCATCTGTGAGATGTCCTGAATAATATTCTATCATAAAATTGTCACCTGTATACACTTCGGGGGATGTATCGTGTTAACAAACCGAAATTTCTGCGAAAGTAAACAAAAATCTGGATTTGTAGGATCCGCTGTACTCGCTATAGTCAGCTGAAAATCAATAGGGTACATCTGTGAGACACCTTGAATGAGATCCCTTGAAAATTACTCCATTGGCTACTTGTATACACTGCGGAGGCTGTATCGTACTAACAACCCGAAATTTCTCCAAAAAGGAAAAAAAAATGTGGCACTTCAGGTACCATAGCACCCGTTGTACTACCTCTGGTGAGCTAAAAATCAATAAATTTCATCTATAAGACGCCCTGAACAATATTCAAGTCTTCGAACGCTTGTTAATAAAACGAATCTGGGACTTCTGTACTGAAAATAATATAATTCCGGCATTTCAATTCGGATTCAGGCCGGGCCACTCTTGTCAGAACGCCACCACCAACCTTCAAACAATCGTCACCCGAGCTTCAAATCAACGACGCTGTTCTGCCGCCATCCTCATGGACGTTCAGAAGGCTTTCGATCAAGTCTGGCACGCCGGACTAGTGAGAAAGCTACTGAGCATCCGATTGCCAAATCAAATCGTCAAATTAATATATTCTTACCTCACCGACCGATCGATCAGCGTCAAAGTTGGTTATAGCATATCCGATCCTTTTACACCCCAAACCGTCGTTCCGCAGGGCTCGATACTCGCTTCTCTATTATATATCATTTATACGTATGATACACCAATCCCAAGACATCCCCGGGATAACATCCAACTATACGCGGACGATACCGCTCTAATCATTTCTGCCACCGACATTCGCTTTCTCAACATTCGATCCCAAAATCTGCTGACTCAATTTTCGAATTGGTGCAGGAGATGACGCGTGACTTTCAACCCTCAAAAAACCCAAGCCATCGTCTTCCAACACCCTGATACCATGAGCGAACGACTTCTACCTACAAACTTCCGCCTCGTGCTCTGGGGTGATTGACTCGAAATCCGTAGGGAAGTCGTCTATTTCGGAGTGAAATTCACTTACACTCTCAACTGGATGCCCGACCTTATGGACACTTTAAACAAAGTCCGACGGAGAGTTAATCTTCTCAAGGCGCTAGGCGGCACATTCGGACACACACACCCTACCACCCCACTTCATACGTATAAAACATATATCCGCCCAATAACCGACTATAGAGCAAAGTCTACTGCACCCTCCCCAACCATCTTGTCAGAAGATTACGAACCTGTGAGTAGTGTTGCCGCCGAGACGAGAGATTCTCGTCTCTCGTCTCGTCTCGCCCTCTCTCGACGAGACGAGAGACAAATTTACTCTCGTCTGACGAGACGAGACGAGACGAGAGAAGTACCCTCTCTCGTCGAGAAATTCTCGTCTCTCTCGACCACTCTCGAGCAAAAAACGTAATATTTTTTGAGATTTTTGTAATCTTCTTAAATTTGTCTTTGCAAAAATATATATAATGTCTATATTTGGACCAGCGGTTTTCGAGTTATTCGACTGCAAACATATTATTATTAACAGAATAAAAATGTTTGTGTATTTACTAACAGCGTTGTAAAATTGTTTTCAGTTCCTGAGATACGGTGATTGGTTAAAAAGCTCTAAAATTAAATCCTTTTAACTGCAAAGGTTTTAATTTTAGGACAACGTTCTTGAAATAAAATCATTGTATTCTTTCAATTTTTGTGAACTATCGTTACCTTTATTCATATCACTTGTTATAAGACTCTGATATATCATGGTCAACTTCATATTTTTAAATACGATCCAAGATTTTTCCATAATTTTTTAACAAATATATTATTCTTAAGGCTACACGAATACCAAGAGTTAATGTTCTCACTGATTCTGCGTTAAGACGTTTCCTATGTTTTCTTATTACGAACCCTGCTTCTAAAAACATTCTTTCGGCAGGAACACTGGTAGCAGGTATGGCTAATATATCACTAGCCATTCCAGCAAGATTTGGAAATATTTCCTCATGGTCACCCCATCATTTTAAAATATTGGTATTTCGACCAGCTCTTTCTCCGTCTATATATTTTTGATATTCGGCTCTTGCTATCTCTCTATTGTTGATGTTAATGTTCGGTTTTTTATATAAGCCAGCCATAAATTCGTCACTAGTTGTTGATGATGAATCTTTCTCTGTTTCTGTTTCCGTCGCCGTGGCGATAGTAGCAGTTGGTTTTACGTAAAATGAATAGAAGATTTCGTCAAATTTCTTCAAAGATCCTTCTTTAATTTGTCTTCCCTACGGGGTCAAATTATATGTCTCTATTTTGTGCCTCGGATCTAATACTAACGCCGCACAATAAACCCAATTCGTTTTATAATAATGCTTTAGCATTTTGTATCTCCATGCTTGAAATGCTTCTATTAAGGTGTTTTCCACATTAGTAGCTTCTATATCATTGAAAGAAATTAATAAAGATTCCAATTTGTCTAGCAATATGTTAAAACCAACTATAACTAAGGGTAATGTTGAGTAGGTTTCTCCACAAAGTGTAGTACTAAGTGATTTAAAATATTTTATAAATTGACATAATGCCAATTAATTTCCATTGCGCTTCTGTTAAAAGTAGGTGACTGAAATCTTCGTTACTTTGAACTAAACTGTTTAGGGCTTTTCTTAAACGAATCGCTACATTTAACATATCGCAAGTAGAATTACATCTTGTAGACACATCTGTATTTACTGACACATATTTTATGTTGGCAGCATCACATAACGTTTTCAGCAGATTCTGCATTTGTTCAGATTTTTTTAGTTTTTTTAAACAAACATCGTCAAAGGCGGTAATTCTGTCTCTTGGTTAATTTCGGCCAAATCATCATCGTCGCCCTCTTCGATGGATTCATTTTCCAATTTTAATAGTTTTAATGTATCTTGCACACCCAAGATTAAAATATGCGCAAAACATCTATAATAACAATCTTTTGTGTTGAATAAGTGATCTAGACAATCGTTTTTAATTATATTGTCCAGTTCCTTTAAAAAAGTTGTATTTGCTGCTGCATTATCCACTGCGATTCCGTGCAATTTATCAACAATTCCATAATCCTGTGCACATTTGTAAAATATTTCTGGAATATATTTTCCAGTATGATTACCATTAGATGGCAAAAATTATGTTACTACTGAATTCAGATTCCAAAATTCATCAATAAAATGTGCTGTTATTCCCTAATAGGACTTATAGTTTATAGAAGTTCATCCATCGATTGTGAAAGATATTTGCGATTTATTCTCTTTTGAAATTTCTAATATCTGTTTCTAAACCAAAGTATATGTTTTCATTACCTTTTCTATAAGGGCTGTTCGTTTTGGGAGTACTGCCCTGGGGTTTAGTTTTTTGAAGAATGTTTGAGTATGTTCATCGTCAAAAAAGCTAAATGGTAGGTATTTCAAAGACTCCCACTCGACGATATCTTCGTCTTTTACAGGGACCTGAAATAAAAAGGAATGTTGATTCGTGCGGGTTTTTTGGAGCACCCTGTATAGACAAAAATACTTTCATAACAGGCACCTCTTAACCCTTATAAGCTTCGTCAAACGTTTTCCTGCTATCTTTATTGGTGCAGAAGATATTGACCTTTGTCGCACTAATGGGCTACCCTGTAATAAATATCAAGCAAAGTTGTATCTCATTTAGGTTAGGTTCTGTTTTATTGGACATATATTGCACACAATTTATGTCAAATATAGTAGAACCTAACATCAACGCGTTAAAATTTAGCTTGGTTTTTACTATTTGGTTTAAATCACGAGAGAAGCGAGACGAGACGAGAGAAGGTCGTCTCTCGTCTCGTCTCGCCCTCTCTCGACGAGACGAGATACACATTTTCTCTCGTCTGGCGAGACGAGACGAGAGAAGGCCTTCTCTCGTCTCGTCTCGTCTCGCGGCAACACTACCTATGAGCAGTCAATTCTGAGATACTGCCAATACAAGGCTCCATACTCACCCATCAATACAGTTTATGTCAATATTGACATCGAACCCATCCCATCTCGTCTAAATAATTTACAGGCCCGATATGTTAATCGTACTATCGAGTCGGGCAGCGAAATTTCCAAAAACACCCTACTCACACCGTGGGTCGCCAACATTCGACCCCTCGGTAGAATTTCCAAGAGGAAGCTCCCATTTCCTCCGTTACGCTTACTAGCCACGGCCTACGACGACCTCCCCGACGAATACATTGACTACCTCGACAGTTCCCCAATTTCCATCCGATAATCGTCAAAATTCACTATTTTTCATACTATTTTATGTCAAATCTCTACTCACTAACTTCGGCAACAAAGTCCAATAACCACGATAATAAACTAACAAATTCCAAAATCTCTCATTCCCAGCTATTATTTGTTCAGCACTTTGGACTAACCCTATACTTTCAGCCACCCCCACACCACCCACGTCGGTGTTGCAGGTTTTTGCGGTTTTCCTGTACACTCTGTGAATTTATTCACTAGCCAAATGGACCGACGAACGACGCACCCGCATTTTTGGATTTAAAATTAATATTATACCGCCGACCACCGTAAACAGTCCCAAATCACCGAAGGGACGTCACCGCAACTTTCCATCAAATTCCAACAAAACACCTAACTCCATACACTTTTGAAAAATGTCTCCTATACACTTTTCTTTCGTAAATTCCCAAAACCAGCAAAATCCTAAATCTCTAATATTTCATCATATTTCTTTTAATATCGGAGTCATTACAAATTCAGTTAACAACACCCTTTTACATTAAATAATTTCAATAATTCCTGACACCTAGCCAGCTCAACTCATATATATATATATATATATATATATATATATATATATATATATATATGTATCGGCAACGATACATGGTTCGTCTTCAACATTTAAGCTCCCATCCTAGACCCTTTTTGCCACACCAACTCTGCACACTTTTGAGCTTCGCAGCTTCCAAGCACCAACCCCCTATACACCCCAACACAAACAATCCCCCGGTTGTTTTCTAGCGAAAAGCTCATCCAATTCTCTCAAAATTCTATACACTTTTTAAACAAATTTTCCTAGACACTTCTAAATAACTTCTTACTAGACACCTTTTCTACACCCAATTCAATTTCTCGGTCAACGCGCACAAAACCACCCAATACACCCGCAACCCAGCCCTGAAGAGGAAACAAATCCTACACCAGGGCACATTACTCGAAAATGATAATTCCACCCAAATACCAAAAAAATACCATCAAAATTCATTACGAATTTCTCTCTCTCTCTCTCTCTCTCTCTCTCTCTCTCTCTCTCTCTCTATTCAATCATAAAAAAGGGTCACTTGTTTACACTCTGGAGGCTGTATCGTGCTAACAAACTGAAAATTCTCCAAAAATGACAAACATTTGGTATCTCAAGTACCATAGCACTCGTTGTACTGGCTTTAGTGAGCTGAATTTCGATAGGATTCATCTTTGAGACGCCCTGAATAATATCCAATCATAACATTGGTCACTTGTATATTTTCCGGAGGCTGTATCGTGCTAATAAACTGAAATTTCTCCAAAAACGACAAATTGTCGTACTTAAAGTACTACAGTACCTGTTGTACTGGCTGTGGTGAGCTGAAAATCAATAGGGTTCATCTGTGAGATGTCCTGAACAATATTAAATCATAAAATTTGTGATTTGTTGCACTTCGGAAGCTGTATCGTGCTAACAAGACATGTAACGAAAAGTGGCCGACGACGACATACACATAGGATTTTTTTAAAAACCATTTTTTCGTGTTGTTCTTGATGATAAACGTAAAAATAACTCAAATTTTTTTTTCCAAATTTCAACTTTTTTGTTGGTAAGTCAATACTTTTCTCGCATATTAGATTGGTTGGGCGGAAAAGTAATACATTGTCGTGAAAAAGTGTATTGCTGTTTTAGTTAAAAAATTATTGACCTAAATGTATTTAATATGGGGTGAAAAAATTAAAAAAAACTAGAATACAAACAAAAATAATTCTTACAAAAAATCGTGACCGTAAAAAATGGTTGGGTAGCACTTAGCTACGATAAAGTTAAGATTCTTTCTATAGATCATTTAAGTCACGTGATTTTCACAGAGCAGCCATTTTTTCGGTAGGGAAACAAGGGTGGGTCTGCCACATTGACCTTTTAACAGATGTCAATGGTCTGCCGTTAGGTTCTCATTATTATCTGCAGGTTTGTGATATTTATTTCGAGTTTTTAGTGCGATTATTGCATATTTTATCAACTTTAATTACAATATGGATTGAATTGAATACTACTTATCTCTCAAAGGAAACGTGAAATCGCGTTTCGACTCAAAACATTGAATTAAAGATAATGTTGATTCCTATACTCTTGATGCAAGTGAACTGTCCAGTAATTATAAGTTTTTTGCCAACTGTGAGTATTATGTACATGGTGAATTACCTCATAATTTCTGACATTTGTATATACTTACTATGCAAATAAAATTATAGTTTAAAAAATGTGTTTTTTACATCTGGACTAGGTAAAATTTAAAAACTAAATCCTGTAAGAACGTTTTTATTAACTTTTCTAAATACATAACAATTCTTAAAGGTATATTTTAATTAAAGGTATAGTATTATTCGCTTGCAAGTTTTTGCACTTATCTGTACATCACTTATCTGACACAATTTCGTATTAAAAATTTTTTCAACTGTTTCTATAATATTCAGTTGTTATGATAAAAATCCATGAATCCTTCGACATAGTACTGTTGGACTCCTTTTTTTTAGAAGCCTGATGTACAGGAAGCTTTTTTTAATTTTGGTCATGTTACAATCCAGTTTTTTAATTTAAACGTTTTCACCACGAATCATTTTGACGTAATATTGATGTTCAATAATTAAATGGATAAATGCCCATTCTACATTATTTTAGATATCGCTTATAATACATTATCATTACTAAAATACAGTCTATAATTAAAAATTTTTAGTTAGTACTGAGTTACCATATTAGGATTACACTATATTTAAAAACAAGTTTCATAAGGCTGGTTTTTATGGAACGAGTCTATGTTTAGAAAATTAGCGGTTCTTCGACTTTCGTGTACGTTGCACTGTTCAGGAATTTCTAGGCCTTCTATAGGTTGACCTGCTGAGGGTTCTTTAATTATAGTCTATTTCTTAATGTCTGACAGCACAGTAGCCTCATTAAATATTCAAATAGAAAATTATCTCTTACAGAGTGATCCTAAGAATTTTACAAGTAAATACTAAAATTCTAATGCAAAACAAGCCCCTAGTCTGTACATCCCTGTTTCAGATCAAAATACAACATGGTAATAAAACTGAACAATTCCAGCTAAACGATAAACAGTGCGGCAGTGGCGGAGATTACGATATTAGTTCATTTTGCTTATTTAATTAGATTCGGTCAACATTACAGTTGAAATAAAATTCTTTCGTTTAGGCCTATTAACAAGTTACATTTTCATTTTTATTAAATTAAAATAATTAAAGAAAATATAGTTTAATTCTCATAATTCAAATTTATTGACAATGAATTAATGTTTATTAAGCGAAGTAAACATACCATTTATAGGAGATATAAAATTCAATCTATAGTATCATCCCCTTCGCTGGCCATACAAGAATCATCCGAAGACTCGTCGAGAGAGATCACTATCGGTTCTATAGTTTGTTCTATGAGGTCATCTAAAACCCCCATTTTCTCTCCCTGTTTAATTACATGATTCACAGCATCTCTCCAGTTCTCTTCCGTTATTGTCAATGAGTACTTCATGAGTTCACGAACATCTTTCATTTCAAATGTTTTATTATGTCTATCTCTAAGAAGCCTGTAAATAGTAGATTCACTAACTCCTGTCATATTGGAACATGTCGAAACTATATTTCCAACAGTTGCAGCCGGCATTTGATGTACAACAGCATCATGCACATTTAACACTACAGTCTTCGTTTGTAAGCTAAGCACGCTCTTACACTTTACTGGGGTAACACTTTAAGGCATTTTTCACAACACAGTTAACACTTATGGAACATAAGCGACTCTAAGCAAAACAAATTATACAAATTTGGGCGAGACCAAGTTTCACCGTATATACCTGCAAAATTTCTAAGTAGTCATTGGGACAATCCCTAGTAGGGCCCTATTTCAATGTTTCTTGGAAATGTTATTATCAACATTTCCAAAATCAGGAAGTAATTATCTGGAGAATTAATTGATAAATGTTTTGTTAATACGAGTATGTCTCCCAAGAATTGACCTGCTTCAAATTTTCAAGATAATTAATGGAATACTCAGTCAGAATAGTTGCGTTACAAGATTATTTCAAAAATAATTGATTGTTTTAACTGTATCTACTCTACAAATGTATGAAGGTCAGTTAGTTGTTTTCACTAAGCGAATTTAGATTTATATTCCCTTTATATATCAGATCGGGTATATAATTAAATAGTAAATAAATTCCTTAAATGAACGGGGATGCTTATGGTTTACTACCATTTACTACCTGACTAGCATCTGACCTTATCGCGTGCTGTCAAAGAATAAGAAACATACTATAATGCAGTATTTGTTAGAATATTTAGTAATAAGCAATTTATGTAGTTGGCAATATTGTTGCAGTTTATATATGTCATGTGAATGTCAAAAATACATTTCGCTACAGAAACTAGGGATAGAATATTACAAAAATACAGTTGAAGACGTTACATTAAAAAGATTTTCCGATTCAGATTGGGGAACAGCCAGAGATGATCGAAAGAGTATAAGCGGTTGTCTTATATTATTTGGAGAAAATCCAATACTGTGGTCCTCAAAGAAGCAAATTTGTGTTGCCTTATCATCGTCCGAATCGGAGTTTGTAGCGGCGGCTTCTGGTTCGCAAGACCTTGTAAACTTGAAAGGAATATTAAAAGACTTTCAAATTTTTAGCAAACCAGCTCTATACTGCGACAGTAAAAGCTCAATCTTAATGAGTAAAAGCCAGAAAACTCCAAGAGAGCAAAACATGTTGACATAAGGAATAAAGCACCATTATCTAAAAGATTTAGTTTGTAGTAAAGAGATTTTTATTCAATATGCTTCAACTGACAGAACATTTTGTTTACCTTAGAAACTAAATTAGCATTTTGTAAATGTCATGTTTATTCAAGTTATGTGGTATGTCAATATATATACGATTTCATATTTTTATTTACTCTAAAACATTTGAAATCGAGGGGGTGTGTTAGAATATTTAGTAATACGCAATTTATGTAGTTGGCAACATTGTTGCAGTTTATCTATGTCATGTCAATGTCAAAAATACAGTTCGTTCGTTACTTTTTGGTGAGTGAGTGCAATATCAGCACATGTTTTATATAGATGATGCAATAATAAAATGATTTGTTTTATCTACTACTATAAGTTTATTTATATTATAACAAATAATTAATTCCTTATTAAATTATACCTAACAATATTTCCAGCTTCATCTATCTCATCCTAAAGAAAATGAAGACTTTAATTGGGGATTACAACTTTTTTAAATAATGATAATCGTGACCATTTTGAGAAGTTTCGTATGACGTTGAACAAATTTAACATGTCTTTTTCACTTTGCTTATCCAGTGTTTTGATGCTAATGTATCCCATATTTACAGAAGGGACCCAATCAGGGCTATCCCTAACTTACACTTTGGCTGGTTCTCCTACAATCGTTTAGTTTAACACTATAAACTCAAACATTTTGGATAATAATTTTTGTATTTGCTATATACTAATATAATTAACCCACCTTATACAAAACTATCTGTACAAATTCGTGCATATTTAAGGGAATAACGAATTTGATCAATTTCTACCCCTTTACAATATCCCCCAACAAAACAAAACTCCGGAATTTGAAATTATTGACGTTTTAAAAAACGATCTTTTCTATTGTTTACAATGACGCAAACGTTTAGTATGCCCTACCGACAATATGGCGGACATGTCGTGACATCACCTCAAAATAATCTATTAAGTAGCAGGAACCACCCATTTTTAACTTTAAAATATCTGCCACTTTCTTAAGGTGACGAGCTGCCACTAAAAAGTTACTATGAACAACCAAAAACTCTGATACCCAGGCACTGATGACATTGTAACATAAACAAAAATACATTTTTAGAAATTATTACTTATTAATTCAATAATACTTTTTTCACTTTTGATAATAAGTATTATATAAAAACTTTTGGGACATCCATGGGAGCAAATATACCTCCAATTTTAACTACATATGTTATGGATGAATTGTTAAACATAGTTATTCATCTACTATCTTTTCGTCTTTCTCTCTAAAAAAATATGTAGACGATATTATATCAGTATTACCTAGTATGTGCATTAATGAGATATTAAAAAAATTCAATAGTTATAATCATTACATCTAGTTCACTATTGAGACAGAAGATACAGAACAATCTGATCCTTTTCTAGACATCGGACTTATAAGAAGTAATGATATAATTACAGTTGACTGGTATCGAAAACCTTGTAGTTCAGGTAGATATATCAACTATTTTTCATACCATAAATTTTCAATGAAAATAAATTTAACATAACAAATGAAAAATAGAATAATCAATATCTCAGATTATACAATGCATAATAAAAATTTACTAATCTATTTATTAATAATGGTAACCATAAAACATTGGTAAGGAAAATATTATTTAATACTCCTCATCCAATACAATTATCAAATGAACCTACTTTATTAATTGATAAAGTAGAAAATATAACGAATACAAATATAACTAATATTTTTTTTGCATTATTACCATACTTTAGAGAGCTTACACCTAGAATTTCCTAAATTTTAAAAGAAGTAACTGACATAAAACTTGCAAATAAAAATGTTCTGTCAATTAATTGTGTAATTGAAATAAATTGATACTTTTACTGATCGTTCAAAAGTTATACTCGTATATAGATGTAAATGTAAATTTGTATGTATGGGTCAGACTTCCCAAAAAATTACTAAGCGTTTAGTTTCACATCTGAGTGACTCACGATTATACCCAGAACGGTCAACATTATCAGAACAAATTTTCTCCACAAAACTTGTAATAGATTATGAAAACTTTAAAATTTTGAGTAAAGAAGACAACTATTCTAAAAGGATTTTCCTGGAAATGGCATTCATTGCTCAAGAGGATAATTGTTTGAACAAAAGAAGTGATATTCAAAAAAAGAGAGAGAAGTTCGAAGATTTTTTAATTCGAGGTTTGTAATGTTTTAATTTGGGGTAGTTTCAGTTGGAATTTGGCCCTGATATAGGATATATTTCCTCTGCAGTTCTGGTTGGGGGTGTTTTGTTGGTGGTTTGTGTGCGAGAGTTGACTTTGGCTTGAATTAAAAGAGTGACTGAAAATTCAGTTTTGGAAAAGTATATGGAATATTTGAGATAAAAGTGTCTAGAAAATTCGAAGTTTTGTTTTGTTTGTGAGTGATTCGTGGTTTTTTCGCTAGAAATCAACCGGAGAGAGAGGCAGAAACAATCAGCAGCGAAATTGGGTGGCTTTTGTGAGAACGTGGTTTTAGTGAGTATAGGATGTGGAATTTAAAAGTAACTAGTAAAGGTCGAATATGAATAAGACGAACAACGTTGCGTTGCGGATAGTTAAGAGAAGAAGAGGTGGGTGTTAGTGAAATTATTGGAAATTTGAAAAATGTTTTTGGGATTGGGTGTCTCCGATGTCTTGAGAATTATTAAGAAAAGTTAGGAATGATTTTAGGATTTTTGAATTTTATTTCGAATTTGTTTGAAAAGTGACTAGGGGACATTGAAAGGTGTGTGGAATACGTCTGGTGGGGGCGACTGGCTTTTTTAAAGTTTGAGGAGAGGAATTTAGTTAGTTAGGTGTATATTGTAATATGTTGAAATTTAAAATTTTAGTGAATAGTTAGTTAAAATGGTGAATTAAGTGGTTGGCTGGTATCGTAATCAAGTAAATCTAAAAATCTCGTCGTACGTCGGCCCCTTTGGCTACCAAATAAATTCACCATGCTACAGGAAAAACGTGAAAAACCAACCTGCAGCACCGACGGGGTGGATGGGGCTCGCGGATCAAGTTGAATCGCTTTCGCTCCTAATAGGAGTGAAAGCAAAGTGAGCACCCCTGCCAATATTTGTAATAGAGCAGTGGTGTCGATATATGGATGGAATTAAATGACGAAGAATGTCGGCTATGACGTCCCTTGAGTTGGGGATGGCGTTCATTAGAGTAACAGTGAGAATTTCTATTGAGATTTTGGTGTCTGTTGAAAGGTCGTAAGGAACTGGTGGCTTTTCGAGATTGACTGGAGCGGTTTCTTGAGGGGTTTTGGATATCGATAGCCTGTGATGGCAGCGAGGGTGGTAGGCGGGGTGAGGACCACCGCAATTTGTGCATGTAGGGATTCCGGACCTAGGACAGTTTTCGGGACGGTGGCCTGTTTGGCCGCAGGAGGGGCATATCGGAATAGACCGACAAGAATCTAAGGATTTTCCGATTTGTGTGCAACGGCTGCAATATTTGGGAGGCCATGAAATGAGAGGCCGGAGGTGAGGGCCTGGTGGTGATGAGCTTCGGAGATGTTGACAATGCGAAACATCAATGTGGGATTGCTTGTGGACTTGGTAATGATTCGCCAGGTTTAAGGAAAGGGATTTGTTGATCGTGAAGAATTCCTTCGAATTCTCCGAGGCCGATCGTGAAGTCTACTTTCCTGCAGACGAAAGAGAAGGTGGGTATGACAGTTTCGTTTGCTGGGCGGGGTGGACGTTCGGTGGAGTTGAGGACGTTGATGGTGATGTTAGAATCACTGGTTGAATTGTGAATTCGTCTCAGGATTGTTGAGACTAACATGGTGGAGGAAGTTTTAAGAAGCGCTGTTCTGTTGAAATGGACTTTGAGGTGAATGATTTGTCCGTTGAGGAGCTCAAGGGTATTCAAGAGGGTGAAGAGGGATTTTTGTGTGGAGTATTGAGATGGGAGGTTTCTGAGATTTGAGGTTTGTATGGTGTTGTTTGTGGAGCAGCCATTTTTTCGGTAGGGAAACAAGGGTGGGTCTGCCACATTGACCTTTTAACAGATGTCAATGGTCTGCCGTTAGGTTCTCATTATTATCTGCAGGTTTGTGATATTTATTTCGAGTTTTTAGTGCGATTATTGCATATTTTATCAACTTTAATTACAATATGGATTGAATTGAATACTACTTATCTCTCAAAGGAAACGTGAAATCGCGTTTCGACTCAAAACATTGAATTAAAGATAATGTTGATTCCTATACTCTTGATGCAAGTGAACTGTCCAGTAATTATAAGTTTTTTGCCAACTGTGAGTATTATGTACATGGTGAATTACCTCATAATTTCTGACATTTGTATATACTTACTATGCAAATAAAATTATAGTTTAAAAAATGTGTTTTTTACATCTGGACTAGGTAAAATTTAAAAACTAAATCCTGTAAGAACGTTTTTATTAACTTTTCTAAATACATAACAATTCTTAAAGGTATATTTTAATTAAAGGTATAGTATTATTCGCTTGCAAGTTTTTGCACTTATCTGTACATCACTTATCTGACACAATTTCGTATTAAAAATTTTTTCAACTGTTTCTATAATATTCAGTTGTTATGATAAAAATCCATGAATCCTTCGACATAGTACTGTTGGACTCCTTTTTTTTAGAAGCCTGATGTACAGGAAGCTTTTTTTAATTTTGGTCATGTTACAATCCAGTTTTTTAATTTAAACGTTTTCACCACGAATCATTTTGACGTAATATTGATGTTCAATAATTAAATGGATAAATGCCCATTCTACATTATTTTAGATATCGCTTATAATACATTATCATTACTAAAATACAGTCTATAATTAAAAATTTTTAGTTAGTACTGAGTTACCATATTAGGATTACACTATATTTAAAAACAAGTTTCATAAGGCTGGTTTTTATGGAACGAGTCTATGTTTAGAAAATTAGCGGTTCT
Organism: Galeruca laticollis; assembly: GCA_963921935.1. Lineage (NCBI taxonomy): Eukaryota > Metazoa > Arthropoda > Insecta > Coleoptera > Chrysomelidae > Galeruca > Galeruca laticollis. The sequence continues at coordinate 84,663,637 of OY998176.1, read as the reverse complement.
TCGACTTTCGTGTACGTTGCACTGTTCAGGAATTTCTAGGCCTTCTATAGGTTGACCTGCTGAGGGTTCTTTAATTATAGTCTATTTCTTAATGTCTGACAGCACAGTAGCCTCATTAAATATTCAAATAGAAAATTATCTCTTACAGAGTGATCCTAAGAATTTTACAAGTAAATACTAAAATTCTAATGCAAAACAAGCCCCTAGTCTGTACATCCCTGTTTCAGATCAAAATACAACATGGTAATAAAACTGAACAATTCCAGCTAAACGATAAACAGTGCGGCAGTGGCGGAGATTACGATATTAGTTCATTTTGCTTATTTAATTAGATTCGGTCAACATTACAGTTGAAATAAAATTCTTTCGTTTAGGCCTATTAACAAGTTACATTTTCATTTTTATTAAATTAAAATAATTAAAGAAAATATAGTTTAATTCTCATAATTCAAATTTATTGACAATGAATTAATGTTTATTAAGCGAAGTAAACATACCATTTATAGGAGATATAAAATTCAATCTATAGTATCATCCCCTTCGCTGGCCATACAAGAATCATCCGAAGACTCGTCGAGAGAGATCACTATCGGTTCTATAGTTTGTTCTATGAGGTCATCTAAAACCCCCATTTTCTCTCCCTGTTTAATTACATGATTCACAGCATCTCTCCAGTTCTCTTCCGTTATTGTCAATGAGTACTTCATGAGTTCACGAACATCTTTCATTTCAAATGTTTTATTATGTCTATCTCTAAGAAGCCTGTAAATAGTAGATTCACTAACTCCTGTCATATTGGAACATGTCGAAACTATATTTCCAACAGTTGCAGCCGGCATTTGATGTACAACAGCATCATGCACATTTAACACTACAGTCTTCGTTTGTAAGCTAAGCACGCTCTTACACTTTACTGGGGTAACACTTTAAGGCATTTTTCACAACACAGTTAACACTTATGGAACATAAGCGACTCTAAGCAAAACAAATTATACAAATTTGGGCGAGACCAAGTTTCACCGTATATACCTGCAAAATTTCTAAGTAGTCATTGGGACAATCCCTAGTAGGGCCCTATTTCAATGTTTCTTGGAAATGTTATTATCAACATTTCCAAAATCAGGAAGTAATTATCTGGAGAATTAATTGATAAATGTTTTGTTAATACGAGTATGTCTCCCAAGAATTGACCTGCTTCAAATTTTCAAGATAATTAATGGAATACTCAGTCAGAATAGTTGCGTTACAAGATTATTTCAAAAATAATTGATTGTTTTAACTGTATCTACTCTACAAATGTATGAAGGTCAGTTAGTTGTTTTCACTAAGCGAATTTAGATTTATATTCCCTTTATATATCAGATCGGGTATATAATTAAATAGTAAATAAATTCCTTAAATGAACGGGGATGCTTATGGTTTACTACCATTTACTACCTGACTAGCATCTGACCTTATCGCGTGCTGTCAAAGAATAAGAAACATACTATAATGCAGTATTTGTTAGAATATTTAGTAATAAGCAATTTATGTAGTTGGCAATATTGTTGCAGTTTATATATGTCATGTGAATGTCAAAAATACATTTCGCTACAGAAACTAGGGATAGAATATTACAAAAATACAGTTGAAGACGTTACATTAAAAAGATTTTCCGATTCAGATTGGGGAACAGCCAGAGATGATCGAAAGAGTATAAGCGGTTGTCTTATATTATTTGGAGAAAATCCAATACTGTGGTCCTCAAAGAAGCAAATTTGTGTTGCCTTATCATCGTCCGAATCGGAGTTTGTAGCGGCGGCTTCTGGTTCGCAAGACCTTGTAAACTTGAAAGGAATATTAAAAGACTTTCAAATTTTTAGCAAACCAGCTCTATACTGCGACAGTAAAAGCTCAATCTTAATGAGTAAAAGCCAGAAAACTCCAAGAGAGCAAAACATGTTGACATAAGGAATAAAGCACCATTATCTAAAAGATTTAGTTTGTAGTAAAGAGATTTTTATTCAATATGCTTCAACTGACAGAACATTTTGTTTACCTTAGAAACTAAATTAGCATTTTGTAAATGTCATGTTTATTCAAGTTATGTGGTATGTCAATATATATACGATTTCATATTTTTATTTACTCTAAAACATTTGAAATCGAGGGGGTGTGTTAGAATATTTAGTAATACGCAATTTATGTAGTTGGCAACATTGTTGCAGTTTATCTATGTCATGTCAATGTCAAAAATACAGTTCGTTCGTTACTTTTTGGTGAGTGAGTGCAATATCAGCACATGTTTTATATAGATGATGCAATAATAAAATGATTTGTTTTATCTACTACTATAAGTTTATTTATATTATAACAAATAATTAATTCCTTATTAAATTATACCTAACAATATTTCCAGCTTCATCTATCTCATCCTAAAGAAAATGAAGACTTTAATTGGGGATTTCAACTTTTTTAAATAATGATAATCGTGACCATTTTGAGAAGTTTCGTATGACGTTGAACAAATTTAACATGTCTTTTTCACTTTGCTTATCCAGTGTTTTGATGCTAATGTATCCCATATTTACAGAAGGGACCCAATCAGGGCTATCCCTAACTTACACTTTGGCTGGTTCTCCTACAATCGTTTAGTTTAACACTATAAACTCAAACATTTTGGATAATAATTTTTGTATTTGCTATATACTAATATAATTAACCCACCTTATACAAAACTATCTGTACAAATTCGTGCATATTTAAGGGAATAACGAATTTGATCAATTTCTACCCCTTTACAATATCCCCCAACAAAACAAAACTCCGGAATTTGAAATTATTGACGTTTTAAAAAACGATCTTTTCTATTGTTTACAATGACGCAAACGTTTAGTATGCCCTACCGACAATATGGCGGACATGTCGTGACATCACCTCAAAATAATCTATTAAGTAGCAGGAACCACCCATTTTTAACTTTAAAATATCTGCCACTTTCTTAAGGTGACGAGCTGCCACTAAAAAGTTACTATGAACAACCAAAAACTCTGATACCCAGGCACTGATGACATTGTAACATAAACAAAAATACATTTTTAGAAATTATTACTTATTAATTCAATAATACTTTTTTCACTTTTGATAATAAGTATTATATAAAAACTTTTGGGACATCCATGGGAGCAAATATACCTCCAATTTTAACTACATATGTTATGGATGAATTGTTAAACATAGTTATTCATCTACTATCTTTTCGTCTTTCTCTCTAAAAAAATATGTAGACGATATTATATCAGTATTACCTAGTATGTGCATTAATGAGATATTAAAAAAATTCAATAGTTATAATCATTACATCTAGTTCACTATTGAGACAGAAGATACAGAACAATCTGATCCTTTTCTAGACATCGGACTTATAAGAAGTAATGATATAATTACAGTTGACTGGTATCGAAAACCTTGTAGTTCAGGTAGATATATCAACTATTTTTCATACCATAAATTTTCAATGAAAATAAATTTAACATAACAAATGAAAAATAGAATAATCAATATCTCAGATTATACAATGCATAATAAAAATTTACTAATCTATTTATTAATAATGGTAACCATAAAACATTGGTAAGGAAAATATTATTTAATACTCCTCATCCAATACAATTATCAAATGAACCTACTTTATTAATTGATAAAGTAGAAAATATAACGAATACAAATATAACTAATATTTTTTTTGCATTATTACCATACTTTAGAGAGCTTACACCTAGAATTTCCTAAATTTTAAAAGAAGTAACTGACATAAAACTTGCAAATAAAAATGTTCTGTCAATTAATTGTGTAATTGAAATAAATTGATACTTTTACTGATCGTTCAAAAGTTATACTCGTATATAGATGTAAATGTAAATTTGTATGTATGGGTCAGACTTCCCAAAAAATTACTAAGCGTTTAGTTTCACATCTGAGTGACTCACGATTATACCCAGAACGGTCAACATTATCAGAACAAATTTTCTCCACAAAACTTGTAATAGATTATGAAAACTTTAAAATTTTGAGTAAAGAAGACAACTATTCTAAAAGGATTTTCCTGGAAATGGCATTCATTGCTCAAGAGGATAATTGTTTGAACAAAAGAAGTGATATTCAAAAAAAGAGAGAGAAGTTCGAAGATTTTTTAATTCGAGGTTTGTAATGTTTTAATTTGGGGTAGTTTCAGTTGGAATTTGGCCCTGATATAGGATATATTTCCTCTGCAGTTCTGGTTGGGGGTGTTTTGTTGGTGGTTTGTGTGCGAGAGTTGACTTTGGCTTGAATTAAAAGAGTGACTGAAAATTCAGTTTTGGAAAAGTATATGGAATATTTGAGATAAAAGTGTCTAGAAAATTCGAAGTTTTGTTTTGTTTGTGAGTGATTCGTGGTTTTTTCGCTAGAAATCAACCGGAGAGAGAGGCAGAAACAATCAGCAGCGAAATTGGGTGGCTTTTGTGAGAACGTGGTTTTAGTGAGTATAGGATGTGGAATTTAAAAGTAACTAGTAAAGGTCGAATATGAATAAGACGAACAACGTTGCGTTGCGGATAGTTAAGAGAAGATGAGGTGGGTGTTAGTGAAATTATTGGAAATTTGAAAAATGTTTTTGGGATTGGGTGTCTCCGATGTCTTGAGAATTATTAAGAAAAGTTAGGAATGATTTTAGGATTTTTGAATTTTATTTCGAATTTGTTTGAAAAGTGACTAGGGGACATTGAAAGGTGTGTGGAATACGTCTGGTGGGGGCGACTGGCTTTTTTAAAGTTTGAGGAGAGGAATTTAGTTAGTTAGGTGTATATTGTAATATGTTGAAATTTAAAATTTTAGTGAATAGTTAGTTAAAATGGTGAATTAAGTGGTTGGCTGGTATCGTAATCAAGTAAATCTAAAAATCTCGTCGTACGTCGGCCCCTTTGGCTACCAAATAAATTCACCATGCTACAGGAAAAACGTGAAAAACCAACCTGCAGCACCGACGGGGTGGATGGGGCTCGCGGATCAAGTTGAATCGCTTTCGCTCCTAATAGGAGTGAAAGCAAAGTGAGCACCCCTGCCAATATTTGTAATAGAGCAGTGGTGTCGATATATGGATGGAATTAAATGACGAAGAATGTCGGCTATGACGTCCCTTGAGTTGGGGATGGCGTTCATTAGAGTAACAGTGAGAATTTCTATTGAGATTTTGGTGTCTGTTGAAAGGTCGTAAGGAACTGGTGGCTTTTCGAGATTGACTGGAGCGGTTTCTTGAGGGGTTTTGGATATCGATAGCCTGTGATGGCAGCGAGGGTGGTAGGCGGGGTGAGGACCACCGCAATTTGTGCATGTAGGGATTCCGGACCTAGGACAGTTTTCGGGACGGTGGCCTGTTTGGCCGCAGGAGGGGCATATCGGAATAGACCGACAAGAATCTAAGGATTTTCCGATTTGTGTGCAACGGCTGCAATATTTGGGAGGCCATGAAATGAGAGGCCGGAGGTGAGGGCCTGGTGGTGATGAGCTTCGGAGATGTTGACAATGCGAAACATCAATGTGGGATTGCTTGTGGACTTGGTAATGATTCGCCAGGTTTAAGGAAAGGGATTTGTTGATCGTGAAGAATTCCTTCGAATTCTCCGAGGCCGATCGTGAAGTCTACTTTCCTGCAGACGAAAGAGAAGGTGGGTATGACAGTTTCGTTTGCTGGGCGGGGTGGACGTTCGGTGGAGTTGAGGACGTTGATGGTGATGTTAGAATCACTGGTTGAATTGTGAATTCGTCTCAGGATTGTTGAGACTAACATGGTGGAGGAAGTTTTAAGAAGCGCTGTTCTGTTGAAATGGACTTTGAGGTGAATGATTTGTCCGTTGAGGAGCTCAAGGGTATTCAAGAGGGTGAAGAGGGATTTTTGTGTGGAGTATTGAGATGGGAGGTTTCTGAGATTTGAGGTTTGTATGGTGTTGTTTGTGGAGGTTGTTGTAGGATTATTGATAGGGTGTGGTGATGTGGGTCTGGTTTTGGTCTTACCGACGAGGGTGGAATCCATCCTCGTCGGGGACGGAGGAAGCGTAAGACCTGTTGGGTGGTGTGTAGGAAATATGATTGTGTGCGGGTGTTTGTTTGGTGTGCATTTGTTTAGAAGAGGGGTCAGGTGGCGTTGAGTGAGAGGGGGTTTGTTTGGAAGTGGAGATGAATATGGTGTTGAGTGAGAATTGGTTTTGTTAGGTGTTCGTGTTTTGTTTTTAGCAGCGACAGAGGGATAATTTCTATGAAGTTTTTCAAGAATTTTTTGACCTGTGGGAGAGTTACAGAATTCTACGTGGGATTTATAGGCTACGGGGTTAAAATTGGGGTGAGAGGGTTCGGTTGAGTCGAGCCATGCTTGCATGTCTGCAGAAGATAATGCAAAAGTTGGAGTTTGGGCGGGATTGGCAGTTTTGCTGTAGTGTGTACGTCTGGAGGACATTGTGGGTTATGAATGTGGTGTAGAATTGTGGGCGAGAGCTAACACCGACAGCGGACTCAGTGCCGGGGGGAGTTGCCTCCCTAGTTAAAGGTTTCCTGACTTATTCGCTTTAAGGAGTTTTATATTTATCTAGGTGCTAAATGTCCTTCCTTCTTATAGTTGGTGTGGCTTGCTTGTTTTGTTCTGAAAATAAAACAAAGTTACTACTCGATCTTTATTTTCATAAATAGAAATTTGTTTCTAAAGAAACAATTGAATTGACACTTCCAAGTGTATTTGAATGAAGTGTCGAACTAAAAAGTTCGGCAGAACATGTGGGTTGGCGGGGTTTCTTCGGTGGAGGCGTCCACGGTGCCGGCGAAGTCGCGGTGAATTGGTTTGTATCGGTGACCATTTCGATCTTTTATCACCTTCCTCAGGGAATGGACTGGCGCTATTCCACTGATATTCAGAATCTAAATTCAATTTATAGTTATTTATTATCAATCGACAAAAAAGATGAAAATGTAAATCAAGGCATCACAGAGGAGAATTATTTTAATTCATTTTCTAACATTTCATTTAAAAATAATAAGAGTCTAGTAATCATTTTGTAATATAATAACTTTAATATCACTTACTAATAGACTGAATTTGAAAAAATGTTTTCCATGACTACAATAAATTATCATAATATGAAAATATGGCAATTTTAATCTTTATTATGTATATAATTAGTAAATTTTAATGTTTCTCCATTAAAATGAATATTATATAATTGTGAACAACCTCAATTAGTGTAAGTAAAAAATATTACATTAAACTTATTCCAAATTTATATTATATTTATATCTTGTAGTTTGTTTGAGAACGGTAAAAATAAATTACCGAAAGTTAAGAATTAACTAAACAGAGTTTTTTTTCTCACATTGCCACATTCCCCAAAAGAACAAGTTTACCCTATATATATTTTCATATATATTTCTTTAGAAACACTTATAGTGTCTTGAATCCAATTTGAAAATAAAAGTCTTGGGATTCGGCCACTTAGTTATTAATTATTTTTTTTTCTTTTTGGAAAATACGTACTAACATATCGATAAAAATCTAAAAGAATAATCTTCAGGTAGTCAACAGATACATTATAAAAACCAATAGGATTTAAAAACAAAAACAGAAGAACAAACTTGCGAAAAAATCCAACGTTCAACATTTCAGGTTGTTATTCTGTAGGTATAAATGTAGAACAAATAAAATGGAGAATTATGTTTTCTTTTCATTCTAAAATTGTGCAATTTATTTGTGATAAATTTTTTTATTTCATTCAACAAAAGCCCTAGTACACTGCTTTCGTTTGAATGAAAATAGTTTACTTGGTATCAATTAAAATATATTTAAGGAGGAAAACCAAAACTATAAATCTGTATAGGTACAAGGTGATAGAGTTGTATGTCTTCAGAATTATAAGAGTAATGAAGATTAAAATATTTATTTTATTTAGTTATTATTATTAATACGGTTGTAGTAGCAATTTGATAAGTTAGTTACATCATTTTTAAAATAGTTACTAGTTTTATTTTTTTGAATGAAAATATTATTATATTGTATATATTGTTAGTAAATATATCTATATATAGTTATAGAATTATTTCACTCTATAATATACTATTATATATATTATACTTTATTGTTTGGTTTCATTATGCTGATATTTCTAAATAAAACTGGCACAAAATACTATTGTAAGGTTTTTCTAATTTATTTAAACAATAAACGGGTGTGATAAACTCTAAACACACTGTATGGCTACTTACTAATTTATTTAAACACTAAACTAATCACTAATACTTAATTTATATATACAGTATATTCACTTAAACTAATTTATATAAACAGTTCACTAATTCACTTATTTATTTGTTTATCTCACGATGTCAAATTATCAACTAAACAAACTCTTCCTGATCAGTCCCCTTATATATTAAAGCCATTTTTACTAGTAAATTCCGGACTACGGCTTACACACACAAATAACTTTTCTGGCCCTTTCTAGAGACCTCTGGTCACAAAAACAATGTTTACATAAGATAGTCGTATCTCGTAAACATTTTTTATAACTGCGTATCCGCCATAATTTTAACTTTGTTACCTGGCTTAGACAGAGTCGGTTTTAGGGATTATACCAGTGTGCTGTTTCGTAACATTACCCCTCCTTAAATGGAAGTTCCTCCTGGAACTTTTGTGTAGCCGAGACTGCATGTTTGGATCGGCAACTGGCCCTATTTCTACACTTTCCGATCTTATGGAAATAGCAGGGCACCGTCTTCATCGGATACTGATAACGGGGGTTGTAGCTGCAAATTAATATCTGGACACCGGTATCTTGAAAGATAATCTCTACCATGTTCCTAATGATTCGCCAATCCAACTGGTTACTCGCTATCTTAGGCATAGCCAGTTTCTTCACGTTGGATTCCAACACATGGTCTCGGAGGTTTCGAAGTTCTTCCCACACATCGCGGTAAGTAGATCGATCCTGGAATTCATTTTTAGTTACCACTTAGAGGACGTACCGCGAATTATGTTTTAGTGTCTTGCCAGGGGCTGGAATCTGGTCTTCAAGTTTTTCTAATTGCCCGAACTTCTTTCGAAAGACGGTTGCCAACTCTCGTGCGTTCTTGATACGGGCGGGGATGTTGTATGCCAGTGAATAATCTTCCGGGAGAGTGAACAAATCTTGTTGTTGTTCCGAAGTGACTCCATATCTAGCTTTCCCGGTACCTCCATACGCGCCCATAAATTCATCGAAGGTGGGGTCAGACACATCTCGAATAAGGTTAACTCATTCCTCTATGTCATGGTCTCCTTCGACTGGCGCTAAACGGTTTTGGTGAACTACTTTTGGTTTCCCGTTGGGGATCTTGCTTATGCGATATAAAACATCATTGATCCTTTTCTTGATTAAGTATGGACCTTCCCAGGATTTTTGTAATTTCGGAGAAAATCCTTTTCTCCTCGCCGGGTTGTGTAGCCATACTTTGTCCCCTTCTTTAAAACCGCCTTCTGTGGCCTGCGTGTCGTACCGACTTTTCATTCTGTCGCTGTCAACTTGAAGATTGGTTCGAACTAATTCATGAATATCGTCCAGCCTTCTTCTCAATTGGATCACGTAGTCTCCGCCTGCTAGATCTTCTCCAGGCCGACAGCCAAATTCCAGGTCACAAGGAAGCCTCATTTCACGTCCAAACAGGATTTTCGCAGGTGCTTCACCCGTGGACTCATTGACGGCAGATCGATAAGCCAATGCGAATAGGGAGAGATACTGGTCACAATCTCTCTGATGGCTGGATACTACTTTGGACAGCTATTTTCCAATAGTCCTGTTCATTCTCTCGACCATTCCATCTGACTGTGGATGTAATGCTGTTGTTCTGGTCTTCTTCATTCCCAGCTTCTCGCAAATCTCCTGGAATAGATGACTTTCGAAATTTCTTCCCTGGTCGCTGTGAAATAATCCATTACAACCAGTATGTATTTGCCACCATTTTCTGTCATTGGAAATGGCCCAGCGATATCTAAAGCAATCCTTTCGAAAGGGCTTCCAACATTGTACTGTTTCATGGGTGCCTTTCTCTTGCGATGTGGTCCATTACTCGTAGCACAAGTCGTACATTTCTTACACCAGTCCTTCACATCGTCAGAGCTGTTCATCCAATAGAACCTTTCACGAACTCGCTGAAGGGCTTTCTTCACTCCCAGATGACCTCCCGATGGACTGTCGTGTAACTTCTTTAGTACCTCAGCTACTCTTGTTCTCGGGATAACTAGCTGTCTCCTCATCTCAGAACCATCATCGTTTTCAACGACTCTTTTCAACAGCCCTTCTTCCAGGACAAAGGAGTCCCACTGAGCCCAATACGCCTTGAGTTTCGGTGAAAATCTAGACACTTCTTGCCAGGTAGGTTGCCGATTTTCTTTCTTCCATTGCCGGATCATCTTCAGGTGGGGATCATTCTCCTGATTTTCTCTGATCCTGGTGGGTGACCATTCCTCGTTGACTACAGTAGCTCTTGAAACTGCAGCTTCCCTAGATTCCACCTTGTTGCAGTGGGAGCAGCCTGTTGGGCACGGCCGTCTGGACAGGGAGTCGGCATTTCGGTGACTCACACCAGCTCGATGTTCGATGTCGAAATCGTATTCTTGAAGTCGTTCGATCCATCTAGCGATCTGGCCCTCGGAATTCTTGAACTGCATCAACCACTTAAGTGCTGCATGATCAGTCCGGATTAAAAACTTCCTACTATAGAGATACTGGTAAAAGTGTTCCACGGACTTCACTACTGCCAAAAGTTCTCTTCTTGTGACGCAGAAGTTCGTTCTGGTTTGGAGAGGACTTTACCGACATATCCCACTACTCTTTCTTGCCATCCTTGGATCTGTGAGAGTACTCCGCCAATTCCTACGTTGCTTGCGTCAGTGTCAAGAATAAAGTCTCCCTCTGGTAATGGATATCCTAATATCGGCGCCGAGGTTAAATGCCTCTTCAAGGTTTCAAAAGCCGTTTGACAGTCTTCGTCCCATTGGAAAGCTCTTGCTTCTTCTGTGAGTCGCGTTAGAGGCCTGGCAATATCTCCAAACTTCCTGATAAATCTTCTATAATACGTGCAAAGTGCAAGGAAACACCTAATTTGATGTTTGTCGGTTGGTTGCGGCCATTGCGGAATGGAAGCAATTTTCTCTGGATCCACCGCCACTCCTTCATTGCTCACTATATGATCTAGATAGTTGACTCGGTTTTGGAACAGCTGACATTTCTTCGGGCTTAACACGAGCTGGGCAGCTTGGAGTCGTTTGAATACGTCTTCCAAATTCTTCAGATGTTCGTCAAATGTCTTCCCCAGTACTACGATGTCGTCCATATAGACCAGGCCTGTCTTCCAAGACAACCCTCTCAAGACATTTTCCATAAGTCTTTCAAATGTCGCAGGCGCATTACAGAGCCCGAATGGCATGACGTTGAATTGTCATAATCCAGATCCGGTGGTAAAAGCAGTCTTCTCTTTATCTTCTGGGTCCATTTCCACTTGCCAATAACCAGACTTCAGGTCCAAGGTGGAAAACAGTTTGCTGCCGGCCAAAGTGTCTAGCGTATCGTCAATTCGAGGCAGAGGATAGCTGTCTCTGTTTGTCACGTTGTTAAGCTGGCGATAATCCACGCAGAATCTCGTAGTTCCATCTTTTTTCTTGACGAGCACTACTGGAGAGACCCATGGACTAGTAGATGGTTCTATTACTTTTTCTTCTGCCATCTCTCGAATTATTCTTTCAGCTTCCTCTCTCTTCGCTCGTGGAAGTCTTCGAGCTGATTGTCTAATTGGCTTAGCATTACCAGTATCGATTTTGTGTGTGACGGCTGATGTTCTGCCAGTCTTTCCTCCTTTTGGTACGAATAAGTCCCGATACTGCAAGAGAAATTCTCTCATTCTCTTTTTTTCAGCTCGATCCAAAGATTGACCAGCTACTGATAACATTTGTTCGAATCTGGCATTGGAATTATCAGTGGTCGTTGTTTGACGAACTATAGACGTCACTGGTACGCAGGATCCAATCTTGGTTTCCTTCTTGATGGTAATTGTGTAATCATTCACGTTTATCACACGTACTGGGATCTCTTTCGCCGATGTAACCAATCCTTTTCCAATTAGTACTCTTTTGCCAACTTCTTCGTCGTGGTTCCTTGGCTCCATCATAACCGGTGTACCTTCCTCCATGATTCCCTGTAGCCGTGCTACTATCATGGTTTCGCTCCGTGCAGGTAGAACGGTATCTTCCTGTACAGCTGCCAACACCGCGCTGCCTTCATATGGACGCAGGAATACCTCCTCGGAACCCACTTTAATGGTTCTGTTTCTGAAGTCTAATTGGAAACCATGTACATTCATTACGTCCATTCCCAGAATCACGTCTTCTTCAATGTCAGCTACGATTACCGTATGCGTGAACTTTTCAGCTCCAATTCCCAATTGGATTTGTGTTTCCCCGTGAACGTTGGCACTCTCGCCTGTGGCGGTCCGCAGTCGCAGTCTCGTTGGTAGAAGCTTCTCCTTGGGGTTTATTTTCTCTGGTCGTATAATGGTTCTAGTTGCTCCAGTGTCAACCAGCAGAGCATATTTCTTGCCATTCACTTCGCCATCCACATATACACTGTCGTTGCGACATCTGAGCGAAGCTATCAGTATGAGAGGGTCTTTGGAACGATCATGGGTCGGTGCTGCCCCCTCGTAGCCGACCCATTCTAGTTTTCCTGTGACTGGGGTTCTTGGTTTGCAGGAGTCTTGGGGCGCTTACACGAACTACGTACATGCCCTAGCTCGCCATAATTCCAGCATCTGATTTTTCTCGGTTTCTTGTCCATCATACCTTCTATGAAACTGACGAACTGTTCAAATCTGTCTTCGTCACCTTCTTCTTGGATGGTCCTAATTTTGTTATATTCTGAAGCCTTCGTTGCTGCTTCATATTCAAGAGCAGCTGTCTATGCGTCGATCAATGTTTTCGGATGGGCTAAACGAAGTGTCCTCTGCATATCGGGGTCACGTAAGCCATCAATAAAGGCCTGAATGCCCAGACATTCCATCAAGTTCTCTGGTGCTGACGGATAAGCAAATCAAACTAGTCGGGCAATGTCCACTTCATATTGTTGAAGTGCTTCGTCACGTTTCTGCCTTCGGTTCTTCAGCTGAGATTGGTACAAATGTTCTTGATGTTCATGTCCATATCGCATGTCCAACCTCTTCTTCAGTTGCTAGAAGTCGTCCATTTCTTCCAAAGGTATCGTCTGAAGTACATCTAAGGCATCTCCGCGAAGCGCGATGGTTAAATTCACTGCCTTCTCTCTATCGGACCAATTATTCACTCTAGCGGCTGCTTCAAACTGTTTCACATAGTTGGTCCACGACATTTTTCCATCGAACGTTGGGGCCTTGACTCTGGTAAAACTGCCAATGTCTTCAAACTTCGGTAGTGTTTCTGGCTTGCAAGGTTTTGTTAGCTCGGTATTTTTTTCTTCCTCTGGCGTGCCTCGCGTTCTTGAATCGGCAATCTTTTCTTCTAACTCCTTGATTTTCTCGTCTATCGTTGTAATCTTATTCTCGATTTTCTCGTCCATCGTTGACATTTTATTCTCGATTTTCTCGTCCATCGTTGACATCTTATCGATTTCAGATTTTAGAGACGAAACTTCGTTTTCAATGTCAGCGGCAATGTCGTTTTTCATTAATAAGATATCGGCAGATATATCGTTCTTCAAAGTAGAAATCTCCTCGTCCATATTTTCTTCCATGGCAGAAATCTTCTCGTCCATGTTTGCAGAAATGTCGTGCATCATAGCAGAAATCTGCTCGTCCATGTTAGCCGAAATATCATTCTTCATAGTAGAAATATCGTTCTTCATATCAGAAATCTTCTCGTCCATGTTAGCCGAAATATCATTCTTCACAGTGGAAATATCGTTCTTCATATCAGAAATCTTCTCGTCCATGATAGCAGAAATATTAGCAGAGATTGACGAGATTAAGGTGGAAGCCTCGCCATTAAATAAAACTGTTTCTGGATCAAATCCGTCATTTTCCAGTGCCACTTTAAGTCTTTCTACTAATTCACTTTTCTTACCGGACGTTTCCAACTCACGATCTTCCAATTCCGCTCGTAATTCCGCCACTTTCAGGTCCCTTAATCTCTTAGCCATTTTTACGTAAATATTTATTTATATTACCCCACTTCTGACACCAATGTAATGCTTTTCTAATTCATTTAAACAATAAACGGGTGTGATAAACTTTAAACACACGGTATGGCTACTTACTAATTTATTTAAACACTAAACTAATCACTAATACTTAATTTATATATACAGTATATTCACTTAAACTAATTTATATAAACAGTTCACTAATTCACTTATTTATTTGTTTATCTCACGATGTCAAATTATCAACTAAACTAACTCTTCCTGATCAGTCCCCTTATATATTAAAGCCATTTTTACTAGTAAATGTAAATTCCGGACTGCGGCTTACACACACAAATAACTTTTCTGGCCTTTTCTAGATAACTATGGTCACAAAAACAATGTTTACATAAGATAGTCGTATCTCGTAAACAGTTTTTTATAACTGCGTATCCGCCATAATTTTAACTTTGTTACCTGGCTTAGACAGAGTCGGTTTTAGGGACTATACCAGTGTGCTGTTTCGTAACACTAAAATTGGTAACGCCAGCCAATTAAAATCGTTCCTAAACACATGTGTTTATTTGAAAGATTTACAATTTTTTTTCTTTTGTTTCCAAACCTTTAAATCTCTATTTGGGCCTAAAAGACCCAATAAATATATTAGGTATTTTTATTTCCTTATATATTTTAGTATGCAGTTATTTGATTTTATAACATGTCCAGTGTTCTTTGAGGACTGGGATAGAAAGATCAATCATCGATATTTTCTCTGTTAATTGGTTGTTGTTTGGTTAATTGTTGATAGGTATAAAATGAAAATGGCGGTTTCGTATTCAAGTCATACCCCACTTAAGTAATACCGGGCGCCAAAAGTGTCAAAATTCCTTAATCAAAGGAACAAAATAATCCTATATTTTCTTCCATTGTTTTAAATCGTTTTATCAAAAATGCTACGTATATCGGAATATTTTAGAATCTGCCACTGGAACTTGACAAATACTAAAAGTAGGTATCTAAAAGGACTTATAGTTACCCAGTTGAACCGTTTGATTTATGAATCGGTTCTTTCCTGTTCTTCTAGATAGGCCAAAAATTGTAACGGTATACTGTATCTACTTATAGATTGAAAATTGTATTAAATTAAAATGTGTGTTATTTTTGATATTCTGCTTTTTGCTCCATTACAATGTAAATAATTTAAATTAACTAAAATAGTTGAAGTACAAACTTAATTATTGACACTAAACATATTCGATCCTGGGATTTACTCGGGGATTTACAATAAAAAACAAATATTTTAACACCAACAACGCAGTTAGGTATATAATTATTGAAGTAGTAAATAGCACTAACGTATGCTTAACACTAATTTGGAATCAGGTAAACAATTTAAAAGCTGATATTAAAATAAATAATAGCAAATAACTAGAAAACCAAGAAAGCATTAACGAAATTTTTAGAAGCACTCACGAATGACAACTAAATCGTGAATATTTTGGGGGCTAATTTCACGGAAGTGCCAATAAATTAATATCAAATATCGTAAAAATCAAGGTAGCTCTAATAAAAATAATTGAAGCACTAAAGTGCACTAACGAAGCATTTACGAATGGCATTAATTTGGAATTAATCGTGAGTACTTTGGGGGATGACCATGAAAATATAATGTCAAATATCTCGAAAATCAATAAAGCACTAACGAAAATATTTGTAGCTCTAAAGTGCACTAACGAATGACACCAATTTGGAAATAATTCTAAATACTTTGGGAGCTCACCTTGAAATAAATTGATATTCAATATGTACCAAACCACGGAAGCACTAAGGCAATTTATAGAACCAATAAGAGGCACTAACGATACACTAACAGTTGGCACTAAATTTACTCAAACCGTGAAAACTTAGGAGGCTAATTTCGCAGACCTGAAATATACCCAGAATTGTTACATAATGTATCAAAAGCCTTTTGAAGCTCGATTGTATTATTGTACGAAAACATTGGAAACCAACGGGAGTCAATTCGAGCATCTTATAAAATGATTTATCACTGTTATCTTAATTTGTTGAGAACTATACCGTTTCTATTAGATAATAAATATTATCAGTAGCCCCCAGATGCCTCACATTTCACTTTAAAATGTTTCTGAAACTACATTAGACCTAAGTGAATTTGTATAAGTATTTTTCATTGTTTCAGGAATTTTTGACAGATTTGACACAATCAAGATCCTAAGACTCAACAACAACCAAATAAGTTCCATAACCGATGGAGCGTTATCATATATGATGGTGAGGGAAGTTAATTTCAGTCACAACAAGTTGTCAGTATGGAAAAGCGTCTGGTTCGCTAATTCGCCTTATATAGAAAAATTGGATTTTTCTTTCAACAGCATCACAACTCTACCGAAACGAGCGTTTGACGGAATGCCCGTACTTAAGGAAGTCAGCTTTGAACACAACAAAATATCCGCCATAGGTTCTGGAGCTTTTGGAAAATTATCGTCCTTACAAGTTTTAAATTTACGCAGTAATGTTTTAACAGCAATCAATGTAGATATATTTGGTGACAGAATATCTATAAACAGTTTGAATTTGGCTTCTAATCGCTTCAACGATCTACCGAGTGGTGTTTTAGGAAAGTTCAAACTTAAAGAAATTTCATTGAGTCGTAATCCATGGATATGTCATTGTTTGAACAAGTTGTATATTTGGTTGTATAAAAACAGCGTTAAGGTTGTACCAGCGGATAACTGCAAACTAGATCATTTACCGATTTGTTATGGTAATAAATTGTGCGGATTTCGTCAAAGTAATAGATCTTTTGTACAGTTTTATAGTATGATAGATAATTTGCAAGAAGCTGATAGATATTGCATTGGATTTCAAGGATGAGGATATAAACAGAATTCCAGTGAAGAGATTATTGTTCGAGTTAATGATTCATGTTGTTGTTTTGTGATATTTAATTAAACTTTCTTCTAAACAAATAAAAAAGGAATAACAAGATGGTTTATATTCTTGTCAAAATTAAAAGATATTTTATTTACAGGACCTTATCACATAAGAAGCATTCTTGCTAGGACAATATATCATTTGTTTGTCATATATAGCAGTTATATTATATTTGCCATACTTCTAGTAAGGAGAAAAAGTAGTGCCATATTTGAAAAAAAGATTTACTCGACACGTTCTCAAAGTTCGAGTGTACTATAAGTAAAATCATTTTTTACAGCATTGTGTCATTGTATTCTGTTCGTTTGCATACAATTCTACCTAAAAAAAATTATTCCATACTGTAATACTTGAGCCATGATGTAGGAAAAACATATTCCTTTAGGATTTGTACCAGTAGGGCATTTGGATTTTTGGAAAGTATATGATACAATGTGACCGTTATTATATTTGGCATACTTCTAACAGGGGAAAAGCGGTGCCATGAAATTATATACATATGTATATATATATATATATATATATATATATATATATATATATGTAAAGATATTCATGGGTAATTCACGCAAAAAGAAGAAGGGCCACTCAAACAGAGTGGTAACCGCGGTTACCAACCTGCTTCAGTAGCCCTTTTTCTTTTTGCGTGAATTACACACCACGCGATATTCCTACATCTTCTTATTTATATATATGTATATATATAAATATATACATATGTATATATATATACATATATATATATATATATATATATATATATATATATATATATATATATATATATATATATCTTGTAATTTTATAAGAACATATAAAAACAATATAATAAAATTTGTCTTACTAATTTGGTCCACAGTATATCCATTTTATCATAACTATGATATTTTTGCTAACCTTATACATGTATTTATTTTCTTATACATAATATGGATAATCAAAAAAAAGTCAATTTTTTGAGAAGACCCCGTATGTCAATTTTTATACTTATGAATAATGGTTATTCTGTTATTGTCTAAATATTTCACAATGGAAATTACTTGTAACAGTAAAATTGTTAATATACCTAAAAATAGTTTATTTCATATGGCAATGTGGTTAAAATTAAACCAATAATAAAGACTTCTATGTAAATTAATATTTTGAAATGTTTGCTAACACAGTATAACAAATACCTATATATATATATATATATATATATATATATATATATATATAGAGCGAGTAAAAGGTAGTCGGCTTGAACTAGTTAAAACCAGAATAGTTATAAAGTTATCGGGAATAAGCCTTCTCAGGAATAAGTAAACTCTTTTTACTTTATGTTGAAAGCTTTCGAAATCTCTTTATTTCTTCATCAGTCAACTACAAAGATGTATACAACTAGTTAAATAGGCAAAAATATTAAATTTAAATTTATTACTTACAAGTAATCGAGGTTAATCCTTAAATAATTTCTTTTCCAAAGGATACCATTGCACAGAAAACCACTCACTTCTTAATGTTTTTTAAAACAGTAAAATGTCAAATGTGTTGTCGTTTACAGCACCCAAAAAGAATGAAATGAATTTTGTCAATGAATGTTATTCTTTTTTGAAAAACAAAAAGAAGACGGCCTTGTGAAATGAAAAAGTTAGTTAATGACTCTTAACTTAAAAATTAGTTCACAACAAAAGAGGAAGTGATTAAAAACAACTGTGTTGCATGGTCAAAAAAACATCAGTACAGAACATACTCGGTTAATCCTCTCACTATCAATTGCTATGATCGTCTGATGAGGGAATCATACAACCCAGAACATGAATCGGTAGATTATTCTCATGTCATTCTCCCCCACACCCTGAAAACCACTGTCACTAGCAAGCAGCGCGGAGGGGAAATATGTTTAAACCACAAGCTGTGAAGATGATGATAGACAACAAGGTGTCGGCTAGGTTAGTTGTTTTTTAATTTTTGTTGAAATCAAAATTGAGGATGTTTGAATAGATAATACTCAGATTTTTTATGTCTGAACGTTTGTTCATGGCCAAAGGTATTGATATATACCATCTCTAGGAAATTTCTTTTAAAAGAATTACTTTCACAAGTCAAAACTTTGGCGGCGTTAAATTTGAAATTGCGTCCCGTATCTAGGTGATGCGTAGCCAGAACACAAGATTCCTTTTTTAATTTTATGTCGCTCCTGTGGGTTGTTATGCGATCTTTGAGTGGTCTAGAACTTTGACCAAACTAGTTGTATACATCTTTGTAGTTGACTGATGAAGAAATAAAGAGATTTGGAAAGCTTTCAACATAAAGTAAAAAGAGTTTACTTATTCCTGAGAAGGCTTATTCCCGATAACTTTATAACTATATATATATATATATATATATATATATATATATATATATATATATATATATATATTAATACACATCCTCTATTTGAAATCTAAAGAACAAGTAAAACATAAGGAAATTTATTTAATTTAGTTGTCATACTCTCGATACACACTGTACTCTACGTAAATTCCTAAATTTTGACAGATTCTGTAGAAATATCAAACATGACATTTCATAATTTCGATGACATTTGAGTAGAATATATCTAATGATAGATAGAACATAATAGGATTTGGAGAAAATATTTGAAATTGTAAAATATAGAGGTCTCTGCTAGCAAGATTGCAAATGTTATGAAAGAATTTCAAAATCTCACTTGGTTATTGAAAATTATAGATTAGAAACTTTTTCAAAAACAAGAAAAATCGGTAACCAACAGAAAGGAGAATTATTTATTTTGAATAAATTTAGTCAGTAGCTTTTTATCCTTTGAAGAGACAACATCAAAATAAGAGTTGTTCTCGAATGTTTTTGGTAGATTGCATAAATTGCATATGATACAATCAGATAAATAACCTATATAATAAATTCAGTGCGTACATAATTCGGAAAAGAATTGTATCGTAAAAGTGTATGTGGTTCCAGTTTTTCTAAATCGTATATATTTAGAAAGTTGCAGTATTCTAAATACGTTAGAATGAGTACGAGATTTCCTGATCCATTGGGTGAGTCCTCTCCAGTTTTAAATTTATTTCTCGAGAAATATCAGGCCTTAAATTCAATACAGTTTAAAGATGCATCTATATATAAGAAAATTTGAAATATACCAAATTTATTGATACCTATCATTTACAACATCAAGTGAATAGACCATTTTGAGCAGAAGTTTCGGTATTTGACATTGATACACGTCAAGTATAAATTATTATTTGAACGTTTGATAATAATTCATTAGGTTAAATCTTAGCATAGTTGTATTCTAATTTTAAGTTTTGTAGAGGTTACGACTGTTGTTCTCTTATCATAATTTCTGGGAATAACAATTTTGTTAATTTTGCGTATCTGATAGTATAATATATAATTTTGATTCTAACTACCTGTATTATTCATTCAGTATCCAATCTCATTGAACTTATCATTTTTTACATTCATAAAATTTTCAATTTAATCAGTGACATTTGGTTGACAATTTTAGTGACAGTAAATTAGTTAATGTCATAAAATAATGAAATGGCCTTTTATTATATTGAATTAACAGTTACTTGAGAGTTTGATAATAGTGAAACATTTAATTTGGAAATATCTTAAAAAAACAAATAAATTTGAAGAATTAATTTTGAACAATTATGATCTCACCCTGAGATAGGAGTAATAAGTTGATTGTAGATAAATTCATCTTTATATTAATATTTATTGGCGCCGGGCATATTTAATTTGACAATTACTGTCAAATTTGAAATTCAATACGTACTTAAGTGGTATGCACAATAATTGTCGCTGCGACAAGATAGTATAATTTATTTACATATCGCAGGGCAATTATATCTAAAGAATTGAAATATTCGTGGGAAATTATATTCAAAGGTTTGAAAATATAATAATTGTCACCCAACGCGGGGCAATTACAATTATAAGACTGAATATATAACAATTTGGCCCCCAAAACGTGGAGCTCGATTAAAAATTTGCATATAACTATAAAAATATAGAAATGTATTGCTATTATTACATAAAAAAATCAAGTATCGACCATGGCAAGAAGAATGACATTAAGGGATGGTAAACAGGTAGGAGTTGAAAGTGGATCTGAGGAACAAAGAGAAGAAACAAGACATAGTATGGGTGATTTTCAGGTGCAGTACTTAGAACAAGGAAGGGAACAATTAGTAGAAGATAATCTTAAACAGAATGGAGGTGGAATGATACAGACTGAAAATATCGGCTTTGGGGTGAAATTTGATGGAAATATAAATGTAATTCACCCAAAAGTATTTATTAAAATAATCAAAAGCAGAATGAGAGGAATAAGAGACATTGTAGAAAAGAAAATTATTATCAGGGGAATGTTATGTGGACATGCTTTATTGTGGTTCTGCAATAAAGAGGAACAAATACCTGATGTGGATGAATTTGAAAAACAATTTTTAAAATATTTTTGGGGGGAGATACAACAGGCGAGTTTCAGAGAGAAACTATACTTTGGAAAATTTGATTACAACCAAAGTAAAAGTTTCAATGAATATGCAATGAAAATGTATAACAATGCACAATATTTGGAACCAATTATACGAGAAGAAGATATGGTTTTGTATATTTCCAGACATTTCGACCAACAAGTATCTGAAACTATTGGGATACAAAATATTAAGACGATGGAAGGATTATCAAATTATTTACTCAGACTTGAAAGAAGTAACAATGACAAAAGAAATGAAATTAAAAATTCTAATGGAGTAAGGGGGAACAAAGAGGAATATTACAGAAGAGATATAAATAATACATATGAAAATAGAAACTATAGAAACAGACAAGAGAGAAAGGAAAATACAACTAGCAATGACCAATTAATACAACTTTTGATGAACATGAGCGAAGATTTAAATCGAAAATTGGATAAACAAAATGAGAATATGAATAGGAAACTTGAAGAAAATAGAACAAATATGAATAGAATAGAAGGGAATATGTTTAGTATGCGGGGAGATATGAATAGTATGAATGGAGATTTGAATGGAAAAATGGACAGACAAAATGAGAAAATGTTCAGTATGCGGGAAGATATGAATGATATGAGTGGAGATTTAAATAACAAAATTGATACAATGGAGGAGGGGATTAAGGGAGAGATTAACAACATCACTCGAAACATGGACAGGCTGGAAAAGAAAATAGAAGAAGGAAAAATTGAAAATTTGAAGGAGATTAAGGAAATTAGGGAAGAGAATGAAGAATTTAGGAAGAAAATTGAAAGGGTGATAGAAGATATGAAGGGTCCGAATGAAAATTTGAGGAAGGAAATTCAAGAAAATGGTATTAAAATCAGAGAAGATATAAACAAGCAGGTGATAGAACAAGTCCAAGAATTAGGAAGATGTATCGAAGAAAATTTATCTGGAGCAATTCAAGTGGAAGTGAAGAAACGAAATGAGAATATAATTGAAGAGATACAGTCTGTTAAAGTACAAGGACAAACAAATGAGGAAATAATGCAAATGTATGAACAGAATTTGAATATGAAACTTAATGACTTAAATGGAAGAATAGAAGAAGTAAACATGGAAACCTTAAATGAAATTAAGAAAATCAGAGATGAAAACGAGCAATTTAGGAAACAAATTGCTGAGAAGAGAGTAGATATGGAAGAACAAAATAAGAATTTGAAAATAGACCAAGAAAACGGAGTTAAAATCAAAGAAGAATTTGAAAAACAGATAGATGAAATACAAGAATTAGATAAATACATAAAAAAAAATTTATCTAGAACAATTCAAACAGAACCAAACAAACAAAAGAAGAAGATAACTGAAGAAATACGATTTATGAAAATACAAAGTTTAATGGAGATTAAAGAAGTTGAGAAGGAAATTGAAGATATACAGGATATCAAAGTACAAAAACAAACAAAAGATGATATGTTAGACATTGATTTACAGAACCTAGGAAGTAAAGAAGTGATGCAAATTTATGAAAAAAATATTTATTGGAAAATAAAAGACTTAGATGGTAATACCGAAAAACAAATCATGATATATGATAAAAGAAATAATAATTATGATAGGGGGAAACAATTTAACGAAGAATTGGAGGAAATGAATAAAATATTACAAGAAAATGTAAAAGAAATAGAAGAAACTACAAAACAAAATGGCGGACGAATAATTTATACAGAAAATATCGAAATAATAGTGAAATATGACAGAAATATGAAAAAATTGATCAAAAAGTTTTTATTAATATAATTGGAAATGAAATAATAGGAATTGAGATTATGGTGGATAAGAAAATAATAAAAAATAATTTCAATGATATAGAAGAATTTGAGATACAAATTGTAATGCATTTCTGGGAAGAAAATACAGAAACAAGAATAAATGATGAATACAATGAGATATGGGGCAATGAATTTAAAAAGAACATAGTGGAAAATTTAAAGAAATCTAGTAAACTAATATGGCAAAACGATTTTAAACAGAACATTATGAAAAATTTGAACAAATTTAGGAAACTCATAGAGAATCAAACAATAAGAGAAGAGAACAAGACGAAGTTTGGGAAAAGAAAATAAAATTGAATTATATGAAAGGATTATAGGAACGACATCTAGAAACGAAAAGGGAACTTACATGGTAAAGAATGCATATAAAAACGATATGTAAATAAAATGTTTATGATTAACAAGTAATATTTAAAAACATATTTAAATAGAAATTATATAAACATGGATTGATAATAGAAGAGATGATAGACATGTTGATATGAATTATGGAAATGAAAATAGAAGTTACAGAAATGTAAAACGAATATATGGAAATGGAGATAAAATTTATGACAACAAGTATTGGGAGAATAGAAGAGATTTTAGAAACATTGATAGAATAAATGATAATGTAAATAGGAATGAAATTAAGCAACAAAATAGATGGACAGGATGAAATAATTACATTTATAGGAACAAACGGACGGAAGTTATATGAACTAAGCAAATATATGATACAAAAGATTGAATTAAAGGATGAAAAATAAGTTGATATGTAAGCATAGTCGATGAAGAAGTTAGAAATAGACATAGTTATTGATGAATTGATGAAATATAAGGAAATACTTGATTTTGAATAGATAGATAGAATTAAATGGTAAGATAATTGAATTTGAGGAGATAAATATGGAAGTATTGGCAATTGAAGAGGATAATAGGAAGTTATGGAATATAAAGAGGAATGGAATTATGGTAGAATTGGAATTAATGAGTGGAAATAAGGGATATGAAGAGAAAGTGAAGAGTTTGATGATGAAATTTGAAGGATTGTATGAAAAAGAAATTAGAATGGTGAATAATTATGTATGTGAGATAGAATAAATAGAAGATGTGAAAAATAATGGTAATTGGTCGGATTGTGAAGAAGAACATTGTGAATTTATAAATGAATTGTTAAAGATGTATAACAAAAGAATTTCGAAGGAACTAAGGGTTGCTTAATTGAAATATGGATGTAATAAAGGAGAAGAATACTGAGAAATGTTAAAGTAAAATCATAACCAGTTCCATGTAAGTTGTTTAGGCAGAGTAGAATAAAAGAGAGTTGAAGAAATATTACAGATCTTAGAAAAAATTGATCAACATGTATATAGGGAATTTTAAAATAACAAATATTTGTATGTTACGTGAAATTTTAAGATAGATATAATATAGTTAATGAGTTTTATGAAATTAGTAACAATAGTTTAATTTGATTAAGAGAAATTTTTTTATTAGTTAATAATAATTTTCAGAACAGTACTAGTATACTGAAATAATAGGATAATATTAGGAAAATTTAAAGATGAAATTACAATGATATACAATAATCGATTTATCATTCTTTTATTAGGGAGATTTAATACACATCCTCTATTTGAAATCTAAAGAACAAGTAAAACATAAGGAAATTTATTTAATTTAGTTGTCATACTCTCGATACACACTGTACTCTACGTAAATTCCTAAATTTTGAAAGATTCTGTAGAAATATCAAACATGACATTTCATAATTTCGATGACATTTGAGTAGAATATATCTAATGATAGATAGAACATAATAGGATTTGGAGAGAATATTTGAAATTGTAAAATATAGAGGTCTCTGCTAGCAAGATTGCAAATGTAATAAAAGAATTTCAAAATCTCACTTGGTTATTGAAAATTATAGATTAGAAACTTTTTCAAAAACAAGAAAAATCGGTAACCAACAGAAAGGAGAATTATTTATTTTGAAAAAATTTAGTCAGTAGCTTTTTATCCTTTGAAGATACAACATCAAAATAAGAATTGTTCTCGAATGTTTTTGGTAGATTGCATAAATTGCATATGATACAATCAGATAAATAACCTATATAATAAATTCAGTGCGAACATAATTCGGAAAAGAATTGTATCGTAAAAGTGTATGTGGTTCCAGTTTTTCTAAATCGTATATATTTCGAAAGTTGCAGTATTCTAAATACGTTAGAATAAGTACGAGATTTCCTGATCCATTGGGTGAGTCCTCTCCAGTTTTAAATTTATTTCTCGATAAATATCAGGCCTTAAATTCAATACAGTTTAAAGATGCATCTATATATAAGAAAATTTGAAATATACCAAATTTATTGATACCTATCATTTACAACATCAAGTGAATAGACCATTTTGAGCAGAAGTTTCGGTATTTGACACTGATACACGTCAAGTGTAAATTATTATTTGAACGTTTGATAATAATTCATTAGGTTAAATTTTAGCATAGTTGTATTCTAATTTTAAGTTTTGTAGAGGTTACGACTGTTGTTCTCTTATCATAATTTCTGGGAATAACAATTTTGTTAATTTTGCGTATCTGATAGTATAATATATAATTTTGATTCTAACTACCTGTATTATTCATTCAGTATCCAATCTCATTGAACTTATCATTTTTTACATTCATAAAATTTTCAATTTAATCAGTGACATTTGGTTGACAATTTTAGTGACAGTAAATTAGTGAATGTCATAAAATAATGAAATGGCCTTTTATTATATTGAATTAACAGTTATTTGAGAGTTTGATAATAGTGAAACATTTAATTTGGAAATATCTTAAAAAAACAAATAAATTTGAAGAATTAATTTTGAACAATTATGATCTCACCCTGAGATAGGAGTAATAAGTTGATTGTAGATAAATTCATCTTTATAATCATATTTATTGGCGCCGGGCATATTTAATTTGACAATTACTGTCAAATTTGAAATTCAATACGTACTTAAGTGGTATGCACAATAATTGTCGCTGCGACAAGATAGTATAATTTATTAACATATAGTAGGGCAATTATATCTAAAGAATTGAAATATTCGTGGGAAATTATATTCAAAGATTTGAAAATATAACAATTGTCACCCAACGCGGGGCAATTACAATTATAAGACTGAATATATA
This sequence comes from Galeruca laticollis, assembly GCA_963921935.1. Lineage (NCBI taxonomy): Eukaryota > Metazoa > Arthropoda > Insecta > Coleoptera > Chrysomelidae > Galeruca > Galeruca laticollis. The sequence goes on along the minus strand of OY998176.1, from coordinate 84,637,029 downwards.
ACAATTTATATATATATATATATATATATATATATATATAACAATTCAGAAATTTAACCTAAAATTATAAATATTCACACATTTTGTATAATTATACCATATGAATTGTCGAGAAATTGGTGTCATAAGAAATACAAGTAATTATCGGAGAGTTAAACGTCACAAAATCATGATTTGATTTCAATAACTTAAAAGCTGGTTTAAATATTTTCAATGGTCTCATTTGAAAGTGTTATTTTTATATATCAGACTGAGACTCAAATATCTGGGTCTAGGGCTGTAGAAAGGGGCTCAGAAGAGAGACAAGAGGTAGAGACATTGTGCTCTATTCTAACCTTATTTTAGTACAAAACTGGACAAATAGGACATTTTTGGAATGGAAATTTTATAAGGAATTTATTGAGAACATTAGTTTTCAAGAATAAGAATGTTGAAAAAAGTTCTGATAAAATAATTTTGGAAATTTTTAAACAATAAATTTACTGACAGTTGCCTAGGAAATAATTGGTTTTTGTCTAATGAAGAGGCAGGATGATAAAAACGAGGGTTGTTGATTTTCAAAAATGAGAGTAAACGTCAAGGAAAATTAGTTCCGGAAAAAGTTAAGAAAATTGGCGGAAAAAGCCTGTTCATTATTATAAAAACAGACTATCTACTTACCAGAAGTAATTCTCCAGTGTTGGAACACATTGAGAGGTATTTTTAAGTTCAAGCATTTATATTGAAAACTGAGGGTATTCCAACAGAGGGGCAGTGTTGTTTTATTCAATACCAGTGCCCAGTTTATGTTATTAGAAGAATAAGTAATGCAAGGCTGATAGCACAGTTCAAAGTCGTGGTCCTGAGGTATTTATTCTTAACAATAGTAAATTTTTATAGATTAAGTGTTCCAAATGAAATATTTTTCCAAAGTTTAACCCAGTGTATGTCCAGGCATAACAAAATCTGAAACAGGTATTATTTAATACAGAAGAGGTAGTTGTTCGATTATATACTAACCTGAATAATCTCTATTTCAAAGATATCAAGTATTACCATGATATTTATTTTAGTTGTATTTTTATACAGGTCTAATAATGATTTTGATTATAATCTAAATATTTGAATTCATCACATACCATCTTGAATAAACTTCAAAACCAAACTCTTTGTCAAAAGATTGTGGTTAGTTTCTCAGTTAAAAGTTAGAAGGTTTATAGGCGCAACGCAGACGTACTAAATTCTAGAGGTGGAGACTCGCCAGTGCTGCACAGGAGTGTTACAATTTAACAGATCAATTTTAATATGATATTCTTTTCAAAGTCGCCCCCGATTCTACATTCGTGTAGCATGAGATATTTATAATTATAAACAATTATCCGCATAATTAATATTTAGGACGACTGAGCTAAATTGATTGATTATATTTCTTTTATTATAATTCAGATTCGACGATCTTTATTGGTGGTTCAATTAAAATTTATTGACAATAACATAATGGGATATCTACGGGGTGTGTGAGAGAGAGTGGTTCAGAGTGTTTATTTTAATTATTCGTTATAAATATAATTTTAATAAATTGTGTTTCATATTGGAAGGGTAGTGTTTTATTTTTATTGGAAGATTCAGAATTCAAATCTACTAGCTACTACGGGAAAGAAACATAAGACCAGGCAGTATAAATATATATAACACATAAATTAAACATAATTATATATATATATATATATATATATATATATATATATATATATATATATATATATATATATGAATACATATATTGAACACTCATCACAACATCTATAAGGGTTTGAAGGTGTTGGTGTGTTAGGTTTTCAAGCATGGATTTGGTTGAAAATCACCAAAACGTCGGAAGTTGTTTGTTTTTCATGATATGAATGAGATTAAAATGAGTTATATATTCAATTTGTACCTCAGATATCGTTTGTTCAATGTAAATATTGAGATGCTAGAATAATATTCAGAACATTTACCATTGTGTCAGTGCTTCCTAAGATAATTCACTCATAACTTGTATATCAGACCATAAAAATCATCTTTAAACAATATAATAATTTGTAAATTTGGCATATACGTGATAAAAAGTATCTAAAACCCTAAAAGAATGAATAAATGTAATTAGATTATTATAATACATCATGTTTAACAAGAATTAGTAGCAAAATCATTATTTTTCATGTTTATTATTACAATGACACAGAGAACTGTCAACAATATTGGAATGTCAAAATACTTTAAAAGCATGAAACGTCAGCGACAGAGTTCGATGTCAGCGACAGGAATTCGTTGTCATAGAACTATGTAATTCTGATTGATATCTGAAGGGACAATGAAATATAACACATAAAGAATTTTTGTAAATATAATTTTAGGCCAAGTTTATGAGAAATCATAATCGTGACCAAATTTTAATAGAAATTGAAAAGAATTATATATATTTTGAATAGTATCAGATTGTAGAGTTGTATAATTTAGAATGGAAACGTATTACACAATGAGAGGTTTTTTTATAAATAAGGATATTTTTGGAGAAGTAGAGTTTTAAATTGATAAATTAAATTATTTTGGGAATAAACAAAGCATTAAATATCATCAAATAGTTAAGAAAAATATGAAATTAAATGAAAACCTCTGATTTGTAAATTATTGTTAAAAAAAATCTAGTGAGTTGATGAGTTTTGTCCATAGCAACGGACAGGAAAAAGGATGGTTGTTGATTTGGAAAAATGGAGTATGTGGTGTGATATTTTGAAGAGAGGACGTAGATAAATGAAATTTTAAAATTATAATAAAATATAAGAGAAGTCCTCGTATAACTCAAGAAAAGTAACAGAAAAAAGTTGAATAAAGTTGAAGAAGTAAGTTGAGAAGATTTAGAAGCTAATTGAAGGTACAAAAGATAAATGATTAAAATAGATAGAAATCAACGACATTAGAATAATAAAATAAACTGAAAGTATCATTAAAAAATATTTATAAACTAATGAAACCAGAATTTGAATTAAAAAGGAAAAATAAGTTATTTCAAAAGATAACAAAAAATATAATTTCAAAACTTACCTGGAGGAGTTGTGTCAAGTATCCAGAGGGAGTAGATGCAGTAGACACATTAAAAGAAGAGTTGTGTTGTTGGAGACTGTTAATTGTCGGTGCCAGAAGAAGCCATCAGTAGTAAGGTTAGTGTTGTGCAATTTTATTGGTTAACCAATTGAATAATTAAAAATAAATCTGATTTGGCCATTCAAATTCATTTTAATAGTACCAAGGTAAACTGATTTAAACTTTTATTAAGTTATAGTTATTGGTGCAACATACTAGATTTAGATTTTGTTTGTGTGGATATATGTACTTCTTTTCTCATTTTCATTCCATATTTTTGATTATATAATTAGAGTGTATGTCATTGTTGTTTCATTACAATATCAGAAACAAAAAATAGTTAATAATAGTGACAACCAATTATATAGATAAATTCAGATCATTTCACGTGTCAATACTGGAAGGACTAGGTTTGATACCATAGGCGTACCAACGGAAATTTAAACAACGGATATTTCTTATTTTGAATCATAGATAAAAACAGAATATTCATTATTAATTGTAGAGAACAAGATATTTATTGACAGAGAACAATGCTTTAAAATCCAGAACTCAAAGGGAGTAAAGAGTCTCATGCTAGACTTGATACATTTACCCTGAGCTAGCCGAACAACATTCATTGTAACTAAAATAAAAGTATTAATTATAATATTATAAATAATATTGACAAATATATATATATATATATATATATATATATATATGTATATATATATATATATAAAAATACATATACATATATATATATATATATAAATACATATACATATATATATATATATATATATATATATATATATATATATATATATATATAATTTGCTGTAATGTAATTATTATTATCATTCGTTTTGGGTATCAGATATTTTCATATGACATATAGATTGTATAATCATTGTTTCACTTAGCTAATGGCTATTTATCTTAGTAGTGTAGATTTCTTGTAACATTTGCACACGACGGTCTAGTTTTTTGTGTGATTAACTAAGATTTTGTCGTAAACTTTATTATGAAATCCTTCAGCTCATATTTATTGGTATATAGTACAGGTACTCTAGCCTTCAGCTATGTCCAGGTGTCAAACTTAGTTGTTTTTTATTTGTAACTTATAAATGTTGTAACTTTAACTTTGGAAAAGAGACACAAGTTCCAATAATAAATCGCAGACAGGGAATAGTTGTAGTTTTCATTTTAAAAATTTACATAACAAAACTTTTTAAGTATGGAAAAGTGTATTAACCCTCTGAGGAGTTGGGCATTAGTTTGAAGGAGTCTTGGGTTCTTGCCTCAACTTAGCTGGCGCCCTATTTTTGTATTAGAAATGGATATAGAAGAATCCACTCCTTCCTTGACTCGAAGCTAGTCGACTGATGAGCACAGATTGCTCTGCGGGGCAACCTGACATATAAACGAGCACTGGAGGTAGGTATTGTGAAGAGGAGAAGTCTCGTGATAGATTTTCGGTGACCAACGTAGGGCCCAAAAAAAAGGATTTCCAGCAATATATATCCCGAAATTTAGGCTTGGACTAACTTGAATTTTTTCTGCAACTTTGATAAAATATCAACCTTTGATTAATTAGATTTGAAAATATAATTTCAGTTTATTTTTGCTTTTTTTAGCTATTGGTTGTTCCAGATTCAAGTGGTTTTTTATAATAAAATCTGGGGTAAGTTACAATTTGAAGGTAATTGTTCAAATTAAATGTAACCTGGAAATAATATTTCCTTTATTAGGTGTTGATTGCATCAGATTTAAGTGATTTGTACTAAGTCTGGAGTTTGATTTTAATTCGAAGGGAATTGTTTTATTGGGCGTAAGTTGTGAACGATTTACCTTATTCTGTTAGATAATATTAGATGTTAAACTGAAAATTTTATAGTAGAAATCAGACAAGGGTTGATTGGTTCGTGTGCAATTGTTATTTTCTTTTTCAGATAGCGGTGAGTAAGAAGATTTTTCTGATATTTTAATATTGATTGATATTTGTAATTTTAGAAAACTTATTGTTGAGAATTTGTAATATATATATATATATATATATATATATATATATATATAGTAGAAAGTAGTCTTTTGCTGACTAGCTAGAAACAAAATCGAAAAACCAATTTATTTGGGAGTAGCAGCAAAACGAACGTGTACTCTTATAACATTATATTTCCAATATTTCGACAATGAATATTGTCATCATCAGGGAGCTACAATATAATTAAATACTTAAAAGTTTTGAATAATGAAAAAACCTAACCTTACTTACAATGTTAGCGAGGTTGTACGTATTGATGGAAAATATCCAAAACTTCAAGCATATTCACCAACCATAACAGCACTAAAATATGTAAATGAAAACCACAAACATATAATTAAAATCATTTAAAACCTTTGAAAATGTAAATGCCGACAAATTGAAGGTCGAACATGTGCTCCTTAGCAACATTACACATTAACAGAAGGAAGTTAACGGAACTGTCATGTCAAAAGATCGATCATGACTACCAACTGAAAAGTTGTGAGAAAAGTTTGTATTTCTACCACTCCAACAAATAAACATATTATTTGCTCAATATATAGGGTGAGAGAAAATTTTTTTTTAATATTTCACTATTATGTTAATTATTTAAGATGAAAAATGAAAAAATTTTTATTATTATTATTATTATTGTAATTGTTTTAACATCAATATTATTATTATTCAGAAATTAACAGCAATTATACAAAGACAATCAACAGATTATGAGATTGATGACTAACAACCTCACTAATCCATAAAAAGCTTATCAGTTGTTAAATAACAGCTATAATTCAGAAAATTATCAAATGAATGTGATCTAAACAGAATCGAATGAACATTCCTGTACAGATGTGTAATTCTTGTCTAGCATCAGTAAATATGAATAGATTTCACTAAGATGATTAAGATCAGTTTTCTTATTCATACAATTATTAGATTGAAATATGAATGCCATTTCCAAGAATGTACGCTTAGATAGCTTACCCTCCCTAGCCAATACTCTCACTGCCTCGTAGTTCATGTTATGACCTTCCCTGGAAACATGTTCACCCAGTGCACACCTCTCTGGACGCAATCTTCTGTCACTCTTATGTGAGGAGACACGGTCCTTAAGAAGCCTACCAGTCTGGCCAATATATTCAAGATTACAGTTAGAACAAGGAATGCAGTAAACTAATTTGGAAAGATGTAAAAGTGGAGTCTTGTCTTTGACTTTAGTGAACAAAGAATTAATAGTCAGAACTGTTCTATGAGCAATCCTAACATTACCAACCTTGCCGAAGATACGAGAGAGCTTGGGAGTAACCTCAGCAAAATAAGGTAACGAGAAAAACAAGTGATCAGTGGGAGCAACATCAACCATGTTATCATTATCATTATTATTATTATTACTGTTAAAACCAACATCCAAATTCTCAACATTACTAATATTATCAAAATTATTATTATTATTTAAATTATTATTGGAAATATGATCCACAATATGGTTTTGGACAGAATTATTGTCCTGAGAAAGACTGACAGTTGGTGTGCCATACAAAATCTTGTTCAATAAAAGAACAGGATAAGAGTTTTGACTAAAAATGTCGTGGAGAATCCTTAGGTTCTTATTGTGGAAGGAAGGATCGGAGATTTGAAGAACTCGATGTTTCATTTGCTTAACTAAGTTAATTTTTGTAGACTGCCTGTGATAGGACAAATAGTTTATATATCTACCCGAACTCATTGGTTTTCTATACCAATCGATGAGAATGGTGTTACTAGAAGTACGATAAAATCTCGTGTCTATCTATCGTACTTCTAGTAACACCATTCTCATCGATTGGTATAGAAAACCCATGAGTTCGGGTAGATATATAAACTATTTGTCCTATCACAGGCAGTCTACAAAAATTAACTTAGTTAAGCAAATGAAACATCGAGTTCTTCAAATATCCGATCCTTCCTTCCACAATAAGAACCTAAGGATTCTCCACGACATTTTTTGTCAAAACTCTTATCCTGTTCCCTTATTGAACAAGATTTTGTATGGCACACCAACTGTCAGTCTTTCTCAGGACAATAATTCTGTCCAAAACCATATTGTGGATCATATTTCCAATAATAATTTAAATAATAATAATAATAATTTTGATAATATAAATAATGTTGAGAATTTGGATGTTGGTTTTAACAATAATAATAATAATAATAATAATGATAACATGGTTGATGTTGCTCCCACTGATCACTTGTTTTTCTCGTTACCTTATATTGCTGAGGTTACTCCCAAGCTCTCTCGTATCTTCGGCAAGGTTGGTAATGTTAGGATTGCTCATAGAACAGTTCTGACTATTAATTCCTTGTTCACTAAAGTCAAAGACAAGACTCCACTTTTACATCTTTCCAAATTAGTTTACTGCATTCCTTGTTCTAACTGTAATCTTGAATATATTGGCCAGACTGGTAGGCTTCTTAAGGACCGTGTCTCCTCACATAAGAGTGACAGTAGATTGCATCCAGAGAGGTGTGCACTGGGTGAACATGTTTTCAGGGAAGGTCATAACATGAACTACGAGGCAGTGAGAGTATTGGCTAAGGAGGGTAAGCTATCTAAGCGTACATTCTTGGAAATGGCATTCACATTTCAATCTAATAATTGTATGAATAAGAAAACTGATATTAATCATCTTAGTGAAATCTATTCATATTTACTGATGCTAGATAAGAATTACACATCTGTTCAGGAATGTTCATTCGATTCTGTTTAGATCACATGCATTTGATAATTTTCTGAATTATAGCTGTTATTTAACAACTGATAGGCTTTTTATGGATTAGTGAGGTTGTTAGTCATCAACCTCATATTCTGTTGATTGTCTTTGTATAATTGCTGTTAATTTTTGAATAATAATATTGATGTTAAAATAATTACAATAATAATTATTAATAATAATAATAATATTTTTTTCCTTTTTCATCTTAAATAAATAACATAAAAGTGAAATATTAAGAAAAAAATTTTTTTTTAGCTCACTCTATATAATGAGCAAATAATATGTTTATTTGTTGGAGTGGTAGAAATACAAACGTTTCAGTTGGCAGTCATGATCGATCTTTTGACATGACAGTTCAGTTAACTTCCTTCTGTTAATGTGTAATGTTGCTAAGAAGCACATGGTTGACCTTCAATTTGTCGGCATTTACATTTTCAAAAGTTTTTAATGATTTTAATTATATGTTTGTGGTTTTCATTTACATATTTTTGTGCTGTTATGGTTGATGAATATGCTTGAAGTTTTGGATATTTTCCATCAATACGTACAACCTCGCTAACATTGTAAGTAAGTTTAGGTTTTTTCATTATTCAAAACTGTTAAGTATTTAATTATATTGTAGCTCCCTGCCGTTTTGCTACTTCTCCCAAATAAATTGGTTTATATATATATATATATATATATATATATATATATATATATATATATATATATATAAATAAATTCATTTAATTTCTTCAACCATTTGTTTATAATATTGAAAAGTTTATTTTCTTGGGTTCGTAGGTTGTTTGAAATAATTAAAAAACGATTACATTTCACATTTTTCTATGGAAAATGGATATACATAATGTTAACGTTTCGCTTCTTCTTTGGAAGCATTTTCAAAAACAATACCATTGTAAAAATAAGGGACGAATAAAATATTAGCAGATAGATAAAAACATAACATTAGTATGTTTCTTAAAAACATCAATAAAAACATAGCATTAAAATCGATGTACTCACCTTAGAATATCAACAGAACGATATCATACGAGGTAGGTTGAAATGAAATTAGTTAATTAGCTTATAATAAATTTGACTTGAGTTTTTAATATCTTGTCTATCATTCACAGAGAACTTATCTTGTTTTATGTGTATCATTTCTTTAATTGATAATTTTTGATGATCGGTGTCTTGAGCTAAAATTTTTGTTTTTTTATAATCAAATTCATGATCAGAGCTTTCATGTTTGTGTAAAGCGGTTGATGCATTTTTTGTATATTTGTGACCATTAATTCTGCTCTCCAAGTATTGTGTAGTCATTCCTATATAATTCTTTGGACAATTCATGCATGGTATGGATTATATAATATTTGATTTCTTATTATCTTTGGTTTTGTTTTTTAGTTTAGTAAAAAGTGGCGATAATGTGTTGTGGGATTTGTGGCTTACATTGATGTTAGGTTTTGATAAAATGTATTTAAGTTTTTATGATAACTGATTTGTGTAAGGTGGGGCTATATATGTATATTTATATATATATATATATATATATATATATATATATATATATATATTAACATAGAAAGGAATTTGCAACACTCTGTATACTATAATATGGAACGAAATATTACACACTATACGCAAATACAAAATTTTAGAATTTAAATAACTTTTTAAATCGTCCGAAATATAGACAATCTGTATCATTCATCATTCAAGAGAGAAAATAAACATGAATCAAACCGAAGAATCATGAAGGAAATTTTCAATACACTTTGTTAATGCACATATGTTGCATATAACATGATTTCTAGCCTTTGAGAGAGAGAGCATTTTGAACGTTACATTATATAAATTATAACAATCTATTTCTCACACAGTAAGAGTAAAAACATTATAATTGGTTTTCAAAAATACTAATTAGATATTGGAAGAAATTCTCTGGTAACATTAGAAAATTATTTAGTATATGTCAAGGTAAAAAGTCAAAATAATAATAACATTAAGGTTATAAAAGTATGACGTTTGTGAAATCAACTGTCATTCTGAATAGATTAAATTAAAATAAAAAGAGCTGTCATTTATAAATATTTTGGAATCTATTTTAAAGGAAGTAATATATCAGATTTGATTATTTAAAATATTAAACGGAATGTCCTAGAAGGATAAATGAGCAATTTGAAACTTGGAGTGGGATTTGTCAATAAGAATTTTTATAGCCAATTTTGATTGGTCAATCAGATTTGAAATATTTTGATCAGCGGCAAGCGGATTAATAACTGAAAAAATTTAATGAAAAAAGTTTGTTGATAACGTACACTATTCACTAGGTAGAATTCCTTTTTGGTAGAATGAATGGGGTAAAAAGTAAAATTTAGAGAAGATAATTAAAAAAACTATTAGAAAAGCAGCCTATTGGAGTGGTAACTATAAAAGAAATACATTATTCTTAAATATAACTAAACAAATTTATAAATCAAGCTGATAAACATAGACTTAAAAAGAAATTGGTAAAAATTGTAGTATACTAACCATAAAATTTTATCTGTATGAGCAAGTAAAGTTTTGTATCGTGGGAATGGTATCTCCACGATACATTTCAGAAAGAGCTGGACTATGGAATTCCATCTAAAATGTATTGATGTAGATGAAATATAACATCAATTTTGATTTCTGCCCAAGCACGACAGACTGTGTGGTGTCTCAAGAGGTAATCTAAAAACAATCAACGAGGTGAATAGAAGAAAAATTGGACAGGTATTTAAAACTATTTCATTTAAATAAAAAGGTTAAATAAACTCACTTGTGTTGTGCAAATATTTGAACTTTGATATTTCATACACTTTGTCCATCGTTGTATCTGCCATCTTATATCATAGAGAATTTGTTAAGATTGTTCGATTTTAAATGTGTATATAATGTTGCATAGTTTGTACTTACATATAGTAATAATTCATTTGAGTGTATGTGTCTTTGAATGAATGATCATCGTAGATAGGTTGTTTTTATATGAAGTTTTTTGTAAATGAATAATGTATTCGTTTTTATAAATATTAAATAACGTTTTTCATTTGAAAGACTTAAAATTGCATTGTTGAAAAATTTCATTTCTCGATGATTGCTCCATCTATTACTTAACAGTTGGCATTATTGACCAGACGGTTCTCAATCAGAGAGGGGTTTTGAAGTCAAATATACAGGACCGTTCTATAGAATTTTATGAAGAAATTAAAAGCAAGTATTTTTGATTACATTTTTTTTTATTTAAATACAAGGATTCTATTTTTGGCGCTTAGAATTAAAATTAAAATAGTTTAATTTTACCATATGAACCCAATCCTGAGATCATAGAGTTTTCATGTAAAGTATAATTATTTTATGACATATTTTAAATTTTTCTAATATACCGGGCAAACCAAAACTAATAATTCATATTAACTAAACTAAAATAATAAATGTACCACAGGAGTACCAAACCACAATAATATATATATATATATATATATATATATATATATATATATATATATATATATATATATATATGTATATAATTTGAAGAGAGATATTTGCCAACTTATTTGTAATGGATATTTTTGTGGGGATGTGGCAATAAGACTCCACAGTAAATTCTTTCAGATATTTATTCCCGAGCTTTCGAATAATTTTTATTCATTATCAAGGGCTATAAATAATTAGTCAATGTTATCATTATTAATAATTAAATGAAATAATAAATACTTACATAAAATCTATAGGGAATTTTGGAAAAGTTGTCAATTTTTATAATAAATTCTTTTAAACTTTAATCAATGAAAAACTCACAAAACAACATGACAATAAACAAAATATTTGATCTTAAACTACTACAATTTTTATTTTTTTATCATAAAATTAAAGATTGTTATGAATCTTTTGTTCTTTTTTCATAATCTAAAAGATATGCATAGATAACACTAAGGTTATTTAAATCTGTTTTTTTATTTATTACATAATTTTCTGCAATATATGTTGTTTCCAAAAAAAGGCGTTTTCTATAATTACTTTCTATTGCTAGAACTCAGTGTGATTTCGAGAAGGGAGTAGGAGAGGGTGTTTTTACGCAAAGGAATCAATGCATTAGAAAGTCTTTCTCCTACTCCTATCTAACCTTGTGAGTCAAGAAAAGATTTTAATGCTAAAATGTGTTTTTCAGTAGGGGGTTGATGATTCTAGTCGAGGTATAGTATGTTTGCTAACAACAAGAGTGCTAGAAATTGTATCGTCTTGATATAAGGATATAATGTAAATGTTACAGCCATAAGCTAGATTCGAAGCGTTACTGAAACCATGTAGGTCTAATTTTATCACTATTTTATTAGGAGGTAATAGAAATCTAGGGATTTGTCTGAAAGCGAGACTTTTGGTAAAATAAGTCCAATCCTGAATGACCGAAGGATCTGATATGGGAGTATCCCAGTCTAGTCTGGACAACCAGAGTTTTTGCATGAGGAATTTTCTCAGTACAATTATAGGATTCACCAGCCCATTGGGATCGTAGCAGGAACTTATTGTCGATAAAATTTTGCATTTGGTGAGGAAAACTATTTGAAGAATGTTTGGTACCGTTATTTGCATAGAGTCTGTTATAGGATGCCATTTTAAGCCTAGAGTTTTACAAGGAGATTGGTTTAGATTTAGGTCGACTTCTTGGGTTGTGGGTTAATTTTGTGTAAAAAATCTTGAGAGTTGGAGTACCACTTGTGCAAGCGAAATCCGTGTGAAGACAAAATTGGGAATGTAATTGAAAAAGCTCTTCATAAGAGTCTGTACCTGACAATACGTCATCAACGTACGTTTGTTGTAGTGCATCTGAGGCTAAGGGGAAATGAGAGTTTCTGTTGGCTATTTCGTTGAGAACACGAGTAGTTAAGGGGAGGCTGCATTTTATTCAAAAGATACCGTTTGAAGCTCAATGCATTGAATATTATCTTTCACTGAAGTTCTGGTTTGGATTTAATAATCTTTGCCGGTACATTTTTTCTATGCCTCTGGTGAGAGCGAACTGATAAGTTCTAAACCTACAAAGTATGTCAAACAGATCGAGTTGAACTGTGTTATATCGTTCAAAGATAACTCAGATGTGGTTTTGCACAAGCAATCAAAAACCACTCTGATTTTAGTAGTAGCACTGTTTTCACTGAGTATGCACAGATGTGGAATAAAGTACTTATGCTCAAAGAGATGATTTGTTAACGTGAGGGGGACAATCTTACCATGCTCTAGTTGAACGTATTCGTGAATAAATTTTTTGTATTCCAAAAAGAAAGAGGGGTTTCTTTGAAATCTACTTTCAAGAGTGAAAAGCCTTTTGCGAGCGACTGAGAATGAATCTCCTAGTTTCAAGTTCTTCTTGGGGGAGATGAGAGGTAAGTCGACTTGAAATCTTCCGGTGGGTAATATCGTCACCATGTTTTTAAAATGAGCTTCTGCAAGAGCATCTTCGGAAAAGGACAATATTGTCTATCGAGCAGTGTTCTTGTTAAAGAAAAAACATAAGTGGTCATTGGGAGACTTGTGTTTTGAACCAATGCATAAATCCGCATTTACATCTTCCAAAATTGAAGATTGTGATGAGAGAGACGAGAAAGTTTGCGAGTTCCACTCCTGCTGAGTCGCTACTGCGAGAGTTGCTTCATCTTCATATTTTTTAGATTCAGAGGTCGGGAACAGAGAGAGAGAGAGAGAGAGAGAGAGAGAGAGATGAGGCCATATAACAGCTGCTTGGTGAACTATAGGGAATTAAGAAACCACAAAGAGATGATTTATATTAAGAATATCATTGGAATCCCTTGCCACTACTTGGCCTGGTACATTTTCAGCTACAATCCATCCAAGGTCTTTACGAATGTGGGGAGAGAGGGAGCCACCTGTTTGACCCCGTGAGTGAGTAAAGAGTAATACAAATCGGCACCTATAAGCATGTCTATTTTCGAGGGCTGGTGAAATTCATCATCTGCCAGCGATTGAGAGATACTGTTAGGAATTATGAATTTATAAAGTTGGAATTTAGTTTGAGGTAGGAGGGTGGTTATATTGTTTACCACTGAGCAGGATATAGTGAAGGGTTTGTACATTGTGGTAGAGAATATCTCCACATTCAACTTGGACTTAGAAATTTGTGAGCTTTGTGCACCGATTCCAGCAGAGAACAACGGCTGATTATATGGTCTATATCCAAGAGAATTTACTAGAGCGGTAGTGATGAATGAACTCTGACTCCCACTGTCGAGTACCGCTTTAAAAGTTATGGGTTCACCAGATCTGGAATACACGATCACTTTGGCTGTAGCCAACAAAACTAATGAGTTGGTCGAAAAGAGGGATGATAAATTAACAACTGAGGGAGTTTGGACTTGCAATTGGCTACTTTGCGGCGTGTGACTGTTATTGGTGGTAGTTGATGTGCTTGCTCTAGGTTGAGTGTAGTTTGATCGAGTACCGTTTTGAGATAATTGTTAGGAGTCTGATAAGGTACGATTTGCTTATGAATTCTGATTGTTTGAATTGAAAGGTTGAAATGGCCTATCTGAGTGTGAGTAGTTTCTTGATTTATGAGGAAAATGTAGCAGGCCATGGTGACGTTTGTGACATATACTGCACATGTGTTTGCTCTTGCTATCCTTTGAGAAATGTCTCGTTCCCAAACAATTGTGACAGAGCTGTTTTGACTGAGCAAAGTTAATACAATCCGGGGGAGAGAGAGTGAAGAATTTATCACATTTATAAATACTGTGATTTGAACTGCAGTATATACATTTTTCAGAAAGCTGGAAACTAGACGGGCGTCTCCCTGTTGAAATGTCTTGGGAGGTGGAATGGAGTCCTGCTTTGGAGGATTGTTTATTATTGTGAAAAAAGCGTTCATTGAAACTAACAAGATTTTCTAAAACTACACACCGGTCTTCGATAAAGCCAAAGAACTCGGAAGTAGGAGGGAGAGAATCACGGGTGTTCTCAAATTCCTTCCTTGATTGGAAGTCAATTTTTTGTTCAAATAAATAGACAAAGATTGCTTCTAATAACTCCGTGTCATTGTTGTTTAAATTTTTTAATGACTAAATTTTGACGCGAGTTGGTCACGAATTCTCTCAAATGTTTAGCATATTTTTCTAATATACCGGGCAAACCAAAACTAATAATTCATATTAACTAAACTAAAATAATAACTGTACCACAGGAGTACCAAACCACAATAATATATATATATATATATATATATATATATATATATATATATATATATATATATATATATATATATAATTTGAAGAGAGATATTTGCCAACTTATTTGTAATGGATATTTTTGTGGGGATGTGGCAATGAGACTCCACAGTAAATTCTTTCAGATATTTATTCCCGAGCTTTCGAATAATTTTTATTCATTATCAAGGGCTATAAATAATTGGTCAATGTTATCATTATTAATAATTAAATGAAATAATAAATACTTACATAAAATCTATAGGGAATTTTGGAAAAGTTGTCAATTTTTATAATAAATTCTTTTAAACATTAATCAATGAAAAACTCACAAAACAACATGACAATAAACAAAATATTTGATCTTAAACTACTACAATTTTTATTTTTTTATCATAAAATTAAAGATTGTTATGAATCTTTTGTTCTATTTTCATAATCTAAAAGATATGCATAGATAACACTAAGGTTATTTAAATCTGTTTTTTTATTTATTACATAATTTTCTGCAATATATGTTGTTTCCAAAAAAAGGCGTTTTCTATAATTACTTTCTATTGCTAAAACTTTGGCAGATTGATAATTCATAGAATGGAATGATATAAGTAAAAATTGCAAATTCGGAAAAGAAACTTTTTTAGATTAATTACATTTATTTTTAATAATACATTTTTCTCTTACAATAATAAGAATTACCAACAAACCTTTGGAACACCTATGGGCTCTTCAATATCTCCTATATTAGCAGACTATGTCATGAATTATATTTTAGACTATGTTATTTCTGTTTTACTCTTTAATTTGTTCTTCATCAAAAAATATGTAGATGATATAATATTATCTCTTCCATGTGATGAAATAAATAATATACTCTTTTACTTCAATAGCTTCGATCCGCATATACAATTTACAATGAAAAGGGAAAATAGAGAACAATCTTTACCTTTTCTTGATGCCAAATTTATTAGAAATAATGATAATAGAATCTTAATTGACTGGTATAGGAAACCTATCAATTCTGGGAGATATATAAATTACCATTCATATCATCGACGTAGTACAAAAATTATTTTGATTAAACAGATGAAAACCAGAGTCCTAAAAATTTCCTATCCAATATTCCACAATAAAAATCTAAAAATACTCTACAAACTTTTCTATAATAACTCATATCCTTCATATCTTTTAAAACATGTTTTATATAATACTTCTGACAACAGAAATGACATTACTGTTGACATAATACGAAACTAAGAAAACAGTGACATTTTAACTACTAATATTACATCTCCAACTTATATTTCTTCTCCATATATAAAATCTATCACACCTAAAATTTCTGAAGTATTTAAACCACATAATATAAAAATTGCGAATAAACAACGTGTTACAATAAAATCAATTTTCAGTAAGATCAAAGACAAGACTCCTACTAACAAATTAACTAATATAGTTTATGAGATTACTTGCAATATCTGTAATAAGAAATACATTGGTCACAGTAAAAGATAGCTAACCAATCGAATCGCCTCTCATAAAAGTGACAGTAGATTATATCCTGATAGATATGCTTTAGCGGAACACGTGTTTTATGAAGGCCATTCTATGGATTATCAATCTGCCAAAGTTTTAGCAATAGAAAGTAATTATAGAAAACGCCTTTTTGGAAACAACATATATTGCAGAACAAAATTATGTAATAAATAAAAAAACAGATTTAAATAACCTTAGTGTTATCTATGCATATCTTCTAGATTATGAAAAAAGAACAAAAGATTCATAACAATCTTTAATTTTATGATAAAAAAATGAAAATTGTAGTAGTTCATGATCAAATATTTTGTTTATTGTCATATTGTTTTTTGAGTTTTTCATTGATTTATGTTTAGAAGAATTTATTATAAAAATCTACAACTTTTCCATAATTCGCGATAGATTTTATGTAAGTATTTATTATTTCATCCAATTATTAATAATGATAACATTGACCAATGATTTATAGCCCTTGATAATGAATAAAAATTATTCGAAAGCTCGGGAATAAATATCTGAGACAATTTACTCTGGAGTCTTATTGCAACATCCCCACAAAAATATCCATTATATATATATATATATATATATATATATATATATATATATATATATTAAACTGGATAGAACGGGGAGAGAAAGAATGATTTAACGTTATTATTAGTTTAGTTTATATTTAGTTTTGATTTGCCCGGTATATTGTAAAATTTAAAATTTTATTATTAAGATGATTACACTTTGAACATGAGAAATTCTTGAACCTCAGAGTAGGGTTCAGATATAGAAAAACAAAAAATTCAATTTTTAATGTGAGCGCCTAAATTTGATTAGATATCTCTATCTTCATAAAAATTTTGTCAATCAAAAATGTACTTGCTTTATTTATTAATACCAAATAAATTCCAAAGACGGTCCTGTGTTAATGTTGAACCTCTCTACGATTCATAGATGTCAGTTTAAACTACCAATGGTTTAAACTAGATGGAGCCATCACCACAAAGAAATGAAATATATCAAAAATCAATTTTACAATGTTCTTCAAAATAGAAAAAACGTTATTTAATGTTATGAAAAGATAAATACATTGTTCTTTTACAGGACACAAATTAATAAAAAACCTATTATCTATTATGATCACTCATTCGAACAAAATCATGTACTCAGATGAATAATTATTTCTATATACAATTCCCAAATAGGCAACATTTAATACAAATCTTATAATACGAAATCCATTATATGAACGTATATGATTTAAAAATGGCGAAAGACAAAGGTTGCAAGTGTTTGTTTAATACCAAAGTTCAATTCTTTGCACTAAATCGGTAAGTTTATTTAACTTTCTTTACGTATAATGAAAATAGTTTAAATACCTTATTCTTGTATAGTAATTCACGTCAATTATTAGTTTTCTTTACTTTATTTCAGGTTACCTTCTGGAAATTACCACATCACTGGTCCAGCTTGCACAAAATCAGGAATCAATGCTATATTTCGTCCAAATCAATACATTTCAGTCAAATCACATAATCCAAAGCTTTCTAAAAGGTATGGTGGATATATCAATCCCACCATACAAAATATTAATCAAATATTATCTATAAATTATACGGTTAGTATTCAAGCATAATTACCAAATTCTTTCTTAGTTTGTACATCTGCTTGTTTTAATATACAATTTACTAGATCACAAGTACAATGTATTTCCTTCCTTGAATTTTGATACCAAAAACGTTGTTTTCCGAAAAGTTTAATTAATTTAAAGTAATTTTGCTTCTTCCAAAAATTTCTACCACCCCAAAAAGAAAGTACCTAGTGAATAGCATGTATAATCAACAAACTTTTCTCATTCAATTTTTTTATTATTAACAAACTACTTGTCGCTGATAAAAGTATGTTGAATACATTCCACCAATCAGATTTGGTTATCAAAATTTTTCTTGATAGATTTCATCCTAAATAGTGAATTGTCCATCCATCATTTGAAAACACTTTGTTTTAAGTTTCTTTAATGATTTTAACTCATATTTCATCTCTTAAATTATATTTCATTCAATTTACAAAATGACATTTCCAACTTTATAAAATATGTATTCATAATGTCAAACCGTTCAATAAACGTCACATTCCATAGAATTAATGTTTTCATTTTACTTTTTATATAGTCTTGTTTTTTTTTAAATATTTATAAAATCTTATTTACACATCCTTCAATCCCTAATATTCATTTTAAAAAGAATCACACTATTTATTTACTTTGACAATAAAAACAAAGGATTATCATTTCCATTTGTATATGTAATAACGTTCTAAAATTCTGTCTTGTAGGTTTATAGAAATTTTGTTATTTCATTTCACATATGTTTTAAATCTTATTTTAAATCTTCTTTATAATTATACAATTAGATGCTTTCTCTATTGAATAGTACATGGTACAGATTGTCCCCTTTTTAGATAATCTTTTTAAAAAAAATCAAATTTCAAAAATTTTAATTTCTTGAAATAGGTAGTCTTTTATTTTATGTTCAGTATACAGGGTGTTGTTTTACTCTATGTTAACATCCCCTTAATTTTGCGTTTATCAAATTTTTGTGTAAGTAAAAATTTTATGAATGCAAATTTTACTTCAAATATTTATAAAATTCCTTTCTTTTTAAACTTCTCCATTATTTGTTGTATTTGTATAAATCTTTTATATTGAAAACACCTCTTATTTCATCACTTTCTATATATCTTAAAACATAACTATTTATTCCATTCTCATTTTCTACAACATATGGTCCCTCGAAAGGTGGTTTCAATTTTGCACATACATTCTTACTTCTATCTGATACCCTTAAAGCACGGACGATTACTAAGTCTCCTTTATTAAATGTAGTTTTAACTTTTCCCTTCTTTTCCATTCTTCTTAGATATTTGTTTGCATTGTTTTGCAGATTTTTATTTACTCTTTCCAATACCTTTTCAAATTCTTCTGTAGAATTTATTTCCCATTTCCTTTGAGGTCTCAATTGTTTCATTAAATAAATTGGACTTTCCATTGTTACTGTGTTCGGTAAGTTATTTAAATAATCTTGAATTTCCTCTATGTGATTTTCCCAATTATTATGATTTTGATTCCACAAAGTCATTCTCAGAAACTTTATCACTTCTCTTATGTACCTTTCAGATGGATTTGAAGATGGATGTCGAATACTAATTGTTCTTAAATTTATGTGATTTTTACTGCAAAATTTTTTAAATCTTTCATTTGTAAAGTAGGTAGCATTATCTATTATACAATTTTCAGGTTTTATAATTTCTTTTATGTACTCTGATAGTTTTTCCATTATGACTTTGCTTTTTGTTGTTTTTGTAGGGTATAATTTTACAAATTTTGGAAATAAATCAACCACTATCAAAATATGGCAATTTCCTTGTTTACTGGGTATCAAATGGCTCAGGAAATCTATTGCAATTATTTCCCCACATTTTGTTGTTAATATAGATTTTGCTATGTTCTCGTTTCTTCTATGTTTGCTTTTCCCTAATTGACAAATATGGCATGTACTGGTGATCAATTTTGCCACACTTTGGTCCCCTTTACTAATATAATTTTCTCTGAATAGTAACCATAATTTCCTAGCTCCTATATGTCCATTTCTTCTGTGTAAATTTTCCAAAATTTTCTCAGCTAAATTTTCTGTTATTAGAAATAAATCTGTTTCCCCATTTTTCTTTATCCATATATCTTCTTTTAATTGTCCTCTTCTTTTCTGTTTTTCAGTTAATCCCATTTGGTCTTCAATGATGCTATTTAAAGAAAATATCCCATCTAAATCTTTCATGATGTTCACCCCAATTTTTACAATTCTTTTATTCTTATTATTATCCCCCTTACTTTCTCTGCTTAACGCATCTGCCACTACATTTGTCTTTCCTGGAATAAATTTAATTTCAAAGTCATATTCCTGTAATATTAAACCCCATCTATGAACTCTACTGTTGCCAAATCAGTTTTTCAAAATAGTTGTAAGTGAGGAATGATCGGTTTCCATCGTAAATTTTGCTCCTAATAAATAAAATCTAAATTTAGTCACACAGAAAATTATACTTGCCAATTCTAGTTCTGATACCCCATAATTTCTCTCATAATTTTTCGTTACCCTTGATACGAAGCATATGGGTACTTCCATGCCATTTTGCATCTGTAATAGCAGTCCTGCAAACCTTTCTTTGGATGCGTCTGTTCTTAATATAAATGGTAGATAATAATTTGGATGATAAACCTTCAATTGTTGAGTAAATGCTTCCTTCAAATCATTAAAAGCTATTTCAGTTTCCTCAGTCCACTTCCATTTATTCTCCTTCTTTAAAAGCTTAATTAAAGGTATTTGTTTCATGCTCAAATCAGGTATCAGACGTTTAAAATAGTTCATCATTCCTAGAAATCCTCTAAGAGATTTTAGGTTTGATGGTCTCTTATATTCTACTATTGCTTGTATCCTCTCTTCATCCATAGACATTCCATTTTGGTCTATTTTATAACCTAGGAAACATATCTCTTCCTGATAAAATTTACATTTATTTTGATTTATTTTTAAACCTGCTCTATCTAATTCTTTTAAAATAATTTCTATGTGTTTTAGGTGTTCTTCTTCATCATTCGAGAAGATTAATATATCGTCGATATAATGAAGTGCAAAGTCTTCAAATTTATTTAGTATTTGGTGTAATGCTCTAGCCAAGGCCGAACAAGCACTTTGTATACCATATGGAGCTACACAAAATCTGTACAACACACCATCAATAGAGAAGCCTGTGTAATCTCTACTATCTTCATCCAAAGGAATCAGCCAAAAACTGTGTTTTAAATCAATTTTAGAAAATATTTTGGTATTCGTAATGCGCCCAAAAATTGCTTCCACATTCATCGGAGCCTCGTATTGTGGTACAGTGTATTGATTAATATTTCTTGCATCTAGGCATAATCTTAATTCACCATTTGCCTTCTTTACGACCACAATAGGGTTTACATATCTTGTGTTACATCTCTCTATAATACCGTCTTTTAACATATTTTGTATCTCTGAATCAACTTCTTTTCTATATTTATAAGGTATGGGATATGTTCTTATTCTGAAATTTTCTATTCCTCTAACTTCTATCTTATGTACATAATTATTTGCCATTCTCATCTCCTTTTTAATCAATCCTTCATACTTCATAATCAAATTCTTCACTTTCTCTTCATATTCCTTATTTCCACACACTAATACCAATTCCTCCATAATTATATTCCTTTCTATATTCCATAACTGCCTATTATCCTCTCCAATTTCCAATTCTTCCATATTTCCACTCCTTTTTATATTCCATAACTTCCTATTATCCTCTTCAATTGCCAATACTTCCATATTTCCATTCCTTTCTATATTGCATAACTGCCTATTATCCTCTCCAATTTCCAATTCTTCCATATTTTCTTTTTCAAATTCAATCTTATTACCATTTAATTCTATCTCCATCTTTTCAAAATCAATTCTTGCTTTATACTTCGTTAATTCATCTATTCCTATAACTATGTCTGTTTCTAAATTATCCACTAGCAATAATTGCATCTCAACTTCTTTCCCATCCTTTAATTCAATACTTTGTATTATAGATCTACTAACTTCACACAATTTCTTTCCATTTGCTCCTATTAATGTAGTTTTTGGTATCTTGACTAGCTTATTTTCATAATTTTTAATATTTCCTTATATTAGTTTTGTTTTTATTATGGACGCTTCCGAACCTGTATCTATTCATATTTTTACTTGTTTCCCTTTTAATTTTCCTTTAATTTTTATTAATCCCGTTATTTCTTTTAATTCCAAATCTTCCCCAAATTTAATGTATTCCCTTGGATGTTCATATGTACAGATGATATTTCTTACATTTGGTATGTGCTCGATCCAAAGTTTTGGTCGGGCTCTTGTTCAGTAATAATTTCCGGTTCTACCGATATCACTCTCTCTTCTCTTCTTTGGATATTGTTTATTCTTCTTTGTGGTCCATTTCCATTTCCTCTTTCTTCCTCCCTATAGTCTTTTCTTTGTTCTCTAATTTCTTCTCTTTGTCGGTTATCATATTGTCCACCTCTATTATTTTGTTCTCTATAATTCTGCTCTCGATAATTATTATTGTTGTTATTATTGTATCTAAAATTTATGTTATAATTGTTTTGATTGTTAAAATTTCTGTTATAATTGTTGTTATTTCCTGAATTATTGTTATAATTATTGTTTCTGTTATTGTATCCATTGTTATAATTTCTATTATTCATGTTATTTGTTCTATTATAATTTTGTTCATAATTATCTCTTCCGTTATTTTGATTATTTGTATTATTATCATAATTATTGTTGTTATTATATTGATTGTTTCTATTAAAATTGTTATTATTGTTATTATGTTGATTATTTCTGTTAAAATTGTTACTATAATTGTTCTTATTTCTGTTATAGTTGTTATTGTCTACTCTATTTCTCTCTAATCGTTGTAAATAACTACTAAGTTGTTCTATATTTTTAAAATTCTGAATAGTTATTGTCTCCGTTATCTCACATTTAAAATGTCTAGATATAAACATTATTATTTCCTCTTCTGGTATGGGTGGGTCTAGGAATTTCGCATTCATGAATACTGTCATAGCATAATCATTCATGCTTTTTCCTCTTCCCGTCTCAAATTTTCCTGAGTAGAGTTTTTCTCTCACTCTTGCTTGAGCACTATTTCCCCAGAAATATCTTATAAACTGTTCTTCAAAATCTTCAAAATTGTTGAAATCATCTTCTTTACTCGTGTACCATACTAATGCATGATTATCTAAGTTCTCTCTTATCATTTCTTTTATGTCTTCTCTATTTTGCATGTTTTTAATTTTATTCTTTAGAATTTTTATGAACACTTTTGGGTGTATTTTCCTATTATCTCCTTCAAATTTATGTCCCCCTCTGTTTCCAATGTAATTGTTTATTATCTTCGTTTCCATCACTCCATTTCTTACTTCTTGGAAATTCATATCTTCTCTTTGGTCATGTTTCTGCTGTAAATAAAATAGTCTTTCTTCCATGTCTTCTTGTCATTTCCATCGTTTCTTTTGATTGTTCTCCCTTGAAAATTCTACTTCCAGTTTGTTCAATTTTACTTTTGATAAGTTCTATTTATTTTTGTATTTCCCTAATCTTCTTTTCAGTTTTCACCTCCTCTAGTTTCTGCTTCTCTTTACATGCTTCTTCACATTTTGTTGAAATTCAGTTAAAGTTCTGTCCCATTTTCCTTCTAAATTTCCCATTCTTTCTTGGGTGTCTTGAAATCCCATTTTGATTTCCTTAACTTCTTTTTGAATTTCTCCTTTCAAATCCTTTTCCTTCTCCTCTATTTCCTTGAGTCTGTTGATCTGTAAATTTTCTATCTCCATGATCCTTCCAATCACCTCTCCTCTTATTTCCTGTTTAGTGGATTCTAATTTATTTTACATGTATATGTTTGATTCCTCCAATTTCTTCTCAACCTGTCTCAATTTTTCATCCATTAATTTTATTATCAGTTCCTTAGTTTGTTTTATTTCTTCTTTGTTCTGGTCCATCTTAATATTCATTTCTTGTTTTAATTCTTCCTTATTTTGGTCCATTTTAATATTCATATTACTCATATCTCCCCTAATATTATTCATATCTCCCTTAATATCATCCTTCATACTATTCATATTTGCATCTTGTTTATCCATTTTTCTATTTATATTTCCTTCCATTCTATTCATATTTTGATCCATCCTTTTCATCATCATTTGAAACATACTCTTTACGTCCATTTCCTCTTTTGATTTTTGTTTGACCTCTGCCTGTTTCTTCTGATAATGGTGCATCTTCTTCCTCCTGACCTTGTTCTGCAATGTCTTCTTCCGAATGTTCTCTCCCCTGTTCCAAGTATTGTAACTGAAAATCTCCTCTACCATTGCTCCTTTCTTCTCTTTCCTCATCGGATCTACTTTCGAGTCCTACCTGCTTTCCGTCTCTTAATGTCATTTTCCGTTCCATTTTATGTATTTAAATTCTTTTAATAAAGTCAAAAAAAATTATTTCAATTCTTTTTATTATTACTTACAAAATTTCTATAATAGCCCCACGTTGCGGTGACATGTTAAACTGGATAGAACGGGGAGAGAAAGAATGATTTAACGTTATTATTAGTTTAGTTCATATTTAGTTTTGATTTGCCCGGTATATTGTAAAATTTAAAATTTTATTATTAAGATGATTACACTTTGAACATGAGAAATTCTTTAACCTCAGAGTAGGGTTCAGATATAGAAAAACAAAAAATTCAATTTTTAATGTGAGCGCCTAAATTTGATTAGATATCTCTATCTTCATAAAAATTTTGTCAATCAAAAATGTACTTATTTAATAATACCAAATAAATTCCAAAGACGGTCCTGTGTTAATGTTGAACCTCTCTACGATTCATAGATGTCAGTTTAAACTACCAATGGTTTAAACTAGATGGAGACATCACCACAAAAAAATGAAATATATCTAAAATCAATTTTACAATGTTCTTCAAAATAGAAAAAAACGTTATTTAATGTTATGAAAAGATAAATACATTGTTCTTTTACAGGACACAAATTAATAAAAAACCTATTATCTATTATGATCACTCATTCGAACAAAATCATGTACTCAGATGAATAATTATTTCTATATACAATTCCAAAATAGGCAACATTTAATACAAATCTTATAATACGAAATCCATTATATAAACGTCTATGATTTAAAAATGGCGAAAGACAAAGGTTGCGAGTGTTTGTTTAATACCAAAGTTCAATTCTTTGCACTAAATCGGTAAGTTTATTTAACTCTCTTTACGTATAATGAAAATAGTTTAAATACCTTATTCTTATATAGTAATTCACGTCAATTATTAGTTTTCTTTACTTTATTTCAGGTTACCTTCTGGAAATTACCACATCACTGGTCCAGCTTGCACAAAATCAGGAATCAATGCTATATTTCGTCCACATCAATACATTTCAGTCAAATCACATAATCCAAAGCTTTCTAAAAGGTATGGTGGATATATCAATCCCACCATACAAAATATTAATCAAATATCATCTATAAATTATACGGTTAGTATTCAAGCATAATAACCAAATTCTTTCTTAGTTTGTACATCTGTTTGTTTTAATATACAATTTACTAGATCACAAGTACAATGTATTTCCTTCCTTGAATTTTGATACCAAAAACGTTGTTTTCCGAAAAGTTTAATTAATTAAAGTAATTTTGCTTCTTCCAAAAATTTCTACCACCCCAAAAAGAAAGTACCTAGTGAATAGCATGTATATTCAACAAACTTTTCTCATTCAATTTTTTTATTATTAACAAACTACTTGTCGCTGATAAAAGTATGTTGAATACATTCCACCAATCAGATTTGGTTATCAAAATTTTTCTTGATAGATTTCATCTCAAATAGTGAATTGTCCATCCATCATTTGAAAACACTTTGTTTTAAGTTTCTTTAATGATTTTAACTCATATTTTATCTCTTAAATTATATTTCATTCAATTTACAAAATAAGGTACATCTGTGAGACACCTTGAACAATACTTATTCATAAAGTTGATCAATCGTATACTCTCTGGAGGCTGTATCGTACTAACAAACTGAAAATTCTCCAAAAATGACAAAAATTTGGTAATTCAAGTACCACAGCACCCGTTGTACTGGCTTTAGTGAGCTCAATATCAATAGGGTTCGTCTTTAAGACGCTCTGAATAATATCCAATCATAAAATTCATCACTTGTATATACTCCGGAGGCTGTATCGTGCTAACAAACTGAAACTTCTCCAAAAATGACAAAAATATCGTACTTCAAGTACCATAGCACCCGTTGTACTGGCTCTGGTGAGCTGAAAATCAATAGGGTTCATCTGTGAAATGTCCTTAACAATATTCCATCATAAAATTGGTGACTTATTGCACTTGGGAGGCTGTATCGTGCTAACAAGACTTGCAAGGAAAAGTGGCCGACGACAACGACGACGACGACGACGACATACACACAGGATTTTTTTTCTAAAAACCGTTTTTCCGTGTTGTTGTTGATGGATAACGTATGAATAACTCAAAAAAAAATTTGAAATTTCCAACTTTTTAGTGGGTAAACCAATACTTTTCTCGCATATTAGATAGGTTGGCGGAAAAGTAAAAATAAAAGGCTTGTATGATAGGCTTGATTAATTTAATATAAATCTATATTCATGAAAAACTATGGATAACATACAAGAAACAGTAACCAATCATTCTATATTCGAATTATCATTTAATTATTTTACATAGAAGAGGGTTAAATGACGAACTGTAGGTTCTTATACCTTATTATATGCTCTATAGAACCATCTTCAAGAGCACTGCAAGGGTTTACGCTAAAAAGAATCAATACAAGCAGTAATCATCTTCATGCAGATTTGATTATGGTTTCTTTATACAATTATATTTATTATAATAAAAATAGAATGGAAAAGAAAAATATAAATACACAAAATAAAATTTTGTTACAGGATATAAAAATAAAAAATCTCCCATTTTATCAGTATTATTTATGTAGATATACTGTGGTCGTTGTTTCAATTAGTGTATTATAAAATAACTGTACCTAATTAATTCAATAATAGTTATTAATTATTTTAAGGTGGGAATAAAGCAAATTGGATGAAATTATACAAAAAATAAAACTCAAGAATTCCAATACTCCACTACAAAATCATCACTATCTTCATCGTCACTGTCAAAATTAATAACAAGTGGAGGCACATCCTGTCTATCAAATACTACGTCTCTATCTCACCCATCTTGTATAATTTTTTCAATTTGCTCTACTGTCTTTGACCAAATATCAGGAGTCACTTTTTGTAAAGACTTTTTCCATACACCCATTGCTTGTTCTGTTGAAGAACGATCAGTTCCCACGTGATCTCTATAAAACTTTTTAACTATGCCCCAAATATGTTCAATTGGGTTGAACATACAGTGGTAAGGGGGAAGTCGAAGCACTTTGTGACCATATTTTTCAGATAATATGTCAGCTTCATATACTGTTGGTGGTTTATTCCTACAAAAATGCTTACATTTAAACAAAATAAGTGATCTAAGTATTACCATAATATATTGAAAAATGTTTATATCAGCTAACCGTTGTACTAAATTCAATAATTGGGTTTTGAGGAAAGTATTTTCAAAAGTAATATCATTTTGTATCAACCAGTTCTGTATATCAGCATTTTTGGTAGCTGTTGTTGGTACTTTATTGATCACTGTACTGTGATAACTTGCATTACCCATTACAATTGTCGCAGGTTTTTCCAAGTTCACTAAAAGCTGGTATTCAAACCAATGCAAAAAAATTTCTCGGTTCATTTCACCGTGGTAATCAACATCTTGCTTTTTGTGTTAGCTAATTGTGAATAAAATAAAACAGTAAATTTAATATACTCACTGTTTCCATACATTTCGTATATAACATTTCGGAAAGCATTTTGATCAAAGTTATCAATTTCAACAGTAGATTTTATGCGTTGTCTCTTTTTAGGTGGGCTTTTAGGCTGTTCACCTCTATTATGCTGGGCGGCAATACGGTTAACAGTGGTAACGCTAAGTTGTAATATACTACAATATAATTACTCCAGTTTATGAAAGAATAATGTATTATCAAGTTTAATTAACCTAATATAACATAAAAACATTTCATCATTTACATTTAAATATATAACAATAATATTAATAATGATGAATACAAATAGCGAATACTACTGCAGATTTGCCTAAATAATTAGTTATGAAAATAACTGTTTTTAAACGGTTTTATTTAGCTCACACCGTTTGTTTTATTTATTATTTATTCTTGGGTCAAATTTAGTAATTCAAATTTCACCCTCTTCCTGTCAACCGATTAATCTGAAATTTTGTATACACTTTGGATTTTGGTGACAATACAATTATGTTTATTCATTATCATTATAAATTCAAGATGGCCGCCGCTACAAAATGGCGGATAATTTATGTTTTATTAATCCCATCAATATGGGTATCAAATGAAAGGGCTCAACAAGCAGAATACAATAAACTATAAAAATTGAAATCCAAGATGGCGGCCGCTACAAAATGGCGGATAACGTAGGTTTTATCGATCCCATCAACATGGGTATCAAATGAAAGGGCTCAACAAGCAGAATACAATATACTATGGAAAAATTTAATCCAAGATGGCGGCCGCTACAAAATGGCGGATAACGTAGGTTTTATCAATCCCATCAATATGGGTATCAAATGAAAGTGCTCAACCAGTAGAATACAATATACTATATAAAATTAAAATCCAAGATAACGGCCTCTACAAAATGGCGGATAACGTAGGTTTTATCAATCCCATCAACATGGGTATCAAATGAAAGGTCTCCACAAGTAGAATACAATTTACTATGCAAAATTGAAATCTAAGATGGCCGTCGCTACCAAATGGCTGATAACAATTTTTTATCAATCCCACCAATATGGGTATCAACAAATAAAAGGGCTTGACAAGAAGAATACAGTGCACTATACAACCTCAATATTTAAGATGGGCGCAGCCACTAAATGGCGTATAATAATAAGATTTAAATTTAGAAATTGAATCTGTAAATTAGGTATCTGATTAATCCAGCCTGAATCCACCACCCAAGTCAAGATTTTGTATCGTGTTGAGGACTGTGTGGCGTTTGGCCTCAATTTCGTCGAACTCAGATGTATGCAACAGATGTACCTTCCGTCCGAATTGATTTCGCAAGAGACGGAGTACATCTTATACAGTTTCCAGCTAAGTACAATTACGGGACGGCTGAAAGAAGAATGTTGCCTTTAATACTATCATGGGCTTCTACAATACATAAAATGCAGGGCAGCACTGTGGATCACGCAGTCGTATACTTAGGTGCGAAACTGTTTGAAGAAGGTCAAGCATACGTGGCTCTTGGTAGAGTAAGATCTTTGCAGGGACTACGTATAGAGGAGTTGGACTGCAATAAACTAACGGGCAAGAAACCTTGCAATAATGAAGCACTAAATGAATTAAACAGAATGCGAAATAAAAACTAAAAACCAAAAAATAAAAATAGGTAAAAAAACTTTCTAAGTTAAACGGTTTTATGTTAAACATACATTGCAATGTTTAAGATAAATGTACTAAAAACCAAAAAAAATAAAATAGATACAGTCGTGGGAATTATAAACATATGCATAGACTAGACTAAAATAAAACCGTGGGGCACGTCAATTGTCTACAATCGTTGATTAAAATTTTTGTTTTGTAATGTTACTTATAAGCGTATCGCACATTAAGTCGATAATCGTTGATTGAAATTTTTGTTTTGTAATGTTACTTATAAGCGTATACTGTTCTTCTATCGCACATTAAGTCGATAATTTGTAGACAATTGACATGCCCCACGGTTTTATTTTAGTCTAGTCTATGCATGTGTTTATAATTCCCACGACTGTATCTATTTTATTATTATTTGGTTTTTAGTACATTTATCTTAAACATTGCAATGTATGTTTAACATAAAACCGTTTAACTTAAAAAGTTTTTTACCTATTTTTTTTAATCTTAAAGAAACAATGAATTTAAAAACACCAAAAAAACTTGTAAATATTAGACGATGATCGAATGTTAACAAACGTCAACACAAACTGGGAAATTTTACCACTTGATTTGACAACGTCCTGGAGTTTTGCCAACCCGTTAGCTGTAAATTTCCCTGGATGTTGAGGATAAATTGTATTCACGGTTGGTAAATTAATATTTATTCTGATAAGCAGGGAAGTAACTAAAAATGACATCATCGTCTTTCCATCGTAAATAAAGTATATGTATAACAGAATGTATATTGTGTATGCTAGTTAATAATAATCTATTTATCTAAAAAAAGAAACACACAAACAACAAGGCTAAGGAAAAATTGTTATTGGGCACTTTAGATACTTCTCTAAATATGGAAAGCCCCTAATACTGATCTCATTTTGATATTCCTGATGATAATATTGTAAAACTGTATAAATGATTTCTGAAATGCTTCAACACCCATAACAAAATGGAAAAAAATAATGTAACCTCCATGTTAAATATCTTTTAACTGTAAAAAAATATTCATTAATCCAAATTAACACATCATAACTGTTCAGTTGATAAAAACACGTAATCCTATCAATCGATTGATAATTCCGGTTTCTATCATTATAACCAGATAATCTTAAAAGGACGATTCACTACTCGAGATTTATTCTAAGAGGTAAAATAAACTATTTGATCTAGTACTAAAACATACCCATTGTATCTAACAGTATTTTCCATAATACACTACTACGCAATAAAAATACCAATAATGAAATCATAATATTTCCAGCTAATTCAACTGACCTCTGTTAATAAAAACAAGTTGTCCGGCCGATTAAACTGGATTTTAGATCTCGTTCTGCGTTAGTATCGTCCTTCGACTGATAAACATGACTTCGAAAATAGTTATTCTGTCTTTTGCAATATTTTTAATAACATTGTTTAGTTACAGTTTATCTTGTAATGAAATAATAGAAAATGTGTCTATGGAAGTGGAAGATAAAGATGGAGAGTGGTGAGTAGGTAAAACAACGAATAATAAGAAAAATTATGCAGATACTTTTGCACTGAAACGAGTTAATTTCATGAAAATACCTATTTTAATTAGCAAACTTCGCTATAATCATTTCTGAGAGAGAATAGAATACTAAAAATTTGAAAAATGAAAATATCACAACTGACAACTGACAGCGTTGAGGTCAAATAAGTTTTATTATCAATAACTACTTGATTCGGAAGCTTAACTGACACCTAATCCATTATTCTTGGGTCATTATTGCTAGAGTAATTTGATATTGGATAAGACCAGTGTCGGCGTATTTATATTAATTAATTTTTTTATATGCATTATGATAATTTATATGAACGTTGCTATTTTTGGAAACCTCACTCAATTGATATCAACAAGGTATTCTCAGTAATAATATTCAACAGCGGTCTTTTTTAAGTAAATAAATGAAAAAGTGTTTTATTCTTCTAAAGAAAATGGTTTGTTATAGGATTCATTCGACACTATTTATTTTCTACCTTCAATTCCCATGGAATTACAGCATATTCACCCAACATATAATTTAAATACGGTTGCTGTTTTTTTTTCATTTTGTTGAGTTTTCGGCCAAAAATTCGATCACAATGATAACCTTAACCTTGTCAGATGAAGCGTTATCATATGCAATAGTTCATGAAAAACGGTTATCTTTACTAGACTTTAGCTACTATTTCCTTTAGCGAAATTAATTTTAGTTTTAAACGTTGATAGCTGGCCAGCTCAAGGCGAATATCTGCATACGAAATCAAAAATTTTATACACTGACTGATATGAATCTCAAACTCCGCGTGAGTGTAAAGGACAGTTGACTCTGTATCTTCTTTACTTCACGAATACAGATCTGCGAAAAAAAATTTTTTGTCAGCTGCATGAGATATTTTTACTGAATAATATGTTTTAAAGTGCGCTGATTTCAAAACTGATGGCCATTTTTTTCTATCACATAAGGATTTTTTGCAAATTAAAACACAAAAAATTGGTTAAAGCACTCCTTTATTCAAAATTTTCAAACAATAAATATCTTTTTAAAGCAAACGAAACATTATTTTGATACATATACTTATTCATGCTCTTTATGAAACCTCTTCTTCTTTTCCTTGATACTTTGACGAGTCCTTATCTGATTTCCATCTTCAGTTTCTCGCTTAAGCAGCCAACAGTAGTCAGCAAGCATAGTGACATCCCATCGCCCTTGGTACCTTCTCTCGATATCACGGACATCCTGGTGAAATCGCTTCCCCTGCTCTTCACTGTAAGCTCCCAGGTTTTCGAGAAAATAGTATATGTGAGAGTGTAAAAAATGGACCTTCAAGCTCATATTGCAGCCTTGAGCTTCGTATGCTGCTAGCATCCGTTGCACAATGGTTTTATAGTTAGGATCCTTAGTATTTCCCAAAAACTTTCGCACTACGACCTTGAACGATACCCAAGCTTCTTTTTTCTTCTCATTCATAGTTTCCACAAATGAAGGGTCCGTTAAAAGTTTTCTTATATCGGGGCCGGTGAAAACTCCCTCTTTCAACTTTGCTCCTGAAAGCTTCGGGAATTTTGTACATAAATATTTGAAACAGTCTCCATCCTTTTGCAGCGATTTTACAAATTGTTTTATCAACCCCAATTTGATATGGCGAGGGGGCAAAAAAACTTTTTCTGGTGGTACCAAGGTAGTGTTCATAACATTTTTCTCTCCAGGTTTTAAAATTTTTCGGGGTGGCCAATCACTTTTTTTCCAGTGCTGTTCTCTGGCTCTACTATCCCACAAACATAAGAAGCATGGGTATTTGGTATAGCCTGCCTGCTGATCCAAAAACATTGTCAGTATTTTGAAGTCCCCACAAATCATCCATTGATGGTCTTCATACTTGATTTTTTCCAGGATAATGGCCAAATCTTTATAATCTTCTTTCATATGCACAGAATGTCAAATCGGAATCGAGGCAAATTTATTTCCATTGTGCAATAATACTGCTTTAAGGCTAGTATTAGATGAGTCAATTAATAGGCGCCATTCAGATGAGTCATACTTTATATCAAAGCGATATACGAGTTCTTCCACATTATTGCAGAAAACTAAATTTCCTTCTTTTGAGAAAAACTGGGTAAATCCTTTTTCTCGGTGTCTGTACCAGTAGAAAGAAGTGCCAGGTGATAAAAGGTTTTTATTTTTTAATCTAGAACCTAACAGTTCGGCCGCATCTTTTGAAAGAACTAAATATCTCTTACTAAATTATTGAGCACACCTTGAGAGAATAGTTGAGGCCCTCCATCTTCGTCAAAAGATGAATCTGAGCTTGATTCACCCGAAGGAGGTAATGTAGCTTCGTCCTCCAACTCACTAGGATATTCATCCAAACAGGAAGGTGGCTGCGGGATAGATATCTCGGAGTTATGGGGCACTGGACGTATAGCTGAGTCAAGATTAGGATAACTTATGTTTCTTTTGTTATTTGAATTGAATCCCTTCACATCAACTGAGCAGAAGTAGCAGTCAGTGGTGTGATTTTTCTGCTCACGCCATATCATAGGAATTCCAAATCGAAATGCATTTTTCTTTCCCTTAAACCACAAACGAAGATCTTGTTCGCATCTTCTACACACCTTATGCGGGGCCCATCGGTTATCTTGATCACCAAGTTTTAATTTAAAGTAGGCAAAATAAACTTTCGTTACAAAATCACTTATATTTCTCTGTTGACTTTTAATAGTGAATTCGCCACAGATATAACAAAAACTACTTGGAGAAATAACACAACCCCTTGTAGCCATGATTAACAGACAACAGCACTGTTCACTTGAATATCAGTATGCCTACTGAGAGCTTTTCTTTGTTTCAAGCGATACACATCATTCGACTTGTCTCAACATGTTGAAACATTCCCAGTCTCACCAACAGCTCAGGTTGCTTTTCTCCATTATCATATAAAAATCATATAAGTTTAATACCAATGAATATAGATACTGCAATATACATAAAAACTTATGTGATATAATAATTTGAATATTTTTTCTGTTTTTGGGAGGTCAAAATCTGTAAGAAAATGTAGAAAAATCCTATGCAGTTTTTTGGTCGCAGATTAATCATTATTTAAAGTTATTTGATTGTTGATGAATTCAATCCTCAATATCAGTCGCCAACTTATTTGATCTACAATACTGTTGCTGATACTGTTTATGTGTTTTGAACAGACTGTAATCTATAACATAATTTTCCCTTCAACATATGCAATAAAATGTGAATTTGATCTGCACCTTTATGAGCCTGTTTCTTACAAACTACCAAGGTTAGTGAGAAATTGTAATAAGATATTCCTAATTTACGGTACTCATGCAATCAATATTCTATATAATTGTTATTTTGTTTCCATTGTGTTTCATTATATTGATTTTTTTCTTCATCTGTATTCAGGTCTAACATAACTGTAAATGGCTGTATACAAAGATCAAATCTTCATGGTATAACAGTCAAGGAGATTCATGTTAGGCATCAAAATATCACCAAATTAGGGAAGGATTACGTGAAGCATTTGATTAAATTGGATACTTTGGAATTTAAAGATTGTCAAATCGAGTCAATAGCACAAGGAGCTTTGAGAAATTTACCAGTAATCAAACATGTAGAAATTACATATAACCCGTTGAAAAAAATAACTGGAGGTAAGTAAAAGGAATTTTGAAAGAAAGGAATAACCCTTTACAATTAAGAAAACTTCAAATATTTTCTTAGAAAGTAAATTTGGAGAACTGAGTATCGTTCTTTCATCACAAAGGATCAATGATTTGTCAAATCAGTAGCATTTCCTCACCCATTGGACAACCAAAGTAACACACATAGAACCGTTTTTGCGACTATATGAGCCACTATATAGTGGACGCTTACTATAGGCGGCCACGTAGCCGCCACTAAAATTGGGAAAAATTTAGAGTAGCCGGGTAGTGTAACGAGTGGTCTCAGTTACTATAATTACCAGTATATTTTGTTGCATTGAGTAGCAACTACTATTCTGCTACGTAACGGCCTAATAGCCGTTATGGTCTAAGAGCCAGTGAACGGCAGACCACACATAATTTAGGAAAGCCTAAAATTTCCTTAGTGAGTCTGTTATACCTACCAACCATGAAGTGGGGGCTAGCTAAGCGTTGTCGCGGTGGTTCCAGCTACAGTCAGGTGCGACAGGTGTGATAATTTAATGATCTAAAAAGGTATTTTAGAAAAGCTGCCGTTTATATACGTCAAAATATACTATTATAGCTATTTAGAAAAAGACAGACGATTATCACGGTTCTAAAGTAGTGGCAGGCATTTTGAAAATTTCAAAAAAAAATTTTTATCAGAAGTATTTTAGGAAACATGAAATTTATATATAGTATTCTTTAAAGTTTCAATAGCTTATACTTCTGAAGGCAGACCTTTACGTCGGTTCCTTTGAACTGGCAGACCGTAAAATATTTTTCCTTTGCGAGTATAAAAATATATAGGAATACTTATTACGGCATCAAATCAGCTAACTATTTCATGAACTACTATCAATCTTAGAAATAATATGAGTTATATAAATGAATGAACGTACTTACTGTCTTTGAATGGATTATGGGGAAAACGGATAATTACAAACCAATATTAAATTTTTGAGGATAATAATGATATTATGAAAATATAAGTGATATAATTATTTTTATTTCTCAACTCTTGAACACAAGTATGAATTTAAAAAATGAAATTAAAAAATAGTAATAAAAAAAATAATAAAAGAATAATTGAAAACATTATTAAAACGTGGAAAAATTATATTTTTATCTCTATTTTCTCTTCATACTTCAGTATCATCTTCTGAATAATCGTCTTCATCATGAGAATGAATTTCATCATCTGCTTTTTCAGTTTCTGTACAGTAAAATTAAAGTTAGCAAATCGAGTCTCTTATTTAAAGTCAATTTTATAACTATATAATTACTTCGAGAAGCATCAATCAAGACGCTGACTGGACATAGCAGTTGATCTCCCTCAAACCATTTAAACATGTTTCTTCCTCCACCCAACCATCCACTAGAGGAGTCAACGTTGTTAATTGTTTTTGAGAAGCATTTTTCCAAATGTTTGAAATATATTGAGCTCTCAGTAACTGTTGAAATAACTCGCTTTTACAAGGAGGTATAGAACTTGCATCGAAACTTTTGACCTTTTTTGTGAAATTTTCTTTAACATCAGTAGCTTTATACCTACTAAGGAAAAGCTGGAATTTCCCATCATCCACGTCCACTTATTTTTTTGCACTATACTTTTGGCAAGTCAACTTTTGGATGATGTCGAACAAACTTTTAAAATGCTCCTCTGTCAAATTCGGATCACCAAGATCTGCAAAAGCTTGTTGAAATTCCACACATTTTTTCAATAAGCTGAAAGGTCTCTTAATTTCTTTGTTGAAAAAAGCTGGATTAAATTCCGATCCGGTAAATGCATGGAATCCACTCAAGCTTTTTACTAATAATTCACCAATTCTTCATATATTTTGATGATGTCAATGAATCTTTCATGATTACCAGTTCCGATGAGCAACGAAATATGGGAAGAAGCATTTTTTAAATTCTTCATATTAGCGAGCATAATTATTAATACATCAGTAGCACTGGTTCTAATGACAACATGAGATTGGTCAACGATGTTACATGCATGGTAAATAATTTTAGTATCAGCCTCTTCATGCAAGTCGCAACTAAGATCTTCAATAATAGTTGATTCAACTTTTCCATTATTTGTTTTGTGAGATCGACAAGTTCGGAAATTAAGGTGAATCAATTTATTGCCAATGAAAGGAGCAATCTCATCATTTGTCCAATGAGTTGAAAAAAAAATCAATTAAAGCTTCTTTGAAATGTGTGTCCTTCAGCTCTTTTGAAAAATCTGTTGGCCTCACTTGATTAGGCCCGATAATTGAATAATTAATTAGTGGTGCCTCTTTTCGCAGTTGTCACTCGTGATCTTTTATCGAGGGATGCTAATACTGATCGATGATTACATCGATTATATTTGCAGGATATTTAGTTATCATCTGCAAGAATCTCTTGGAAATGCTTCCAAACGTTTTTGGAATTTCTTTCATCGCATGAAGTACAAAAAATCCGTTTATCAAGTAAATATCCGATTAGCCTGGTGGGTTATGATCAATTTTAGCTTCTAGACCAGCGGTTCTCAACCTTTTTTCAGCTGCGTACCCCTTACCAAATTATTGAGATGAATTGTACCCCTGAACCATATTTTAGTAGGGTCAGCCCAGAGACAATTGTAAATAGTGAAATTAAGGGGTTACAATAAATAAAATTAAAACAATATGAGCAACATCATGTATTTTGTAGTTACATGTAAGGGTTAGGGATACAATTTTTATAAAAATCACCTGAAATCTAAAAGTTTCTTTGATTCATCCTATTGACAAAAATACAGACGAATATGAAAAGTTATTGTGATTCCCGCCCTTGCTTCATTGCGCACAGATTTTTGAAGTTGGGCTCGAAAGAAGCCAAGTACAATCTCAAATCTGGTGAAGCATCCAACTTGTTTCTGTACTTATTCTTAATCAAACCGTATGATGAAAAGGCTCTTTCCACTAATACTGTGGATGGAAAAGGTAACAACACCTTCATTGCCAGATCATACAGACGTTTATATTCATTGCTTACGTCCAACCAAAAGTTGACGAGAGGTTCCAACCCAGCAGATTGAAAATTCTCTTCAGAAAAAGGGTTTTGAATCCACTTAATTCCTTCATAAAGCTTCGGAAAGTATTTCGCGAATGAAGATTTCAATTCCTTCAAGTGTTCTGAAATTGCCAGTTTGGCAGCACTAGAGAGTTGTAACTCGTTCTCTGTCAAAAAGTCGTGCAACGTGTCAAACACTTCTGTCTGGCCATTAAGGATGCAAGACTTCCAAAAATCAATACTTTCGTCATAGATTCCATTTTTTCTGCTACTCTAAAAATTGTTATGGAGCTTATTTGGAGACTCAGATTTAGCTTGTTGACTTGGTTAAAAATGTCACTCAGGTAAACCAAAGATTGCAGCCACTCGCTATCATGTAATCTGGATGATATGTGGAACGGATGATCCCAAAAGAACAGCTGTACTTCAAACCTTAAGTCAAACAATATTTGGAGTACTTTGCCACGGGAGAACCATCTGACTTCTGCGTGATAAAGCAAGTTAATGTGAACGCTATCCATTTCCTCGCACAGAGATTTGAACAGCCTCGAGTTTAAGGCCTGTGATTTGATGAAGTTGACGATTTTAACGGCTTCGTCAAGCACAGTTTTTAATCCAACAGGTAGGTTTTTGCAGGCAAGAGTTTGTCTGCGAATGCAGCAGTGCGTCCAGTGAACAAGAGGCGCCACTTCTTTAACACGGGTCTGAAGTCCAATAAAACATGCTGACATAGATTTTGTACCATCGGTAGACATGCCGCAGCAAGTTTCCCAGGTAATGTCATGTTTAAAAAAAATACGCATTAATAGCATTGAATATGTCGTTTCTTTTCGTTGTTTTCGGCAGTTGATGACACAGTAAAAGATTTTCTTCAACATTATTTTCATAGATATATCGTGCAATTACAAGCAGCACAGCACATTTCGATACATCTGTACTTTCATCAACTCCTACTATACAATTCTTGTAATTACTGTTTTCTCAACGTCATCCGACATATCCCTGATTCTGAGAGATATAGTTGCGTTAGAAACAGGTATAGTGTCTATTTTCTTCGCACTTTCTTCACCAAGCACGCAATTAACGGCATCACTAATGCATGGAAAAATTAAATTTTCTGCTATGGTGTGGTTTTTGAAAGATTTAGCAGTGCGGTAACTCATTTTATATGATGCTTCAAGCGTATTTTCTTTGTCTTTGTTAGCTGTCCCAAAATAAGATACTAAATTTTTATTTTTTAAAGCCGCTCAAAAAAACTACGATCTTTATTTTCATAGTGAGCATGTTTTGTTTGTAAATGTCGTTTCAGAAGTGAAGGCTTCATGCTACTATTTGTCAACAGCTCGTCACATACTACGCATTGCGGTCTGGAACAGTCATTTCACCGACAAAATCAAATCCGTACCTTAAATACTCATCAAAGTATTTCCTCTTCGTAATGACAGTATCAGTGACTTCACATTGTTTTTTATGTAAGCTTCGCTCAGTATTATCACTAACCTGTGAGGGTATTTTATTGTCCGTTGATGTACTTCACTGTCGTTGGCCTTGTTCTGCAAAGAAGTTATTCCTTTACCACAAGTTTTCAACCATTTATCCATGACACGTTTTATAATATTTTAACTAACAACTATTTTAACAACTACAGATAAACACAAAAGCACTGTGTTTACATCTGCACCCTGCCCATGCCTCAAGATGACTGACGGCGACAGTACAGTAGCCTGGGCGAGTCTAATATTAAAGAACGGCAGGGTGTATCTGCCTGCATCTACTTCCTCGCTTCATACACAGTGGACTCGTCCACGAGCTTCGTTGCTACAGTAAACGGATGTAGCAGGTTATAGTCTATTTCTTAATGTCTGACAGCACAGTAGCCTCATCAAATATTCAAATAGAAAATTATATCTTACAGAGTGATCCTAAGAATTTTACAAGTAAATACTAAAATTCTAATGCAAAACAAGTAGGTGTCTGTATTGGTTTATCGGTACATCCCTGTATTGGTTTATCGGTACATCCCTGTTTCAGCTCAAAATACAATATGGTAATAAAACTGAGCAATGCCAGCTAAACGATGAACAGTGCGGCAGTGGCGGAGATTACGATATTAGTTGATTTTGCTTATTTAATTAGATTCGGTCAACATTACAGTTGAAATAAAATTCATTCGTTTAGGCCTATTAACAAGTTATATTTTTATTTTTATTAAATCAAATTAATTGAAGGAAATATAGTTTAATTTTCATAATTCAAATTTATTGACAATGAATTAATGTATATTAAGTAAAGTAAACATACCATTTATAGGAAATATAAAATTCAATCAATAGTATCATCCTCTTCGCTGGCCATACAAGACTCATCCGAAGACTCGTCGAGAGAGACTACTATCGGTTCTATATTGTTCTATGAGGTTATCTAAAACCCACATTTTCTCTTTCCCTTTAATTACATGATTCACAGCATATATCTAGTTCTCTTTAGTTATTGTTGTCAATGAGTACTTCATGAGTTCACGAACATCTTCCATTTCAAATGTTTTATTATGTCTAGCTACATAAACTTTCATTTGGGCCCATATTAACTCTATCGCATTTAATTCACAATGGTATGGCGACAAACGAAGCACTGTTATCCCACGATTCTTGGCTATTTCATCAATAACAAACTTTTTAAATTGTAGCTTGAGATCTGAAGCAACCTTTAAAAGTTCTTTTTTCAACATATCATCTTCAAATGGTATATCTTTTACGATTAACCAGTTTCTAATATCAGCTTTTCTCCAAGAGGTAGATGGAAGATTATCTGTTAATCGCGAATGATAAGTGTTATTGTCCATAACGATTACAGCATTATTTGGAATTATTTCGACCATTTGTGTAAAACACTCTTCAAAAACATCTGCAGTTATTTCTTCATGATAGTCTTTGGTTGATGTTGACTGAAACTCCAGTAAACCACCTTAAACGAACCCTTGATTGCATCCAATATGCGTTATTAGATAGGAGTTTTCAGACCAGTAGATAAACCTTCTATGAAAGCTTGACGACTAGTTTGAATACTTTTGTCCTGCCATATTTTTTTTACTGAATGTCCTTCATTGTCTTCGTTGTCGATTAGTACTGATTTGCGACTTTTCTTCTCCCAAGTAAAATTTAATTTGTGTAATATTTTCCACAAAGTTTTTTTCCCTATGTCAAGCAAATTCTTGTCCTCCTTCACCATTCTTAGAATTATGTCAAGGGTTGGGACTCTTTTTTAAAATATAATTCATGTACTTTTCGTCTTATTGTATTTTGCATATTTCCATCAAGGTCAAATGACTTTCTTCTAGTTGACTTTTTAGGTGGAGATATATTTCCATTTTTCCTCTTTCTTAGAAGCCTGTAAAGAGTAGCAGCCGGCATTTGATGTACAACAGCATCATGCACATTTAACACTACAGTCTTCGTTTCGATCGGTTTCCGAGGCTGTCCCTTCAGTTCTGTGAGCAGTACGTTTCTTTTACCCCAGGCAGGGTGCTAGCCTAGCCTGAGAACCCTCCTCCTTTTACCTGGGCTTGGGACCAGGCTGCATGACCGTTGTGCTACTCAATCCACCCAACAGCCATACAGGCGGATACCGAATGGGACAGAATAAAAGAATCAGCATGGTATGCTACGCCGACGATGCAGCTATTATTGCGGAAACGCAGGACGATCTACAGAGACAACTGCACAAATTCTACCAGGTCAGCCAAGCGATGAACATGACCATATCCATAGAAAAATCGAAAAGCATAACCTTTGCTAAAGAACCTGTAAGATGTAAGCTGGAAGTCCAGGGAAAAATCATCGAGCAAGTCTCACAATTCAAATATCTGGGTATGGATCTGTCGAGTTATCACGACCCAGTGAAGGACCTAGGAAGACAGATTAACAAAGCGACTGCCATATCGGGCTGCTTAAAGCAAACAATATGGGCAAACGAATACATGCGAAAGGATAGCAAGGCTAGGATCTATAAGACTTGTATCAGGCCAATCATGACATACGGAATAGAAACCAGAGAAGAAACCAACAAAACGAAAAGCATGCTTAGAGTAGCCGAAATGAAAACGCTCAGGACTATAGTGGGAAAAACAAGAAGGGACCGAGTTAGAAACAATGACATCAGGGAACAATGTGGAGTACAAGACATCGTAAGATGGGGGAGACAAAGAAGAAGACATTGGTACGCTCATGTGAGAAGAATGGAGGAGAGCAGACTGCCACGCATCGCACTTGAAGGGAAACCAACAGGGAAAAGAGCACCCGGTAGACCACCTAAGAGATGGAAGGACAGTTGGCAGTTCACCTCCCAGGAAACGATAAAGAGGAACCTTCAAAACTAACAGATCGCAAGATCTTAAATACGAATAAGAAGAAGAAGTCTTCGTTTGCAAGCTAAGCACGCTCTTACACTTTACTGGGGTAAAACTTGAAGACATTTTTCACAACACAGTTAACACTT
Source organism: Galeruca laticollis (assembly GCA_963921935.1). Lineage (NCBI taxonomy): Eukaryota > Metazoa > Arthropoda > Insecta > Coleoptera > Chrysomelidae > Galeruca > Galeruca laticollis. The sequence continues at coordinate 84,594,468 of OY998176.1, read as the reverse complement.
ATGGAACATAAGCGACTCTAAGCAAAACAAATTATACAAATTTGGGCGAGACCAAGTTGCACTGTATATACCTGCAAACTTTCTAAGTAGTCATTGGGACAATCCCTAGTAGGACCGGACCTTATTGTAATATTTCTTGGAAATGTTATTATCAACATTTCGAAAATCAGAAAGTAATCATCTGGAGAATGAATTGATAAATGGTTTGTCAATATGTCTCCCAAGAATTGACCTGCTTCAAATTCTCAAGATAATTATTGAAATATTCAGTCAGAATAGTTGAGTTACAATATTATTTCAAAAATAATTTATTGTTTTAACTAACTGTATGTAGTCTACAAATGTATGAAGGTCAGTTAGTTGTTTTAAATAACCGAATTTACATTTATATTACCTTTATATATCAGATCGGGTATAAAATTAAATAGTAAATAAATTATTTAGATGAACGGTGACGCCTATGGTTTAGTACCTGACTAGCAACTGTGACCTTTTCGCGTGCTCTCAGACAATAAGAAACAGACTATAATATTCTCCTACCCATATCCGCCATTACATATTTTCGTTCCGCGAACCCTCTACGGACCCGTTGCGAACCCCAAGAGGTTCGCGTACCCCAGGTTGAGAACCGCTGTTCTAGACATTTTGCAAGAGCTGATTTGTCGGTCTTATAGATCGTTCCGTCTAAATTGCAAAACGCATGAGGTACAGGAGTGATAGGGTATGATAATATTCGTAGGACATCGATTTTATGATCCACTAAAATCCCCAACAAGCGATCAAATAAGTCCCGTTGGATCTTGATTTATCTGTCTTTTCCGTCAATTTTAACTTTTTTTTCTCAATTTGGCTGGAAAAGTTGTAAATAGATGTTTTTTTTATCGTTCGGTCGAATCGAGAAACGTCCAATGAGCACTCAGTTATAAATGTTACTCGTTGATGTTTACCAATTTTCTCAATATTAAGGGGATACTTTTCAACCTTAATCGAAGCAGCATGCAATGTTGAATAATTGATTCATAGGTAAGTCATGAATTAATGGGTTGATATACTGATCAAAAGACTTGATGACATTTTCCAGTTGTTCTGTGCTTTTTAATATTTGATGGCTGTAATTCGGCAGAAATATCCTGATTTTTCCAAGTCCTACTTCCTCCAAAACGTTAGTTATTACAGTAGAGCGAATGTCATGGCTCCTTGCCCAACGTTGACATGCTGAAATTGAATCGATTAAGTGTACAATTCCGGTAAGTCTTCTAGCGGTATCAGTGTTAATCATTTGCTTGAAATTCAAATCTACAGGTTGCCTTGAAAATGGTTTTGCAGTCCATTTTATTCCAAAGAATTTTTAAAACTCTTCTTCCAATCCTGGGTGAGTTTCAGCCACTTTTATCAGACTATAATCAGATTTGACAGTCCATCTGGCATAATTTTGATGATTACAAGCAAAAAATATGTTGGTAATTTTCGATAAAACATTCTTAAACAGCTCAAACTCTCCAATTCTAATACTCCTACTCAGAGTCAGAAAATGCTGTACTAGCTTCATGTATACCATATAAAATTGAGCCGTTTTCCCTAATTCACCGTTGACTGTTTTTTCTTCATATGTAGCATACTGTGTACACAAATCTTTGAGCTGCTGATTAGGGGAGGGTGGGTACAATGGAACACAAAAGTTGGTTTTGTCCATAGCTCCCCACATAATATTTTTCAGCATTTTAATGATTTCCTTTGACCTAAGGATCTAAGCTATGCTATGCTAAGCTAACCGTTATTATAGAAATCATATGTGACCGTGAGCAGCAATTTTCCAAAAAATGAATTTTGTGTCATTGTGCCCCATTCCTGGGGTACAATGACACAGGGCATGGGGTACCTTGGAACAATTGAAAAAAAAACACGATAATTAATAAAAAACTTTAATTTTTGAATTGAAAATGTCGAGAGAAGGCATTTAAAAAAAGAGGTAAGGATCTGGAATTGAAAACACAAAATACATTTGTTTAGCCAGTGTTCAAATTGCCAAAATCAACGTTAAATGAGATGAAGCCCTTTTGTCTTTTAGTGCCATGGATCACAGAAGGATTTTCCAGTAGCATCTTTATGTCTTTGTCATCAATAGCGGCTATATCATTCATAAGAGGTTTGACAACGGTGTTGCATTTTCGGTATTGTAGGAATTTGACCTCATAGTTTCCCTGATCATCTTTCATCTTTATGATTTAACCAACATAGAATTAATATTGGCTTTTAAGCTTGAACTCGATCAAAACATAATCTCCCAAAACAATAAGTCGATTCAATTCTGCAAAATGGTCGAGCTCAACAGCAAAAATATCATCTGTGTCCATGTCGTCGTCTGTGTCTGCATATTCAATGTCATCATCGTCTTCTTCGTTGTCCTCTGATGAATGAACTGAAGCATGTTCACTAGATTTTTCCTTCTTCGTTTTTGGTTGATTTACGAACACTTGCTTTTTAACAGACAGTATTCTGGAAGTTGAAATCGGCTGCTTCTTCTCTGCAATGGCTTTCATTTCTGGAGTACTCGTGGCTATCATACTCTTTCCTTTCTTCCGCTTCTTTCGATTAATTTTTCGTTCTCTTGCTTTTGGATAACCACGGAAATCTTCGGAAGATAGGAAAGCATGACTTGGACCAGCTCCTGGATCAAGGATACCGATATCTGTATGGTTTGCTTCTTCCATAGAAGCTGCTCTTCCTTCTAGGGAAGCTGCTCCTTCTTCTTATTGAAGGAGGGAACCGTTGAGCAAATCACTTGGCACAGCATAAACATTTCTCCCAGGTGGTTGATCGTCCACAACGATAGGAGGCGGTCGGTCAGTCTCATAATTGCATAAGAAGTCTGCTTCTGTAAAAATATCTCGATCAAACGGATATATCCCACTTTTTTTAAAACCTGCGATTATGTTGGAAGGTGTCATACTGTTCTGATAAGCTGCGTTCATAAAAGATACTGTATTATAAATTGAAGCAGTTTTGCCAGGGTTTTGCATCATCCAAGAGTCAAGTGATGCATTATAATAAGTTTTAAAAGTCCCGAAAACCGCAACATCTAGTGGTTGCATTTTGTTGGATGAATGGGGAGGTAAAGTCAACTTTGCACACTTGCTTGACGCCTCTTTCAGTTACAATTCGCTGGGGTTTCTGCACAGTTGTAGCTGTTTCATCCAAATTGAATACCCTTGTCCCATCTCCAAACTCTGGGTGTTGTCGATACAGTGTTTCAAAGTTATTGAAGAACACACGAACATTTGATTTGGTAAACGAAGTAGCAGGAGACAAGCTGCAAGCCTCAGGAGTTCGTTAGCTGAGTTTGGGGTGCCTATTCAGAAAACCGTAAAACCAGTCAGTTCCTGCAACTTTCTTCTCACCCCATGATATAAAGCATGGTATTTTGTTCAAAACTGCTATTTCGTATGCAACTCGTCTGCAATCTTCAACCGGTAGACCATTAAACATTTTAGAGCACATAATGAGGTAGTTTTTCAGTTTCTCCTCCTGCTTCAGTGTGAAGACCATCCTAACTTTGTAGTTGGGTGCATATTTCACATTCTCTTCTCCACCTTCACCATATTCTTTTCTTTTCTTCACATATCTTGTTAAAGTGACATAACTAACGTTCTTCAATGTAGCAGCACGTCAAACTGTTTCCATTCATGACCATTTCCACTGCTGCCTTCATGTCATCTTCCGAGAAGAGCCCCTTGGTACTCTTGCGATGTCGATTTCGCACCATTTCTGAAACAAGAAGGAAAAACCATACTTACTACACAATGAAAAATACATGGGGCACAATGAAACGTTTCATTATGCCCCAAATTTATCTGTTTCAAGGAACCCCAAACACGCCATAATCTGTACCACAAACGTGGAGCAGTAGAAATGCGAAAGTCGAGCAAAAACTTCGGCTACAGATGTACAATGAAATGCCATAAAAGCCGATTGAATTAAAAAATCACTCTTACCTGGAGGCAAAAATCCGTTGGCGCTAAATTTTTACTTTCACAGCGAAAAACAACACATTACCTCGTCAAGTTTGGTACGCGACTGATGAGCAGGGGACGATTAGCTGACTTTGTTGGGTGTGGCCCGCAGCGCTTACTACCGGAATCCCGTTGGACCGGACACTTCTGTAAATCCGGTACACGAACTGTTCCACTGTGCCTCGTGTTCCATTCTGCCCCACTCTCCCCTATGTATAAAAAATATTGGTGTTTGGCAAGAACGTAGCCTTTCAAGTTCTCGAACTATATCATCGGTTATTTGTACATTCTCACGCTCTAGTAACGACCGAAAGTGAAGTATTTGTTACCCCACAGCTATTAGAGGGTTCAATCTCTTACAGCGGTTGAAATGCTTGCCATCTATAAAACTTGATACAGAGCCACTTGCAAGAGATCCACTTTCCACCATAATTGTCGATAACCCACAATCGTCAATAACTTTTCGAACGGCTTTGAAGTATGAAAGCATTACATGGAAAGCGCCTAAGTGTATAAATAATTTTGAAAATTTGTCTGGTATATTGGCTTGGAGTTGAAGTGCGATTTTTGCTATCGCTAAATCATAGCGTATATACGGTTGATTTAATTCTTTAAGAATTTTCAAATACTGCATAATTGTTTCTAAGTTTACTGGAGTAGCTGTTGGAGACGCATTGATTGAAGTTAAGTATGAAATCAATTGCTGTGGACTATCATCTTCCATAACCTGGGATATTTGGCAAACTAAGAGCATGAGAAAGCATCCAAACACTATCTATTCGATTATACATATCTTCATGTATAATAATATTATCATCTGAATCTATAGCTTGAAATGGCCGTCTTCTACGTCAATCAGTTTCTGGAAGTCCATCAACTTCTGCTTCTTGTGTAGGATCTATGTTGTGATAAATGATTCCTACTGTGTCATGTAGTGTATATTTCCCTGTTTTTGTGTCGACGTACCTATCAAAGTTGTCGTAAGGTAATCCAACCCATAAATTTTGTGTTTTATTTATAATTTCAGAACATAATCCGGCTCTCGACGTTGAAGTGTATGTTGCTTCGGTTTCTAATTCTTCGATTGCATTGTAACTAATACAATGTCCGCAACGGTTCAAAATATCCTTTACTTTTCGGCTACTAGTGAGACTTTTGATAGTTATACCCAACTAAATGTGTTTGGAAGTTTTCATGTTACCGTTATGCGTTACGTATATTAAATCTTGAGACATAGAATTCGAATAACGTTTAAAATTGTCACAATTGCGTCGTTTACGAGAAGTACCTCCAACTACTGAAGCAACAAAATCAGATAAAAGTGGTGGTATAGAACATTCCCCTTCTATTAATCTTTAACTACTTAAATTGTCGGGCAGTTTTGTCTTCTCAATACTCATTATTTCCTTGCGGAAAATGGATGTTGCTGCTAGTAAAACATCTTGATCCTTTAAGTGGACAAATAATGATTCGTCAATAGAGGTAATACCTATAGGAGCAATGACTTTTTTTGTGACTTGATTGCAATATTTGAATTTCATCCGCAATTTTAGCACGAAGCTTCTCTTCTAAATATGATGATGACACTGATAAAAATGACTTTTCTTTCGGATTTTTATTTATCTCTCCGAATAAGTCATTATACTGATTATGTAAATGTGACAGGAAATAACATCGTCCTCTTTTAATAACATTTTCTTCTATGACAAAACTTATTTCTTCAAAAATGAATCGATGTTTTTCACGAGAAGTATGCCACGATGTACATACAGGACTTTTATTAGAAGATCTCTTTTTTTTAAATAGGTTAATGGCTTTGGCTGAGGCCAATTAGCCTGACTATGTAGGTGTCTGATTATTTAATTAAAAAATTTGTTTAATTTTTCTGCAGGATTGAGCACAGTATACATATTTATTTGTGTTAGTATTGTTTATTCTAGTTCAACATTTTTTTTTCATTCTCTTTTATTTTTTAAAATATTTTTTTTCATAATTTGTTTTTTATTCTTACTTTTTTTTAAATCTTATTTTTTTTCATATTTTTTTTTATATTTTTCTAAATCATATTTTTTCTCTCATAATTTGTTTTTTATTTTTATTTCTTTCTTAATATTTTTTTGGATTTTTTTCTATTTTAATAATTGTTAGTAATTACATATACAATGTTGTGTTTGCATAAATGCTTACAAATTTTACAATATAAGTTTACAATTTATTATGTGTTGGTACAGTATGTAAAGAGTGTTTATACTTTCTGAAAAAATAATACTATTGGAAGGGTTATATTGGCACTTATTAGTTGATTATATAATTTCCTAATACTTTGGGTATGTAACGGACACTCAAGTAGGATGTGTGTCAGTATACCTATATCCCCACAGGAACAATATGGGTTATCAATCATTTTTAGTCGATGTTTATATACAGAAGTAAGTGCATGATTTGCAGGCACTCGATTTATTGTAATTATAAAATTTCTGTTCACCTCTTTGTAGAACCAACTTTGTTTAGGGATCCTATCCTGATGTTTCTAGAAGTTTAATCCAGCTGTAGATTCATTATAGAGTTTTTGCCAGTTTTCTTTAATTTCCTGTTTTTGTGATTTGAATATGTCGGAGGGTGGTAATTTGAGTTGGAGTTTTTCTCCTGTTTTTATGGCTTCCTTTGCGAATTTATCAGCCAACCAACTTTGTTTAGGGATCCTATCCTGATGTTTCTAAAAGTTTAATCCAGCTGTAGATTCATTATAGAGTTTTTGCCAGTTTTCTTTAATTTCCTGTTTTTGTGATTTGAATATGTCGGAGGGTGGTAATTAAGTTGGAGTTTTTCTCCTGTTTGTATGGCTTCCTTTGCGAATTTATCAGCTGTTTCGTTACCAGTTATACCAACATGAGCTTTTATCCGTACATATATGACTATTTGGTTATTTGTGTGAATTTCGTGGTATAAGTTCAAAATGTTTGCTCCAATATGATTCAATGTTCTCTTTATGTTCATATTTTTTAATCTGTCCACTGCGCATTTACTGTCTGTAAATATTACATATCTATTTTTATCTGAATTCGATATGTATTTCATTGCTTGTAAAATTGCTGTTATTTCTGCTGTATATATAGAAGTTTCCTTTGGTAAAGTATATTTGGAATGATGTTTTTTGTTTGTGGTAGAACGCGCAGTCTGTTTGTTCATTTTCTTTTGAACCATCTGTAAATATTTATTCGTAGTTTGGCCAGTATTTGTTTTTGAATTTGGTTTGAGTCAGGTTTGGTATTTCGTCTTGAATTTCCAAATAATATGTTGGTATTTTGTGGGCGTAGAGATTTTCAGGTAGGTATGTAAAGTTAGGTAGTTTCGCCTTTGTATGTAATTTGTGTTGGTACCTAGATATTTCCATAAGACTTTCCACTATAACTTGTTTTTTTTTGAGTACCAGTATTTATAGGTGAGGACCTGAACTGTTAATGATTGTAACCTGTTGAGATATGATGCTTCCTTTGCTATTATTTTAGTAATAAACATATTACTGAGCATTTGTCTTCTTAGTTTAAGAGGTGGTATTATTGCTTCCGCTTGCATAATATTTATAGGGGTGGATCTGTTATATCCTAGGCATATTCTCAAACATTTATTCTGTTGGGCTTCAATTTTGTTTAAGTGTGTTTCCGCTGCTGTTCCGTATAGATGATTTCCATAGTCTATAATTGACCTTACCGTTGTTTTATAAAAGCGTAATGCCGTATTTGGATCCGCTCCCCACTTTGTATTGCAGAAAGCTCTTAATATATTCATTGAATTTTCACTTCTTTTGATTACTTGTTGTATACAGTCTTTCCATAAAAGTTTCTTGTCTAACAGTAATCCAAGGTATTTGATGGTATTTTTTATGGGAAAGGTGTATCTACCTAGGGTTATCAGATTTTGCGGACAACTTCTAGTTCTGGAAAATATACATACTTCGGTCTTGGTTTCTGATATAGACAGCCCAATATTATCAAGCCATTTTTGGATTGGACCAAATTCCGCGTTAATAATTCTTGTACATATTTCAACTGATTTTTCTGTGGTGTATAACACAATATCATCGGCGTATTGTATTATTTTAGATTTTGGTGATATGATTTTTTCAATATCTATTGTATAAAGGGTGAATAGGATTGAACTGAGAATGCTGCCTTGTGGTAAGCCGTCTCTGGAAATTCTTGGATCTGAAATGTGTTGGTTAATTTTTAAGGAGGCTGATCTATTTGAATATGCGAAATTTGCCATATGAGTTGGTAATCCTATGTTGATGAGTTTTTCCTCCAGTAAATTTAATTGGACATTATCGAGAGCTGATGCTACATCGATAAATGTAGCTAAAGTGTGGTTTTTTTTGTGAATAACCCAGATAAATATCGTTAACTAATATTGTTAGAGGTTCTTGGGTGGACCTACCTTTTCTAAATGCATATTGTGAGTCAGGAAAAAATGTTTCACTCTCTAACCAATGTTCGAGTCTGTTCTTAATAATTCTTTCCAAAGTTTTAAAGACGCATGATGAAAGTGATATAGGTCTATATGATTCTGGAGTATCGTCTCTTTTACCTGGTTTTTTGATGGGTAAAACGATGTAGTCTTTCCATTTTTCGGGGAAAGGTATCTTGTTTGTCCAGATAGAGTTGAACAGATCTAGCAGAGCTTTTTTATGTTCTATCGGCATTTTATAAATCATTATATATGAAATATTCTCCTTACCGGGGGCGGTATTTTTGGTTTGTTTCAAACTTTGTTCTAGTTCCCACATATTGAATATTGAGAGTAGAAATGTATTGTTTCGTTGTACTGTAGTTATTTGGTGTGTAGATTTGTTGTCAACCCCAAGGGGAGAGATTTTCGTATGAAATTTATTTACCCAGTCCGGTTCAGGGTCTATTGGTGTTTTATTTGATTGTTTTCTATTTTTAAATCGATTTACTTTATCCCAGACTTCTTCAATTGGTGTTCCTTGATTGAGACTCTGACAATAATTTCTCCAGCTCTTCCTTTTGGTTTCTTTACAAGTCCTTTTTGCCACTGCATCTAGTCCTTTGTATTCTATCAAGTTGTTAAGATTTGGCGATCGTTTCTAGTGGGAAAATGCTCCTTTTCTTGCTAGAGCTGCTATGTTGTAAGTTTTATTCCACCATTGCTTTGAGCAGCGATTGACTTTGTTGTTTGTTGAAAAGTGTTTTGGGATAGCGTCCTCTGCTGCTTTGTTTATATTTTCGATGACACCATCATGTGTTGTTTTCGGTTCTGTCAACTGTAATACAGAAGAGTATAGTTCCCAGTTTGCATCTTTGAGTCTCCATATGTAGTGGGTTGTTGGTGAGCTTTCTGGTAGCGAATTTTTACATTCTAGTTTGACGTGTATTGGAAAGTCATCTGGACCATATGGCTCATCTAAGGTAGGTCTAAGGTGTTGTGTTAGATCTTGGGTGCTATAACTGATTTTCTAGTGCTGACTAGCGTGGGAGATCATTTAATATAATTAAATTACAGTGTTCTATGGCTTCCAATAGTACCTTACCGTATATGTCGCCACATTCATTATTCCATGCCAAGTTATGGGCATTGAAGTCGCCCCCAATTAGAAATGGTTTGGGGATTTGGTCGAAAAATTGTATCCACTGTTGCAGTGATATACGAGTTCGCGGTTTAACATATATAGAGACTATATATATTGTTTTCCCAATTTCGGGTATATCGACTGATATACATATACATTCAAAGCTAATTGTGGTATGTATTGGTATCTCTTGATACCGTATATTTGACTTCACCAAGATAGCCGCTTCACCATAGCCGTCGTTGCGGTCACAGCGGATATTGTTAAAACCAATGAACCCATAGTACTTACCTGGGCGCTACCACGTCTCGGATAATAAGGCAACAGTGTAGTTTCCCTTATGTAGTAGGTATTCTAAATTTGTTTTATTCGAGACTGCCGAACGGCAGTTCCATTGCAAAATATTTATGTGGTTTAGATCTGAGAAAGTGACGACATATTTACATCTAGTGTTGATTAAACTAAATTTTCCAGTTATTTCTTATTTACGTTTATGTTTTTTGTTTCTAATAAAATTGTAACAATTTGTATAACTAATTGAAATATTGGATTTATTGTGCTCAAATCTGCAGATGGTGATTCCAATTGAGAATTTGTATTTTTGGTATAATTTGGATTTTCTAATATTCCACCACAAGGCCTTGGGTGTCTTGGGAAGGATATCATTTCTTTGTGTAATTTTAAAATTGGATCAGGACTGTTTTGCCTTTGCCTTTTGTGAGCTCGAGGGTTGGAAAGGTTTGTGGTTGGATTGGTAGTATTAAAATTTGTTGCTGGAGTTAAATTGATGATATTGGATGGGGTTGGATCGATTGTAGGTTAACTGGAATTTAGGGGAGGGGGGGAAAGATTTGGGGCAATGTATATTCATAGTTTGTGAATTTGTCACATTTAAGTTACTGTTTGTAACACTTGCATAAGAATTTCTACCTATCTGTTTGTTTGCATCATGGTAACCTATATTATTTGTTGACATAGATTCTTTAATTGACCTCGGTCTTTTAAATTCCGGGCACGCTTCTAAGTAAGTTGTGAAATGGTCACCCGAACAATTGAAACATTTTGGTGTAAGTTCAATATCTTTGCAATCTTTAGTGTTATGAGATTCTCTGCATTTGCCACACCTTGGCTTGCCCTTGCACTGGTTTCCAGTATGCCCGTATCTTAAGCAGTTAAAACAAAGCAGAACTTTTTGCTTATATGGTTCAACTTCCTCCAGTACCTTATTGATTGTAATATATTTCGGTAAAATTTGTGATTTAAAGTGAATGATACATGTTTTAGTTGGAACATATTGTGTCCCTTGTTCATCAGCGCGTTTCCTATTTAGTCTTTTAACTTGCACTACTTCAAACTTGCAATGCAAGTCAAACATTTTTATTTTATTTTTAATATAACATTCCGAGAATTCCGTTGAAATATCCCTGACTACGCCCTGTCTAATAACCATAAATTTAGGTATGTATATTTCCAAATTGATTTTAATAAAAATTTGATCATTTTTCCTGGATAATAGATAGTTAGCTGATTTGTAATCTTTAAACTTAATTCTTATTCTATTTCTGCCAATTGCTAGAAATTTTATCATCAATTTCCGCGAAATTAGATAATACAATATCTCCTATTCTTAGCTCATTTAACCTACCTTTGAATACATTTGAACTGTTTTCTAAATAAACATGAAAAGGCCCTAAATCATTTTGTTGATATAAATAATCTACCTTATATTTTGCGACCTCTTTTTCAGCAGTATTACTGTTTTACTTTTTTGTGTATTTGTTTCGATTATTTCAGAATGTTTATTCATGATAATTATCTGGTCTTTTTTCTCGAATCCTAAAAATTCGTCTACCGGGAAGTTTGTAGTTTCTACGTTACTTAATTCCATATCAATATCTTCATTTTTATTTTCGGGGGGCCTTCCCCCGCTAGTCCCACTGATAGATTATATTTTATTTTTCACTTAATCAGAGAAATAAATTTCACAAATCACTTAATATATTTTGATTGTGAATAGTTTTTGTTTAGACTATAGAGATAACACCGATTTTGCTAATTAGTTTTTAATTACGGTACGTCCGCTCTCTAGGAAGCTCCGAAACAAACAGTGAAGATCTCTTTTCGTTATCAACTTTTATTTGACAACTTTTGTGATAATAGATCTTGCCATCAGCTATATTCGCAACTTCTGTGATCATACCCTTATGTATTATTCATTTATGACTATTCATCGGTTCTGTAGGATAATAAGAAAACATATTTTCCACTATGCCGACGTTTCGGATTTATTTGAATCCTTTATCAAGGCTAGTGAGGTTTTTCCCGAGCAGAAATGATTTATTTCATTGTCAAATTAAAAATAGACGAGATATCATGAAAACATTTCAGAACGTTCTGGCACGGCACATAAAAACAAAGTAATGCACAATCTTCAAACATTGGCAATAACTTATTTCTCTTTATTGAGATTCTATAAACAAACTGTACCTTAATAGTTTGATGTTGATGATGTTCATTTTGGGGGCTAACTTCACGGAAGTGCCAATAAATTAATATCAAATATCGTAAAAGTCAAGGTAGCTCTAATGGAAATTATTGAAGCACTAAAGAGCACTAATCAATGACACTAACTTTAATCGAATCGTAGATACTTTAGGGGCTGACCTCAAAAATAGAACATGAAATATCTCGGAGACCAATAAAGCATTAGCGAAAATTATTGAAGCACTAAAGTGCACTAACGAAGCATTTACGAATGGCATTAATTTGGAATTAATCGTGAGTACTTTGGGGACTAACCTTGAAAATATAATGTCAAATATCTCGAAAATAAATGGAGCACTAACGAAAATATTTGTAGCTCTAAAGTGCACTAACGAATGACACTAATTTAGAATAAATTCCAAATACTTTAGGAGCTCACCTTGAAATAAATTAATATTCTATATGTACCAAACCACGGAAGCACTAACGAAATTTATAGAAGCACTAAGAGGCACTAACGATGGCAATAAAATTAGTTAAATCGTGAAAACTTCGAAGGCTAACTTCGCGGACCTGGAATAAACCCAGAATTGTTACATAATGTGCCAAAAGCCTTTTGAAGCTCGATTGTATTATTGTACGGAAACATTGGAAATCAACGGGAGTCAATTCGAACATCTTATAAAATGATTTACTACTGTTATCTTAATTTGTTGAGAATAATACCGTTTCTATTAGATAATTGAAATTATCAGTAGCCCCCAGATGCCTCACATTTTACTTTAAAATGTTTCTGAACCTACATTAGACCTAAGTGAATTTGTATAAGTATTTTCCATTGTTTCAGGAATATTTGACATATTTGACACAATCAAGATTCTAAGACTCAACAACAACCAAATAAGTTCCATAACCGATGAAGCGTTATCAAATATGACGGTGACGGAAGTTAATTTCAGTCACAACAATTTCTCAGTATGGAAAAGCGTCTGGTTCGCTTATTCGCCTTATATAGAAAAATTGGATTTTTCTTTCAACAGCATCACAGCCCTACCGAAACGAGCGTTTGACGGGATGCCTGTACTGAAGGAAGTCAACTTTGAACACAACAAAATATCCGCCATAAGTTCTGGAGCTTTTGGAAAATTATCGTCCTTACAAGTTTTAAATTTGCGCAGTAATGTTTTAACAGCAATCAATGTAGACATATTTGGTGACAGAATATCTATAAATAGTTTGAATTTGGCTTCTAATCGCTTCAACGATCTACCGAGTGATGTTTTAGGAAAGTTGAAACTTAAAGAAATTTCATTGAGTCGCAATCCATGGATATGTCCTTGTTTAAACAAGTTACATAATTGGTTGTATAAAAAAAGCGTTAAGGTTGTACCAGCAGATAACTGCAAACTAGATTATTTACCGATTTGTATTGCTAATGATGTGTGCGGATTTCCTCAAAGAAACAGAGCTATTGTACAGTTTTATAGTATAATAGATAATTTGAAAGAAGCTGATAGAGATTGCATTGGATTTCAAGGATGAGGATATCAACAGAATTCCATTGAAGGGATCATTGTTCGTGTTAATGATCAATGCTACTGTTTTGGAATATTTATTTAAACTTTTTTCGAAACAAATAAAAATGGGATAATAAGATCGCTTATATTCTTCTCAATATTAAAAGATAAATTATTCACAGGACCTTATCACTTAGAAAGCATTCTTCATTTGTTTGTCAAATATAGCACTAATATGATATTTCCCATACTCCTAGTAGAGAGAAAAAGTAGTGCCATATTTGAAAAAAATATTTACTGGACACGTACTATAAGTAATAGCTATTTGTATTACTAGGGAGGAAAGTGCCATTTTTCCTCCCGTAGGATGTAGTTTACTGCCCGATGCGAAGCAAGGGGGGCAGTAAATATCCAAGGGAGGAAAAGGCACTTTACTCCCATGTGATACATATGATTTTTCCTACTACCCACCTTTTTTTGAAAATTTATTTACGACACAAATAGGTAACGAATTTAATTAAGAACACAAGAAATATTTATTAAACAAATTTATCAATATATGTTATACAATTAAGTACATAGTATTGTTTAACTATATTTTAGAATTATTTATGTTAATATTGAATGTGCAGTTTTGAGCAGCACTTATATGAACACCATTAGAAGAAGATAGGGTTTGAACAGGAGCTTTAGTATTTGAAATATTTTCGCTTAGCACATTGTAATGGTGGTAACTTCTAGAAGTGCTTGGCTGATTTTGATCAAGTTCTGGTTCTACATTATTTCCCATAATTTGATCAGAAGTTTTTCTTTTTTTTTGTGTAAGATTGTTCTACATAACCTTCTGCGAAATTGATTGATTTCCAACCGCCATGCTGTTTTAGAGCTAAAATATCCCCACCAGCGTTTACTAACAGAGTTGCTGAAGTTCTTCTGAAACTGTGCCCTGTGTAATGTTCGGCATTTGGAAGATTGAGATATTCTGCAATTTTTCGAAGTATTTTGGATATACTATTTTTGCCAACCCCTTGATTTATACATTTGCCTGCTTTAAAGCATACCAACAATCGTTTATGCTCAGTTTTAGGACGTAGACAGATATACTTTTTAACGATTTGAACAAAATTTGGGCCGTTACCTGTTGTAGTATTGATAACGAAAGTTCGTTGTTCATAAGTTTTTGAAGTGTGGATATTTATGACTAAAAGATTGTCTTTCTCTTCAATATCATCCATAGTCATTTTAAAAAGCTCATCACATCGACATGCTCCAGAAGTTCCAATAACAAGGACTACCTATGAATATTTTATATCAAAAATTAAATTATTTACATGAGACTTCATTTATTACCTTCATTAATAAAAAAACATCATCGGGGGCTTCCATTAAGAATGTATTTATTTCTTCTCTTGTAAAAGTTTTAGCTTTATTTGGTTTGTATCCGGCACTTTGACGTTTTAGAAATGCAATCAACTTTGGATATTTAATATCGACATTGTCCTTCATTTGTATCATTGTGCGTAGCATTGAATATTTAGACCAAAGTGTTGAAGCTTTTAATGATTTTCCTTGTAGCGAAAAATATGCCAGTAAAACATTCTCTGAATATTTATGTATCTTGTTGTCTTCAGCCCATTGCTTATATTGTGCATATTGTTTTTCATACCTGTCTTTATATTTTGGTGGTAGTAAGGTTAATAACGCTATGTTGGCTTGTTCCTTAATATTAGGTGGTGTATTTGGAAATTCAAAATCACTTGAATCGCTCTCCATTTTTCAAAAATTCAACTAAGTTTAATAATTGTAGCGACTTTGCACCTCAAAAGTCAATCGCCGTGTTTACTGTCAGTGAGCCACAGCATACTATGCTTTTCTTATTCTGAACTCAAAAAACGTATATCTAAGATTCCTGAAGCTGAAATTTGTATTGAAGAACTACGTTGAGGTAACATTAATGTTTGATTTTTAGCAAAAAACAGGATATACAGGATGTTCTAGAAATTATGGAAACAATATGAATATAATTAATTCACAAGTTTCATCGTTTACAACTTACTTGAAATGAGGGGGAGGAAAAATACTTTCCTCCCTAGGGAGAAAAAGTATGAGTTTCCTCTCTGATTTGAGGGAGGAAAGTGTGTACTTTCTATAGGGGTAGGAGGAAAAATTATTTTTTACAGCATTGTATCATTGTATTCTGTTCGTTTGGACACAATTCTACCTAAAAAAATTTTCCTACGACCACATAGGAAAGTGACTATTTATTGGAATAAGAAATTTAAAAGCTACACAACAAAATATGGGTCACAACGCTATAAGTGGTGTTCCGATAGAGGGAGGCAAGTTTTCAAAACTAAAAAATATAAATACTTTTACTGGGCACACTGTCACTATATTATCAGAAGGTGGGACCGATATTCTCTCTTTAAAACGCTATGGTGGGTGGAACAGTGGCCGAGGGTAATATAGAAGAATCCATTGAGGACAAAAAACGCAGAGCAAGAATGGTACAAAGAATACTAACAGATCCCAACCGTCTACTTCAAAGTCAAATAATAATAATGGAAGTTTTCAAGAAGCTTCGACTTCATCAATCATAATGACAAACGTCAACAGTCTAACGACGGAAAATAATTTTAACTTTGAAAATCGTACATTTAATATGACATGCAATAACTGCACAATGTATAATAATTTTAAATAAGTACCTAACAAATTTCATTTTATATTTAGTATTAGTTTATTATTTTTCCAGTCATATGTTATAAAGCAAAAATTAATATGAAATGAATTTATAATGTCGGCCGAATTTTGGACGGGTCACCAGTCACTCCCGTTTCACATGACATAACAGCTGTGCACAAAAGGTGACCGATCAACCGATAACACATTTATCCAATCATATTTGTTTTGATTTGATAATAAATATTGTTTTAAAAGGAGAATATCATCCATGACTCAAATGTGACTGACACTAATACTGGTGAATAAAACTCAAAGTCAGTGTCACAGCATTTTTTAATGATTGACAATGGTGTAGCTACTAGTTTCGGCCTACATAACGGCCATCTTCAGGCTACAAAATTTCATATTGGTACAATTATAGGGAACAGCTACATTACCTGATACGAAAAAATTTCTCCCGTGGGAAACACACGCTGCTCATCAAAAATTATTGGAGGAGATAGGTGAGAAAAGTCGTAAGATTATAAATTTGAAAAATTATAAAAAATTGAAAGTTGAAAAATTTGAAAAATCCTTTCTCTCGTCAATTGAATTGCTAAAGAAATTGAAAAGTTTTACTATCTTGTATAAAAAAGGATGTGACACACGAAAAAATTATTCTATTACTATTAATTAATAAATTTGTAAAGGAGTGATAGAGTTGAGCTCAAAAAGAGAGATTAACACATGAAAAAATATCTTATGGGGGGTAAGAGTTAAACTGTTTCCAAATAAATGAATGTGAAGTTGAGTATGAGATTGAGGAAGGGGACCTCCTGTCTATATAAACTTAAATAACCTCGACTCTCAATGGGAAGAGTAGAACATATACAGCATCGGTTCCTAGAAGGAAGAGTCAGGGATGGTCATCCTCGATTCCCATAGAGAAGAGTCCATACTGGCCAAATAAATGGAAGGAGAATTGAGGTGAAAAAATCTGGATAACAGTTACTTCCTTGTGCAGGGAATTCTTATAAATAAGTGATAAGCACAATGTAGTAAACAAGAAAACGAAAAACAAGGGACTCATAATGCCTCGATAAAAAGTCCATCACAATCGCGGCAAATTAAAACTGAAAGAAATCCACTTCACTCACAACATGTGACATTAATAGTAAAGAAACAATATGGAAGCTTATCATAGCGGAAACTGTAAATGGGAGAAATGTCATACTTCAAAATGACAAGAGAAAGAATTGAAGTATAATTGAAAAAGTAGAAAATGAAGTTTTCTCCTTGGAAGTGGTTAATGACAAACCTTGAAAATTCAATAAAAGGATTAAATTAGTTCCAAAGACACAAATCGTCATGAGAAGAACATGTGTTGCCCACGAACGAAGAATAGTACATGTAAAACATTAATACAAATTCACTGCAAAAAAGATAATTACAATTTAATAAAATAGTACTTTTAAGTTATTGAAACATAAGTCGAAATTAAATAGTCACAAAAATTATAAATCAGAATCAGCGTGTACAAATTCATAGATAAAAAGGTAGCTGTAAATGTCAACATTAGTCCAAATCCTCTTAAAAAAGAAGAAGAG
Organism: Galeruca laticollis; assembly: GCA_963921935.1. Classification (NCBI taxonomy): domain Eukaryota; kingdom Metazoa; phylum Arthropoda; class Insecta; order Coleoptera; family Chrysomelidae; genus Galeruca; species Galeruca laticollis. Next base: position 84,576,599 of record OY998176.1, on the reverse strand, counting down.
CTGTTAGGTTACCATGTCAAAGATTAAAACAATAAAATGTATACATACAACAAACTGATACCGAGTAGCAATCAAATAATGAATAGATAACAAGTTCATGAATAGCTAATGGGTAGTTACAAAAGTATAATACAAAACCAAACTGAAAACATTAAAGTTTAAGAGAAAATTGAGTTTAACACGCCTGAAAAGGAAGATTGAGGAACATGTACGGCTCAGAAGGTAACAATTGTTCATTAAGACAAACAACAGTAGTATCAGAACTAGTTTGGTTAATCTCAAACATCTCAATCCTAGGTCCTTTAAAACATTTATGTAGTATACGAGCATCAGACAATGAAAAATGATGGTTCTCTGAAATAATGTGATTTGCAAAAGCTGAAGGGGAGGCAGGAGGGTCAGTATTCCGATACCTTTTGATACAACTGAGATGTTCTTTTATCCTTGTGTCCAGCAGACGTCCAGACTGGCCCACATAGACAGCATCACAGTCCTGACAACAAAGTTTGTAAATGCCAGGAGAATGAAGATATGGCATGCAGTCTTTAGTGTTAATTAGTAATGATCTCAAATTGTTATTAGTTCTAAAACCGAAGTTAATGTTATGTTTTTTTAAAAATATTACCAAATTTATAGGATATAGGACCAAAGTAATGTAGAGAACCAGCATAATGAAGTTTATCACTGTCAGAACACACGTTGAGAGAGTTAATAGTAGGAAAACTCAATCTGAATTTATTGAAAAATCTCATGTATAATTTGTTGAATAAAGAAATAGGGAAATTATTGTTGACAACAATTTGTTTGATGATATTGATCTCATTATAAAAGGCCTCTTGTGACAAAGGTAAAGAAAATGCTATATGTAAAAGACTATTAATGGAAGAAACTTTGTGTGATTGGGGATGGTTAGAATTCAAATCAATGATAGCATCTGTCGTTGAGGGTTTCCGGTAAATCTCAAATTCTAGTCTCCTGGTGACGACATTCTTAACAATTAACAAGTCCAAAAAGGGGATACGGTTATTCACTTCTAACTCCAAAGTGAATTTAATTCTGGGGTGTAATGTATTAATGAAATGAAGGAAAGAAAAGGCCTGTTCATGTGTACCTTCGAAAAGAACAATACAATCGTCCACATAGCGGTAGTAAAAAACAATGTGACTTTTAAAGGATGGATCACTTAAATAGGTTTGTTCTAATTTGTTCATAAAAATTTCGGCTAGTAAAGGACTAAGATTAGATCCCATAGCCAAACCTGTTGTTATTGTTAAATTGGAAAAAAAATTGTTCTAAAGACAATTGGAGTAAACCGAGGACATCATAAATAATATTGGAGTTCAAATTATTAGAAAAGAGCAAAGCTTCAACCAAGTCTATACATTCTGAAGGGGGTATGCTAGGAAAGAGGTTAGAAACATCAAGTGAAAGCAAAAATGAATTAGAGTTAGGAACTGTAATGTTAGATATCTTGTTACACTAGTCTAAAGAATTTTTAATAGAAAAGTTATTATTGAATTTGGTGATGTCTCGGAGTAAATTATTAAGGAAGGAAGAGAGTTTAGAGATTGGTGAATTTGAAAAGGAAACTACTGGTCTAATTGGTATATTTTCTTTATGAATTTTTGGAAGTCCATAAAGTAGGGGGGTGATAGGTGCCATCTGTATCAATTGGTAGAATTTAGTGTTAAAGATGTCCAATGTATCAGTGTAAGTTTTAAGCCTATTCCTAAAAAGCGTATGAAACTTCAAGGTAGGATCTGAACTTAAGGGAGAAAAAGAAGTGTCAGAATGAATGAAAGACTCCACCTTATTAACATAGTCATATCTGTCCAAAATGACGACACAGTTACCTTTATCTGCCTTAGTTACTACCAAATCATCTGAAGAAATTTTACGTTTTAAATCTCGAAGTAATGAAAATGAAAACTGATGTTGATTAATAATTGGAAAAAGGTTAGGTTTGGAATGTCTGTTAAAGGTATTTTGAATCAACGAAGAGATGTCAGCCGGTGTGGATGATTTATTAGTCAAATCCGAATTACCCAAAATTAATTCAGAGTCAATTGCTAAAGTTCTTAAGTTAAGTTTAACATTAGAAGTTGAGAAATTAAATTTTAATCCCATGTTAAGTAAGTCAAGTTGCTGTTTATTAAATACAGAATTACTGAGGTTAAGGACCCTAGGGTGAAACTTGAAAGAAGAATATTTATTATCACTTACATGCGAATTTTTAAATCTCGATTTAAGGTTTTTACCTATCAACCAGTGAAGTTTATCTGATATCCTCAAATAATTATCAATACCTGCATCCTCAACCACATCCCTCACATCTCTATCTAAAATATCAAATTCTTGTAAGGTTAGTAATTTAGTGAACAAAAAATGAATGAATTTCAGCCGGGTATTAGTAAAATTGAGAAAATTATAAAGTCTCTTAATCTCCTGAACGATCCATGTCCTCTTCGTCTTCTCAACGGTATACTGTGAAGTTCTGGAACATACTCTAGTATGAATGGAAATCGACGGGGGGTAAACTCCATGAAACTTACATCTCTGCAAGAACCAAATAAGCTGGAGAGTCTTTTTCCTTTCCCACATTGATCTTTCATAATGTCGGATGACAACAGCCAGACTGGCATTCTTTAAAAGGAGAATATCATCAATGACTCAAATGTGACTGACAGTAATACTGGTGAATTAAACTCAAAGTCAGTGTCACTGCATTTTTTAATGATTGACAATGGTGTAGCTACTAGTTTCGGCCTACATAACGGCCATCTTCAGGCTACAAAATTTCATATAATATAATGGTTTTGTAAAATCGCTATGAAAACTGCATGGATAAGTCAATTTATTTTCATTTTTGAATAGGTAGGTGGATATGACCATTAAATAGGTAAGGAAAAATATTCTTTCATTTTCTATTTGTATCAGTTAACCTCACATTCTGTCAGATTGATTGAGATTTAGTTCTAATCAAGTGGGCTCTGTATCTTTCTACCTTGGTTAATAATGAATAACTTTTCTACCTCAACAAAACTCAATAAAGTTAGGTTTAGAGGCTAGTCGTGAAAAACGTATTTTTTTATTGTCAATCATACATGACAAAGTAAACTGTCAAAATCTTATTTCTATGGGTACAAAATGTATTATATAGATACTTGTGCCTGTAAGTTAATACCTCGTATCGTCTAAATTCTTGCTTGTACCACCACCTGTGTACTAGACATAGTTACAGTTCTCTAGTCCAATAGGTGACCTATTAGTTTTTGACAGCTTGTCAATTTTGACGTTTTACTTTTACTTCAATGAATAAAAGCAGTGTTACTAGAACTTATTTGATGTTTACTTTATATCCGCTCGGATCGGTACATGTTACATGGTTTCAGGTGTGGGGTTAGATATTTTTTCATATGCTAATAAAAGTTTCCTTATTGTATTTGATTCCTACTCTAATTGACATACATACCGCTTTATTGCAATATAGAAATTCACCGCTAAAGTATATTGGTTACTCACCTGCACAGTTATTAATGAATAGGATTTGTAAGATAAAAGTGCCGATAAATTCCAGTTTGTTGCAACCCAAACTCTGTGAAGACGTTTCTGAGAAATTGTTACATAGACAGATTATTTACAAGTCTCACTATGATAAGAATAGTAAAGATCTAAAACCTTTGGTCCCTAAAGCCAATGTAACAATTTTTGACCATGTAAAGAATAAGTGGGAGCCTGCACAAATTGTTTCTAAGCACAGCTCTCCTAGATCTTACATCGTAAAAGATTCTTTTGGCAACCTGGTCAGGCGCAATCGAATTGACCTTAAAAAATCATTAAATGATTATGTTCCTAAAAATAAAGAGCCTGACTTAGATGGTAGTCACATCGAACTTTCAGCTCAGCCTGCCGTGTTGCTTAAAAATAAAAGCCCTTCACCGGAAGCTTCACCAAAATCTTCATTATCCAGTTCAAAAGTTTTAGATCACGGTGTTACAACTAGATCTGGTCGGGTAATAAAAAAACGGAAAAACTTAACTTATAGGAGGGGATGTATTATATAGATACTTGTGCCTGTAAGTTAATACCTCATATCGTCAAAATTCTTGCTTGTACCACCACCTGTGTACTAGACGTAGTCATAGTTCTCTAGTCCAATAGGTGATCTATTAGTTTTTGACAGCTTGTCAATTTTGATGTTTTACTTTCACTTCAATGAATAAAAGCAGTGTTACTAGAACTTATTTGATGTTTATTTTATATCCGCTCGGATCGGTACATGTTACACAAAACTATCCGACACACAACACAGAACACTAAGACAGAAACTCTAGCTATATTCATCAGCTACTACCAACATTAACAACTCAATTTTCTAGTTTTTGACACGTTGCCAAGTTTAAGAACTGATTAATTAAACAAGATTATTACCGGTTTCGACTGGACTACACGGGTTCAGTTCGAATGCTCTCATGGTGAGCAAATTCTCGATACCCGTGTTGCACTTGCTCAGCGCTTGAGCGAATTCAGACAGGACAATCGAAAAATCGAGCTGATTCGATTGTCGCTCATTTATCGACTGTTCAGCTGCGTATATTACTTTTCCTCCCAATCTATCTATATGCGAGAAAAGTTTTGTTTTACTCCAAAAGAAGTTGAAATTTTGAAAAAAAATTTTGAGTTATTTTTACGTTTTCTATCAACAACAACACGAAAAACGGTTTTTAGAAAAAAATTCCTGTGTGTATGTCGTCGTCGTTGTCGTCGGCCACTTTTCCTTACATGTCTTGTTAGCACGATACAGCCTCCGGAGTGCAATAAGTCACCAACTTTATGATTGAATATTGTTAAGGACATGTCACAAATGAACCCTATTGATTTTCAGCTCACCAGAGCCAGTACAACGGGTGCTATGGTACTGGAAGTACGACATTTTGTCAGTTTTTGAGAAATTTCAGTTTGTTAGCACGATACAGCTTCCAGAGTTCAACAAGTCACCGATTTTCTGATTGAATGTTATTCAGGACATCTCACTGATGAATCCTAATAATTTTCAGCTCATCAGAGCTAATATAACAGGTGCTACAGTACTTTAAGTACGATATTTTTGTCATTTTTGTAGAAGTTTCAGTTTGTTAGCACGATACAGCCTCCGAAGTATATCAAGTGACCAATTTCATGTTTGGATATTATTCAAAACGTCTCAAAGATGAACCTTATTGATATTCAGCTCACTAAAGCCAGTACCACAGGTGCTATGGTACTTAAAGTACCAAATTTTTGTCATTTTTGGAGAATTTTCAGTTTGTTAGCACGATACAGCCTCCAGAGAGTATACGATTGATCAATTTTATTATTAAATATTGTTCGAGGTGTCTCACAGATGCATCCTATTGATTTTCAGTTGACTAGAGCGAGTACAGCGGGTCCTATAAATCCAGATATACTAAATTTTTGATTATGTTAGGAGAAATTTCGGTTTGTTAGCATCCCCCGAACTGTATACAAGTAACAATTTGATGATAGAATATTGTTCAGGGCTACAGATGCGGAAAAAATAGTTTTAATCTTTAAAACCGTTTATTTTTAGGTTATGTTGCTGTTTATTTATAATAAATTTTATTAATTCTGGGTAGTTCGGAAAATGAATTGTAATACCATTCATAAAATGTGGCCATAAAAGTAGCTTCGGCTTACTACCTACACAGTACTAACCTCATTACCAGAATAAATTTATACAACATCCATAATATAATTTGAAATTTTTTGAATATTCGTCCTATCATTATTAATATGGATACAAATGAGTTCTTTATCTGATGAGACTTCGTCTTCACTACTAGTTTAATTTAATTCAAAAAAGCATTTTTTTATATATTCTTCATTGTTATTTTATAAAAGAATACAATAAAATAACCGGTTTCACAATAATGCACCATCCAGAACCGACAATGTATGACGGTTCTAAAATAATTGCACTTAGTGCTAGTTTACGAAATAGCTCTGACACAGTCGAATAAAAAACCAACCCGCACCGGCTCAATGCAATGCGAGTCAAACACGCACCTTGACGTTGCTCCCAGGCTAGGGACACTGCAGACCGTGCCATCTATAGAGCCCGTCGAGTAACTAAAATCGGTAGATAATTCCAAAGAATTAACGAAAACTGTAACGTCGTTAGTAATCAAGTTTTATTGATTTTTATAACCGCGTATGCGCGATATCATATTGCTCGTCCCCATCCCCACATGTTATATGTTATACTGTTATCATTTCTTAGTTCAAGTGTAGAGGTTATTTTAAGGTTACAGTATTTTGGTGTATTTTTTAATTGCTATAGTGTAATATTTATCTGTTGTTCCATTGCTTTATTGTTATTGATTGAAAACACAATGTCAAAGTGTATTCTGAAGGAGTAATACTCGGTAAGTTTTATTAAAAAAAATTGAGTATTTTTTCTTTCACAATTAACAACCGTTATCTTCATTTTTATAAAACACAGAGAATTTTTACTAATTTAATCGACAACTTCAGAGATCATGGTTGTTCTTTACATTAGCTAAACTGAAAATTGCTGCATTAATAAAGTAAATATTTCTTTTTACAGATTTGTTCCTCCAACCCAGGAAGATAAAATTAATATGGGTGAAAAGCAGTGGTAATAAATCATTAAATTTGTCGACGAAGAAACGATGGAGGATATGATCCCTTCATTTTCAAAAACAGTGTTTCTTTAGATTTGAGAAAGACGAAGAGAGGTTATTAAGACAGTTTGATTTGCCTTCCCATATGAGTGGAAATTAACAGAAATTGATGGTAAGTTTTCAATATAGCATGCTATAATTTTGGACATTTTAGAATGTAAATTTAGTGAACGAAAAGACGAGTACTGATTGTGCAATTTTATTAAAATTCCAGGTAAGCGCTTTCATCCATTAGACCATTCTGAAAGCTCTCGTCAAGAAAAAAATTTACAGAAAGTGTCAAAAAACGTCAAACCCTGTAACTGCTACATATAATGAAATAAAATGTTTGATGTTACATCATTATTTAACTAAAATTTGTTAAAATTACTCTATAAAGAGGGTGTATAATTGTAATTCACATAACGAAACGTCTAATTTCATTACCAACTAAATGATATGTGTGCACACCCTCTTTATAGGGTAATTTTAACAAATTTCACTTAAATAATGATGTAACATCAAATATTTTATTTAATTGTGTGTACATTGTACCTGTTGTATGTTTTTCTCTTGTCGACAGCTTTGAGAATGACCTAATTAATGGCTAATAGCGCTTAGCTGGAATTTTAATCAAATGACATACTCAGTACTCGTCTTTTCATTCACTCAATTTATATTTAGTGTGTACATCATACTCAGACAATTCCATTTTAAAATGTATCCATTGAAAAAATAATAATCTGGGTTTTATTTTATATTATAGCTATATTCCTCTACCAGCTATGGGATGGAAGGTATTGATCCCTTGCCGATTTTCATATACAGCCCATGGTGTGACAATTTATGAGAAATGAAAGTGAGTATTAACTTTTGTTGAGGCATTACGTCTAAGTATAGTATCCGCCAAAATAAACAGTACCGAAAATAAAAATAAATATTAATTTTTAATTTCTGTAATGTAAGTGTTCAAAATGTTCACCATTTCGACGCAAACAAGCTTCATATCGATTTTGTAAGTCAATAAACATATTAATAAAAAGTGGTTGATGTAACTGCCGAAAAATATTTTGTATTCTTTCCCGTAGTTCGGCAATATTCGCCGGCGGATTTTCCGAGTGAAATATTTTGTCCTTCATTATGCCCCAAATGTATGCGTCAGGTGGCGTCAGATCAGGTGAATGAGAAGGATATTCGAAGTTTGTTCCCCAGGAAATTATTCTATTATCGAAATGCTGACTGAGTAAGTCTAAGGTGCGCACAGCTGTATGGCTCGTTGCACCATCTTGTTGGAACCATTGTGTGCGAATCTGTAGATTTCGTGCACGGCAAAAGTTATTTAGATCTCTCACAAAAGGTATAATAATTTTCTCTCTATAACGCTCTTGGTTGACAGTAAGTGGATTCTGATTATCATCTTCAACGAAATAAGGACCAATCATTCCATGACCAGATACCGCGCACCAAACGGCAACTCGAAGACTGTGGAGTGGTTTCTTTACAATGACATCAGGACGTTCAAATCCAAAGAATCTGGTTGTTTGTCGATTAATATAGCCGCTAAGATGAACGTCACTCTCGTCTGAAAACCATATGTTTTTCAAAAATTCGGGATCTTCGTAAATTAAACTCAACATGCAATCACAGTAAATTTCTCTTGCACGTTTGTCCGCAGCATTTAGTCGTTGTCCAACTTGAATACGGTATAGATTACCACCAATTGATTTGAACATGCGACGTAAAGACGTTTCACTAATGTTGAGTTTACATGCAGTTCTTACAAGACTTCTTTGAGGTGATTGCACAACTTGGTTAAAAACACGTCCTTCATTTTCGTTAGTGCATTTTCGATGACCTGAAGAACCTTTACGTTGACTCAATACACTACCAGTGCGACGAAATTTTTCAACAACAGCTAACATCACACTTTTACTAGGAGCTGCTTTATTAAATTTTTGTTGATATTTTATTGACACCTGTTCTAAGCTTGGACCATCATTACGACCTTTTCCGTATGAACGAAAATAATGCTCTATCAAAAAAACTTTTTCTTCCGTTGTTAGAACCATTTTGAAATCAAATTTAACTGCAGCGTACTATTAATATATCAACTAATGACAATTAAGTCAAATATGACAAATCCATATTACATAAAAAAACTCCACAGCACTCTCTGTTTCGGTACTGTTTATTTTGGCGGATACCGTATTTGGTCTAGCGGTAACCAAAAATCCAAATTATCCCATAAAGACAAAAATCAAGAATTCTTAAAAAAATCGAAAACTTCAAAAAAGGGAATCAAAAAAACCAAACAAATGTATACATTCAAACATTTTTTGATATTTTTTTGGCTTAGTACAAATACATGTGTAAACTTATTATTTAAATAGTAAGCGCATTTTTTTTTGTTGACATAAATTTTCAAACATATTTGTGTGTTTACTTATTTATTGTTGTTATTTTGTGTGTTTACTTGCAGAGCCTCAACCAGAAACGAGAAAGGACTCCATGAGACGGTGGAATTTTTAGGAGCCCTTAAGAAACATTTTAACAATCAAAGACTGCCAGGAGCTGCAGAGTAACTTAAACTATCTTATGCGATGGTTTCATAAGAACAGAATGCTTTTAAATGTACAAATGTGCAATATACTACGTTTAAGCTTGTGATATAAATCTATTTAATACTTCCAGTAAAGAAATAAAGATGTGTTTTAAGTGGAAATGAAATGTTAGATATATTATTTTAAATGTTGTACAATCACAAGTGCTGTTTAGCACCCTTATAAGTAATTACTTGGCACCTTGTATTTACAGAGCTGGGCAGTATTTAACAACTTTTCCTATAAAAATATTTTAATTACTTATGTTCTAACATTCACAGTAATTGTACTCAAATGTTTTCTTTCACAAAAAGTTGCCAAAAATAGTAGTTAACAACTTATTGCTAACACTTTTTTTGATTAGGTAAGTAGCAGTTATACTTCTGCAGTTTGTCCAGCTCTGTGTGTTATCATATATAATTTTCTACTTTTATCTTGATTTAACATCATTTGAAAATCTAATAATACTCCAATCTAGAATGTATGTTACTCAAATTATTTTTTTAATTATTGCATGGTTTTTACACTATAATTTATTTGTTGTCATTATGTTTGTTAAGAAAAGTACTTTGTGAAAAAAATTATTTGCTGTGTATTTTTATACCAAAGTAAATATATTGTTTATATGATTATTGTTTTATTTTTTCCAATTTAATTAACCATTTATGGTCCATCATTTGATATTTCATTTAATTTAACTCAACATCTTATTTGAAATAAAATAATTAAAATACAAATATTTGAATATACCGCCAATCCGCCAAAACCTAAAATTACAGAAATCTTTCCAACATCACTCAGTTGTTTACTCGACGGGCTCTTTAGATGGCGCCACAATCAGTGTCTCATCTATCTGTGGGTTATATATTATTGCTCCTACCAGTCGAAATCGTAATTCCGTTCGAGTTCGCATTAAGTGCGGCTTAGCGCAGCCAGTCGAAACCGCTATAAAATTTCACTGGTGTATAACACCGCAAAGTTAAACAAGGTTAAATATTTACCCACATTTACTTAATTAGGATTATACCAGTTAATGCTGCATACGGTCCTTGTTTTACAATATACTATTTCATACTATTTTTTCTAAGAAAACATAAATTTTTCTCAGTAATAGCGATTTGAGTATGTTGTCTCAGTGTATTCTGTTGTATTTCCGTCAAATGACGTCATGATCCTAAACCCATTTACGCAAGTTTTCGCTTCTGTGTGTGGTTGTTTTCAATCCTTTCAAATTGACATAGTTGTCAATTTGATTATTAATGTTACTTTTTGTATGCAATCAATTTTACTTTTGCGTTCGATATTATGTCCGCTGATAAAATCCATACGGCAGTGAACGATCAACCGGTGGAGGCAGATGATGCTCAAGTAGTAAGTGGTTTTTTCGATGAAAATAATTTACCGATAATAACTTTGACGAATGATGAGGAAGTAGAAGAAGAGCTGGAAAATGAAGAAAATGATCTAGAGTTGGATATAGATGAAACAGAGCATACTGAATTAAACGAAACACCTACAGATGACAAACAGAAAATTTTTGAACGAGATCAAACAGTTTCTTTGGGAGCAGATGAAGTAAGGAATTCAAAAGGACGCTCTGCACTACCAAGTATCCGATTCCCCAGTATTCCATTATCACAACGTGAAGGAATGTCAAAAGCAAGCGCTGATTTAGCTGAAACATTACTGTTAGAAAGTCGAGAAGTGTGGTTAGATTATCCTACGAAGATTGAGGAGGAAGAGCAACGCGAAGAGGAAGACGTGCAAATACTACCTCCAAATTTATTTCGTAGATTTTCGTATTACAGTAAACATACGGAGCTCACTAACAGGGGAACTCATTTAAGAATTGAAAATACTCTTCTTCAAAGAAGAATAGCAGCGTATTATAGAAAAAGAAACTTGGATGAAGTTTTGAAAGAAGATATTTTTGATAGCACAGAAAAGTACTACAAACGCCTCGACGAATACAGCGAAATAATACTAGAAAACCATAATAAAAGAACTATATCGGAGAAACAATTGAAATACTTGAGATCGTTCACAGAGGAAAAATATAAATTTGTAAATAAGGAATTCCAAACCTTTCAAAATAGATTAAAAGACGTTGGACAAGGTTTGATATTCTCCAAAACTAGCATGGAACTTTCAGGAAAAGTGATTGATCATTTCATTAATAGACAAACCAGAACGATGAAGGAACTGTCAGATATGAGATTAAAATTTATAAAGCTCAATACAAAGGTAACGGAAAAAGAAGAAGCAATAGAATCTATAGATGAAATTGACGAAACTCACCATTTAAATAATTATGAAAAAATGAAAATGGATAACAATACTCTGTATGACAAAATTGAAGAAAAACAAAAGGAACTGTCGAAATTGAGGATGCGACTTACTGAAACGATAGAAATTATAGCCCATCTTAGAGAAAAAATATCGGCTAACGATAACGATATTGGTGATTTGAAAGATACTCTCAGTCATTGTAATAAGGCAGTAATGTTTACAAGAACTCAACTAGGTACCACGAAGAAAAAAAGGGACGTGTACCGTACATTACTCACCAAGTCACGAGAAAATGCGGGTCTATTGACTCAACCAGAATTGTTAAAGGACATGCAATATTCTATGGAAGAAGCTAAGAAATTGAAGCAAGTATTAGATAATCTTAAGACAGATTCTAATCTTAAAAGGAAGCAATTACGACGTATAAGAAAATTGATTGAAATTAACAGAGATACGCCAGAAAAATCAGTTAAAAAAGTCTTCATAAAACCCCGAAAAACTGAACCTTCGCGTATTTCAAAACAAGAGAAACCCACTGCTTTTATTCCGGTGATTCCCAGCGAGTCGTTTGAGTATTTGATGCAAGATTTTCAGCCTACAGTCACTCGAATTTTTCTCTCCAAAAATAATCCGGAGTAAATCGTACAATATTTTTTATGTTTAGGCTTTTTCCTGTCTGAAGTATTATTTTTTAAGGAAATAGAGTGGAAGTAGTATGAGGTGTTATATATTTGAACCACAAAACCAAATGATGTTTATTCACATCGTCATATACTCGTAGAATTTTTATAACAAATATTGTCGCACGTCATCAATTACTTTGGTTGTTTGTTTAAGAATGTCATTTATTAAGTTTCCCTATTTACAAGAATTTTAAAGATATACAAATGTTAAGTTCTTCCTCAGTGGTAGATATGGCTCTTAACAAATTGGGGTTTCGAATGAAATAAATATTGATTTTTTATGTATTTCACAGCAACACAAATTGTATAAATAGTCAATGCGAGAAACTCTTAAATTAATTATAAACAATAAAAAATTGATAAAATTTTAGAAAGATCCACGCTTCGTATCTGTATCTGTAGAGTTGGGGGGGGTGAGTTGATCCCACAGCACTTAGGTCACAGCTGGCCCCTTGTGCATTTGTGCATAAAATTGTTAATAACAAAGTTTTGAATAATAAAGTCGAATGAAGATCACCTTACTACACCATATGAAACTATTATGCCGCAGCTAGTTTTTTTCTAACACTTTTTACAAGAAAAATTCTCTGTAGCTTAGTCATCAGAGGTGGTTGTCGCACCATCTTCTGGTACCCAAAGAGAAGCTTTGAAAAGCTCGTACAGGGTGACGACAGCCAGTATTGCATCCTCCACGGGTTTGAAGTTTTTAGTTGCCTCTTTAGTGCCCCATCGTCATCGTAGACTACCCAGATGATCTCCATAGAGTGAGTCCACGACTCACTCTATGGAGATACACGACTCAGGCACCTTTGCTCTGGCTACTAGAGAGGGTCAAGATAAGCTTCTCCATTTAGTCCGGTCAATTTAGGCATTCGAAGTTACCTAAATTCCCACCAAGCTGAAAATCGGTAAGATTATTTAAAATATCATTAAAAACAAAATTTGAAAGTTACCCATCTTTCCCTTGTGAGGAAAATTTTTTATTCAAGGTCAAAGGTCAAAAAATGAGTTCTTCGCGATTTTCAGCAAAACCGTAAGTTTTATCATAAAAATACCTCAGACAAAAATTGTAGATCATAAAATTATCTACAGGAAATTTATTGATACTTTTTTTCTACGAGTCACTGTTTTTGAGATATAACGATTCAAAAAGTTGTAAAAGTTGTAATCGTCATAATATGCACACGTTTCCTCGCCACCTATGAGGTAGTGTACTTAGCGCCTTTTTTAACGTGGTTTCCCCAGTAGGCCTACTCCACGGGTCAGTGTTGATCCTGTTTAATTTGAAACTATTGAAAAATAATGGATATCAGCAGAGATTGAAAAGATAAAAGCAATTTAAGTTAAAAAAAAGTAGTGAAATTTAATCGTCCGAGTCGTAACATTCAAAATCTTCTTCTTGTTCTTCTTCTTGATCTTCTTGTTCTTCTTCATCCTGAGTGCATGTAAACTGCGTTAATAGCGATGTATCGCATGTTGCCTTGTTGGAATCAAACGGATCCTCTACTGTTGGTGATTCAATAATAGAGCACATCCGGCCTTGACAATGTGTACGTGCCGGAGAACAGAACAGTCCGACTTTTTTGCAACCACATTTAGCACTGCAACGCTTTTTGCAGTTGCAAAAAATCGAGTTCAGCAGTTTTTCCGGCGCAGGTGTAAGTAAAGTGTGCACTCGTTCTAATGAATTGTTGACCAACATCCAACCCCAGTCTGTAGAGTCTAGCTGATAACCAAGCCAATTCCTGGCCACAAAATAGACATTGTTTTTTAGAACAAAAAGCTGATTCACTCGAACGTAATCTAGTACGAGGAGGACTTTCTGTGTATGTACTGGCTTCTTGTTCTTCGCGTTGTCTTTTATTAGCTGCAGAAATAGAAGACTTTCGAGTATAATTTTTACGACAATTTTCATGTATTGTCACAGATTTTTGATTTTTTAGATACTCCGAAAATTCATCTGCTCTTTCGATACTTGCATTAATTAATGTCTTCATACCACGTTCAACAGTAACAATTTCACTTTCAGTTAAAAGTTTAGCGCAAATAAAACAATATTCTTACATTTTTGTTATAAAACTGAAAACATCAAGATATAGGTTAGGATAAACACGTGTTTTCACTACCAACTGGCGTTCAAGACTAACAGTATTTCAGTTATTATAGCAGGTATAAGACCCTACCCACGCACACGTTGAACAGGGGACAGATGTTTTCTCAAGGTTACAATGGCGTATAAATTAAGGGACTTGGTTTCAATTTACCTGATATTCTTATAGTTATAATTTATGTATATTTCATATTAGTAGTGTAAGTTACAATGAACGATAGAAAAATATTTTAACATATATTACAACTATAGAGATGTATATATACGTGGCGTACTCATGCATATTATGACGATTACAACTTTTTGAATCGTTATATCTCAAAAACGGTGGCTCGTAAAGAAAAAAGTTTTAAAATTTTTTGTAGATAATTTTATGATCAACTATTTTTATCTGAGGTAGTTTTATGATAAAACTTACCGTTTTGCAGAAAATCGCGAAAAACTCATTTTTTTGACCTTTGACCTTGAATAAAAATTTGATAAAAACAAAATTTGAGAGTTTCCCATCTAGGAGAAAGATGGGGAACTTTCAAATTTTGTTTTTATTCATATTTTGAACAATCTTATCGATTTTCAGCTGGGTGAGAATTTAGGTAACTTTACTCTTATTTTTTGGTCTAACTTGACCGGACTACTTAGCCTCTTTTTGATAAGGTTCTCGCCCGTTCGGTGCGTATGGATTAGCCTGCGGTGGCTTTCCTGTCACCGCAGGCCGTCTTTTTGGTGTACCCTCCGTGGAGGTGGTTGGGTGAAGGCATTTTCCCGTAAGGTCTCCCGATTACTGGCTTCTTTTGGAGGAGGAATTTTTCCAGTCGGCCTCGAGGGTTGTTTCATCCTTAGTTTTGAAGGGGGTGAAGAGGAAAGGGTAGCTCCTGCTGGCGCTATCCCCTCTGCCTTTCTCGCCTTTCCTTTTCTTTTTGCATCGGCGGCGCAGATCCGCTTGCATCTTGCCTTTGGTTTGACGCTCTGAGGAAATCTTCTACGTTCAACCTCAGACTGCTCCGTAGCTTGAGGAGGATATTTCTATTCAACCTTACCTGCGGTCTCAGATTGAGGTTGTTGGAATCAACCTCCAAGACTTATTTACTTTGTGATTCTTAAATTTAAGTTGATTATTTGTCGCCTAAAAATATATGTTGTTCAACCTGATTGATGGTTGATGATAGCTTATACTTGTGTGCCAAAAATGGCGATTATCAGAAGCTTGTAGTTAGTAAACAAACGTTCTTATTTTTGTGGGTTTCATCCACTTCTATTATAAAACATTCAAAGCTCTACCTTAACACGGTACCTTCACTCGGGATTTTTTCAGTTTTGTGTAAATAAAAAGTATAATTTTTGGAAAAAAATTCCAAAAAAATAATTAAGAATCATCCATGTCTCCTTTGTCAAATTCCATAGTAAAATTAATGACATTTTTGTTCCCCCACCTTTTTTTATTTAGGAAAAGAGTGTCTGCCATCACCCCTATATGAGGGGTAAAGGCGGACGACCCTCTGTTAAGCATTAAAAATCGTCTTAGCCCCTAGTACGGCGTGTATTTGGACAATAATAATCAATATATCATGTTTATAATAAAATTTTATGGATAAAGAGCAAAAAAACATGCAAATTAAAATATTTTATTCTTGAAAACATAAAAAACACAAAATTTATATAAAAAAAACGTCAACCCTTATTTACTAATATAACAAACATATATTCTGGAAAACATATTAAGTAGGGGTTGCCTAATAACTAATAAACTTTATTATCAAAAATATTTTTGGCTTTTTTACAAAATTTCAACAACTCTACTCTATTTTAATATTCTTTAATGAAGTTATATCTGAGAAATAATATCTTTGACACCTTAAATCTTTAACCTTTTTTATAACTTTTACGATTTGATCTTCCTCTATGATGCTTTCATCCCTAACTATTGGATATTTAAAATATTCGCCCATTCTATTTGAATCTTGTTTTCTTTAGAAATCAACTAAAAACATATTTTTGTTTCCTTCCCTCATCGCTTCAGTAACACAGCCAACATAGTATTTGATTTTTGGACAAGTGAACTTAACTACTACGAAATTGTCTACTTCTATTGCAAGGTTAGTCTCACTAATGTCGCTTTGGTTTTGAACAAACATATTTTTATCATATTCATCCTGCATTTCTATAGCTTCTTCTTGATCACTCTCATTGTCACTTTCCCGTTCTTTTCGTTTTTTTTCGAGTTCTTCATCCTCACTTAAACCTTCTAGGGCTATTTCGGCCTCACTCTCAGATGTTGACATATCCATATCCTTTGAGGAAATGCCTTTGCCAGGAGCCACCTGCAATTTTCCCCCGTTTCTTCTTCGTGACGTCTTGAGTAACACTCAGTCTACTTTCATGAAGGAAGACCTTAAGGATGTTAGTCCAATGTTCCGCATTTGCGTCTTCGTTTTCATTTCTCTCGGAATCAGGTATCTTCCTGAGAACAACATCTGGTGAAAGCGGAACAATTCCACAAGCTCAGAAGCCAGACTTAATATTTGTTTCCATATTTTCGATGCCTTCGATGGCTTTCATTAAAAATGCAGGGAACTCCGATTCAAGAATGCAACCTTTGTTTTTTATTTTCCAATCAGCAAGAACAGATCGCCAAACTTTTTTAAAAGGTCCAAAAAAGACATGTCCAACGGTTGCAGCAGATGTGTTTTATTCGGTGGCAATAAAACAAAAGAAATATAATTTTGCTCGCAACACCATAAAACATGAATTGAAGTGTGAGCTGCCAAGTTGTCCCTATCAAGACCTTTCTTCCTGGAAGCTTCTTACAATAGGGTAGGAGAATCTTGTCAAACCAATCATCAAAAGTCGCTAAATCAAACCAGCCAGATTTGGTACGATTATATACAGTCCCAACAGGGCCTGCCTCTACCCAAGTTGGATACAAATGTACAGATTTGTAGACAATATATGGGTGCATTGAACTCGTTGGCAAAAGAATGGGACTTCAAACATGTAACTGCATTCGAGAATAGGGATGCGTATATACGAGACTCTTTTATAAGAGGGCTAAGCGATCCGAAAGTTCGACAAAGACTTTTGGAGAATACAACTCTTACTCTTGATCAAGCTTATTCTCAGGCAAGAGCGTTAGTCGGATTCATTCACTTCTGGCACGTCACCTATAAACTTGAATGTGTGATACGAAAATGAAATGAAAACGCTATCGAATCTCAACCTCAAGTTAATTCGGTGGCTTCAACTAGTAAGTGTTATTTTTGCGGAAGGTCTCAACATCCTCGTAATATTTGTCCCGCATGTGAAGCACTTTGCAGAAATTGTTACAAAAAGTGGTACTTCCGTAATGTCTGTGGCTCGTCTAAAAAAAGAGTAACTGTTAGCAGTTCACCTGTGGAAGAAGAAACATTGACAAATATTTGGAATAATTATTACTTAGCCGCTACAGGGCCTACTTGCTTAAATAAGAGTTTAATTTATGTAACTATCAATTCTCAACCTGCAACAGCCTTGGTCGATAGTGGCTCTTCTCTGAGTTTTTTAAATAAATCATGCCAAAGCATTGAAAATATATTTAATCCCTGAATATGGGAACATTTTGATGACATCTAGTTCTTTGGCATGCCAAATACGCAATAGCTGTGAAGTTGATATTTGGGAATATTTACAGAAATATTAAAATGTCAATATTACCAAAAGCGTGTGCCGACGTCATTATTGGACATGATATTTTGAAGCAACATGGAGCTCTATATGTGAATTTTGGAGGATCTAGACCGACTCTCACTATTTGTAACCTAGCGGCTGCTGAAGTACCATCACCTACATTCCCACAACACCTACATTCCCATCCTAGACACTTTTTGTCAAATCATTTCCGCACACTTCTGGGCTTCGCTGCTTCCAGAGATCGACCCCCGATTCACCCCAACACAGCACAACCCTCCAGTCACTTTCTGGCGAAAAGCCCACCCAATAACTCTCATTTCTAGACACTTCTAAATAAATTTTTCTAGTCACTTTAAAAATTTTCTTACTAGACACTTTTATACCCCAACTTATTTTCTCGGCCGAGCGCGCACCAAACCACCCAACACAGCTCTGAAGAGGAAACCTATCCTATACCAGGGCAGCAACAAGAAAAGGACATCAACCAAGAAAGCTCCAACCCACCCCAAACTCATTTACGAATCTCTCACTCTCTCTCTCTCTCTCTCTCTCTGAAGTACCAGTTTCATCACTGTTTAGGCACTTATCGCCTGATATGAAACCTATAGCGATAAAATCTCGAAGATTTTCAAATCAAGATCGCGACTGTACCTAAAATGAAATCCAACGAATGATATATGAAGGTATTATAGGGCGGAGCAACTCACCTTGGCGGGCGCAAGTGGTTGTCGTATCCGGAGAGAATAAAAAGAAGATAATGTGCATTGACTATTCACAAACAATAAATAAACTCACTTCATTAGATGCATATCCTCTACCAAGGATCGAGGTATAAGTAAATAAAGTAGCTCAATATACGGTGTTTAGTACTATCGACTTACAATCCGCCTACCATCAAATTCCCATACAGAACAGTGACAAACTTCATCAATTCCGGCGGATCCCATTTGGTGTTACGAATGGCGTTTCAAAGAGCTATCGACAGGATAATCTAAACTGAAAAGTTACATGGCACTTATTCCTATCTTGATGACGTAACCATTTGTGGAATCGATCAAACAGATCACGATCGAAATTTAGAACATTTTTTTCAGGTTGCAAAGCAATATAAACTAACTTAAATACTAAAAAAAGCAAATTCTAAATAACGCGCATCAAACTACTGGGATATGTTATTGAAAACAACACTACTACTCTTAATGCCATCAAACGAGTACTTGGGATGTTTGCGCATTATTCGAAATGGGTGCCACGATTTTCAGAACGGATTGTACCATTGGCTCACTGCATGACGTTTCCATTAAACGACAAAGCCAAAGAGGCATTTGAAGATCTTAAAACAGAGATTGCAGATTCAGCTGTCAAATGCATCGACGAATCATTGGAATTTGTAGTAGAAACTGATGCATCCGAAAACGCGATAGCTGCGACTCTTTCGCAACAAGGACGTTCAGTAGCATTTTTGTCCGAACTTTGTCTCCGTCGGAAAGATATCACTCTGCCATCGAGAAGGAAGATTACGCAATAATTGAATCACTAAGGAAATGGCGACATTTCTTACTGAATAGACAATTTAAGTTGATTACTGATCAACAATCAGTTCCGTTTATGTTCAATTTAAAACAAAGTAGCAAAATCAAAAACGAGAAAATTCTGCGATGGAGATTAGAATTATCCGAATATAAGTATGATATAATATATAGACCTGGCAAATTTAATTCTGTGGCAGACGCATTCACTAGAATTCACTGTAATCTATCAACTAACGGACAAACATTGGAATAATTACATACTACTCTCTGTCATCCTGGAGTTACTCGTTTATATCATTATGTTAGAAGTAAAAATTTGGCATTTTCAATAGATGAAATAAGAATAACAAATATGTGTCCGATATGCTGCGAATTGAAACCACGATTCGTCAAGTTATCAGGAAAATTGATAGAAGCGACAGCACCGTTTGGGAGGCTAAATATCGATTTTAAGGGACCTCTACCTTCCACATCACAGAATCGATATTTATAAGTGATCATTGACGAATATTCACGATTTTGCCTTCCCATGTTCTGATGTGTCAGCAGCGATGGTAATACAGAATTTACATAATATTTTTACTGTATTCGGAATACTATCCTACATACATTCTGATAGAGGCTCCTCTTTTCTATCTGATGAAGTTAAAAGATACTTAGATAAGTTTAACGTGGCGACCAGTCGCACTGCACCTTATAACCCTCAAGGAAATGGCCAAGTAGAGAGATATAATGGTACAATCTGGAAGACTATTATCTTGGCACTCAAGTCCCGTATGCTAAAGATCTCTCTCACTTAGCTCCTTATGGCGAAAGAAAAGAAGTGCCAACAGTTACGAATAGCGATCAAACTGAAGCAGATTCTCAAATACAAGGTGGCATCAATTACCCAGAATTTACTACCAAAGATATAATACAGTCTCTGAAATACCGCAACAACCTACAAATTTTAAAACGACTAGCACTGAAGCCCCAGTAATTGAGCTGAGAAAATCTAATAGAGAATGACGTATTCCAAGTCATTTACAAGATTTCGTCATTAATACTGAGGGGGGGGGGGGGAAATGTAGTATATTTGATAAGCTGGTAATTTACAGTTTAGCGTTTTTAACGGTTCTTGTGAACAAATACTTAGTTTTAATATTTGTCGCGAATGTTTCTTTACTTGACATAATCATTTACTACGTTGTCATTAATTATCTTGAATTATGTCGAATAATGTTCGTGTATTGAGAGTATAATTATTTCTGTACAGATCACCTTTATTGAATCGTAGGGAATAAATGAAACAATCTGTCCATGGACTTTTCCGGTGTCTTCATATTCACGTTAATTTTTACGGGATTTTCTGAAAATGTATTTATAGTTTATGAAACCTTTCTAGAATTTGATCGCCACTTTCTTAGTTCAAAATTTGTATGGAAATGTATAAAATAAACTGGTTTGGCGATTGTTATCGCTTCGACTTCGGTGTTTACTGAATCAAATAAATCATCTACGTAATGACTTCTTGTTATACATTCCACTGCTTTTTGGTATTCTGATAAGTATTTATTGGCATTTATATCCTTCACATACTGGGCACAACTTGATGAACTTGAGGCTCCAAAGGTCATAACCGTCATAACATAGGTTTCTCTAGGATTTTTAGGATTGCCATTCCGCCACACAAATCGTTGTCCTTGTTGGTCTTCTTGTATTATCTCAACTCGAAGAAACATTTCTTGGATATCAGCACAAAATTCAATTTTTCTTTTGCGGTAACGTAAAAGAACACCTAACAGAGATGCTAGTGGCTTCAGTAGCATAGAATTTAGAGATATACCTTGAACTGAAGCAGCTGTGTCCCAAACGATCTTAAGTTTGTCAGATTTATTTGGATTGAAAACTGGAAAGATGGACAGATACCATATTTTACGGCAAGTTTCGGATAGATCTTAATAAAGTTTATTTATGTATTTTATCTCGACAAACTCTTGTAATTGCTAATTCTGGATTGTATTTTATACGTTTCTCTATACATTCCAATCTTCTTATAGCCATGCCTTTACTATCAGGTAAGTTAATTTCTTCATATTTCCATAAAAACCCAATATTATATTTATTTCCATCCTTACTGAGTGTAGTTTCTTCTATGTTCTCAGCTCTCTGCTGTTCTTTGAAGAAAATATTTGATGGTTGTACTCCTAAACTGTCCACTGAAAAATACTCTTTCACAGCATCGTATAATATTTCATTACTTAGTCTTTCTTCACAACAGTCACAATGCTGTTTGATAAGATTGTGGGTAGTTGAGCAAAAACTGTCCATCCTAACCTACATTTTGTAGCTATAGGTTGTCTTTCATGACCTTTTTCACACGTATTGGTAATGTCAGTTCCGAGATATCTAGTCAAATAAGTGTTTGTGGAGTTGCATTCTTATAGGATTCGAACGGTAAATTTTTCAAATAAGAATATTTTTGCTTAAGTTCCTCCGTATTAAGTGATTGTTGAGGAAGGCTTAACGCAGTAACCGTCCGTGCTGGACGAAATTCAAATTGAGTGAATGAAAACGACGAGTACTCAGTGTGTATGTGTTTATTAATCTCCAGCTAAGCGCTTTCGGCTATAAAGCCATTATCAAAGCTGTCCTAAGACATTACAAAGTTTGTGAAATTTTGAAAAAAACAATTTGAAAAGTTGAACTTACGTCATTAAAAAAGAGATCCAAACAGGTGTCAAAACCATCCAGTTGATAAAAAAGAACAATGCAGAAAGTTAAAACATTGTTATGATGAAGTCATTAGATTGAAAACATTAAAAATACCTTGTTGAAAGGGTGTACAATTATAATTTACATGATGGAAATTCCCATTCTGAAATGTAAACTGAATGAAAACCGGTGACAAGTTTGACGTTAAAATTACGGTGGCTAATAAGCCAGCGTGCCGTAAAAACAAGTGTATGACAATACAACACATTTGTGGGATGAACATTGAATCAAACGCATGATTGAAAAGATGAAAAAACTCATATAGTGAACTGAAAGTTGTAGGAAACCCTGTATATTACTTTTATTTTTTAATTTGAAAATGAAGTTAAAAATGTGATAAAACAAAAAATTAAAAAAAATTGAAAAAACCCTATTCAAATTCCAATTCCCAACATTCATCTACTTTAAATGAATAGGAAAATCCCCTTCATCACTTGGTTGTATACTGAAATTGAATTAGGGGTTGGATCCACTCCCCAGCCAGTCAGGAACAAGCGTAGTAACCTAAACGTGTGAAATGCTAGGTAACATAAATTAAAAAACACTTAGTTGTAAACACATCCATGGAGGAGTTTACATAATCTAGTGACGAAGGTGGAAAAGTACGCTGGCAAGGTGAACCCAACAACTGATGGCCTCTCATATAAATTAGATGTTAATGGTATAGTGATTGTGACCTAATGACTTAAACTATGTCCCATAGGGTAGGACATAATTTGATAAGAGCTGCAAGATAAATAACTTGTTGATGAACCCAACTATGACCCACGGGAACAATGTGGTTAATAAATAGGTATGACAAACCTAGATCCATACTAGGCATGTACAGGAAGAAACGGGGTGGGGGTGAAAAGAGAAGAAAGAGATGGTGTGTTATATCAAACCTAGATCCATACTAGGCATGTATAGAAGAGAAGAAACTAGGTGAAACTATAAAGGGAAGAAAGGATGGCAGCCATGCCATGACTGTGACAAACCTAGATCCATACTAGAACCGTCACGAACCAGGCATGCGCAGTAGAAGAAAATGAGGAAAAGTGAAAAGGAGGGAGATTTGCTCGAATTTATAAGATAGCTTATATGCTTAACCAAACTATGACTCATACATAGCCTGGTGTCAGATGTACACTGTGGTAATCTGGTACTAGTTCCAAGAACAAACCCAGATCCATACTAGGAATGTCTCAGATAAGATCCATAGGGGGGGGGGTGGTTGTATTCCTATTATTATAAATTTGGTTATTTACTAGTGCGGCAAACTATGACCCATACATAGCTTGGTGACTAGCCACCAATGTGTTAAAGAGATGATGTAGAACTAACCGAAAGAATAAACCTAGACCCGTACTAGGCATATCCATGCATAGTTGAAGGAGTGGAAGGAAAATGTTTGTAGGTGTCTGAGACACAGTGTATAATGCAGTGAAAGATGTAGTGTAAATGTGAGAAGTGAAAAAGGTTGAGCAAACTTAGAAGAAAGAAGAAATAGAGGTAAAGAATGAATAGAAGATAGGAAAGACTCTTCCATCCGCCTTTTACGAATCAGCCGAGTGCTGGGCGAAATATTCTTGGACCGGATCGCCACGGTGAGAATGTAAGTCGAACGCCCTAGAGGACCACAAGGTTTTGAACAGAGGCTGAAATTTACAATTAAAATGTACTTGTGTATTGAGGCAGTGTTCTGAGTTAACATTCATTTCCCTGAGTATTTCTAGATCCTCAAGCAAGTCCATCTTTCTAAAGTTGTTCCTAGGAATGTTATGTAGGATTTTTGAGTTACGTGATGGAGAAAAGTTATGGTTATTGAACTTAATGTGGAAGCCGAAATTCGACGAAGTGGGTTTATTAAGATGTTCCTTAATTCTAGTACCCAAAGAACGAGTAGTCCTACCCACATAAGTAGATGGACAAGAATCACAAGTTAATTTGTAGATACCACTTCTATTAAGTTTATCAATAGGATCTTTGTTCTTAGAGAAAATTGTGGACATGGAAATTGAATTTTCCATATACAGAAAACCCATACAGACTGATCATCTTATTCCAATACATTCTAACCACCCCATTCAACACAAAATGTCTGCCATATCTTGTTATGTGTATAGGTTACTTAGGGTCCCTCTTTCTCAACATAATTTCAACGTAGAGCTTAATATCTTGAAACAGTTGGCATTGAACAATGGTTATTCTCCTCAAATTGTTGATAGTATGGTCACTAAGACAACAAGGAGGTTGAGAAGAAATTTGGCCTACTCTGAGGTTCACAACAACGATCAGACTCAGTATCGTGCGTTGACTTATTGTGGTGAAGTTGCAGATGAAATTTCAAAGATTATCACCAACAATCTTGAAGATTAGTGTTTTAAAATGAAACTCACGGTCTCTAGTTATTTCCACAATATAATAAAAGTTATTGAAAATTCTAGAAAATTGACAATTGTTTCGATAAATCAATATCAATTTTTTAGAATTTTCAATAACTTTTATTATATTGTGGAATTAACTAGAGACCGTGAGTTTCATTTAAAAACACTAAAATGAACATATTCCACGAAGTAAGGGTCGAGACGGTCAATCCCGAAGATGTTAAAATCTCCTTTAAATCTAAATGTTCCATTTCCACAATTTTCTCTAAGAACAAAGATCCTATTGATAAACTTAATAGAAGTGGTATCTACAAATTTACTTGTGATTCTTGTCCATCTACTTATGTGGGTAGGACTACTCGTTCTTTGGGTACTAGAATTAAGGAACATCTTAATAAACCCACTTCGTCGAATTTCGGCTTCCACATTAAGTTCAATAACCATAACTTTTCTCCATCACGTAACTCAAAAATCCTACATAACATTCCTAAGAACAACTTTAGAAAGATGGACGTGCTTGAGGATCTGGAAATACTCAGGGAAATGAATGTTAACTCAGAACACTGCCTCAATCCACAAGTACATCTTAATTGTAAATTTCAGCCTCTGTTCAAAAGCTTGTGGTCCTCTACGGCGTTCGACTTACATTCTCACCGCGGCGATCCGGTCCAAGAATATTTTCCCAGCACTCAGCTGATTCGTAAAAGGCGAATGAAAGAGTCTTTCCTATCTTCTATTCATTCTTTACCTCTATTTCTTCTTTCTTCTAAGTTTTCTCAACCTTTTTCACTTCTCACATTTACACTACATCTTTCACTGCATTATACACTGTGTCTCAGACACCTAGAAAAACTTTCCTTCCACTCCTATAACTATGCATGGATATGCCTAGTACGGGTCTAGGTTTATTCTTTCGGTTAGTTCTACATCATCTCTTTAACACATTGGTGGCTAGTCACCAAGCTATGTATGAGTCATAGTTCGCCGCACTAGTAAATAACCAAATTTATAATAATAGGAATACAACCCCCCCCTATGGATCTTATCTGAGACATTCCTAGTATGGATCTGGGTTTGTTCTTGGAACTAGTACCAGATTACCAAAGTGTACATCTGACACCAGGCTATGTATGGGTCATAGTTTGGTTAAGCATATAAGCTATCTTATAAATTTGAGCAAATCACCCTCCTTTTCACTTTTCCTTATTTTCCTCTTCTCCTGCGCATGCCTGGTTCGTGACGGTTCTAGTATGGATCTAGGTTTGTCACAGTCATGGCATGGCTGCCATCCTTTATTCCCTTTATAATTTCACCTCGTTTCTTCTCTTCTATACATGCCTAGTATGGATCTAGGTTTGTTATAACACACTATCTCTTTCTTCTCTTTACACCCCCACCCCGTTTCTTCCTGTACATGCCTAGTATGGATCTAGGTTTGTCATATCTATTTCTCAACCACATTGTTCCCGTGTAACCCAGCTATGTATGGGTCATAGTTGGGTTCATCAACAAGTTATTTATCTTGCAGCTCTTATCAAATTATGTCCTACCCTTTCACTCTTAACATACTCCTATGAATTCTTCTCTTCTTGTACATGCCTAGTATGGGTCTAGGTTTGTAACAACTAACCTAAATTTGATAATCACATTGTGTTCTTGACGTCGGGCTATGTATGGGACATAGTTTGGCTCATTAGTTCACAATCACTATACCATTAACATCTAATTTATATGGGAGGCCATCAGTTGCTGGGTTCACCTTGCCAGCGTACTTTTCCACCTTCGTCACTAGATTATGTAAACTCCTCCATGGATGTGTTTACAACTAAGTGTTTTTTAATTTATGTTACCTAGCATTTCACACGTTTAGGTTACTACGCTTGTTCCTGACTGGCTGGGGAGTGGATCCAACCCCTAATTCAATTTCAGTATACAACCAAGTGATGAAGGGGATTTTCCTATTCATCTAAAGTAGATGAATGTTGGGAATTGGAATTTGAATAGAGTTTTTACAATTTTTTTAATTTTTTGTTTTATCACATCTTTAACTTCATTTTCAAATTTAAAAATAAAAGTAATATACAGGGTTTCCTACAACTTACTGCACTATATGAACTTTTTCATCTTTTCAATCACACAAATATGTTGTATTGTCATACACTTGTTTTTACGGCACGCTGGCTTATTAGCCACCGTAATTTTAACGTCAAACTTGTCACCGGTTTTCATTCAGTTTACATTTCAGAATGGGAATTTCCATCATGTAAATTATATTTGTACACCCTTTCAACAGGGTATTTTTAATGTTTTTAATCTAATTACTTCATCATAACAATGTTTTAACTTTGTGCATTGTTCTTTTTTATCAACTGGATGGTTTTGACACCTGTTTGGATCTCTTTTTTAATGACGTAAGTTCAACTTTTTAAATTGTTTTTTTCAAAATTTCACAAACTTTGTAATTTCTTAGGACAGCTTTGATAATGGCTTTATAACCGAAAGCGCTTAGCTGGAGATTAATAAACACATACACACTGAGTACTCGTCGTTTTCATTCACTCAATTTACATCTAGTGTGTACACCATATCCACAGAGAGTTCTGAAATTCAAATTGTTTTGACCCTTTAAAATCCCCTGCAATAGATAATCAAACCCTCTTTGAATTATTCTCCAAACGCTTTTGATGTCCTGTCCATCGGAGGCATAATTTTTCTTGGTTCTCCTGTAAATTCAACTCCTTAGATATATTTTCATTCAATAAGGTGACCGAAGACCTTTCATCTAAGAAGGCAAAGGTTTTTACTATTTTGTCTCCATTCTTTAAAATCACAAGTGATATTCTGAAATGGATACATTGGGATGTTACTTGAGTCATAGTAATTTCTGAAGACACTGGCTTGGCTCGGGACTGGTAGATTTTTGAGGAGTTTGAGTTTTTGGATTAATATCAATATTCTTAGGGAGGAGGGAATGATGCTTGCTCTTGCATTGATTTATGTTACACTTAACTGGATACTTGCATGGAAATATGTGTCTTATCCAGCATACCCTACATAATTTCATTATCTTAATTACTTTCCATTTTTCAGATACTGGATAATTTTGGAATTATTTGCATACTGCAACCTGCATACACTTTCCTTTGCATATTTTGCATACCAATGTCCTTATCATACGATCCTCTATGATTAAATTGTTTCTTTCGATCTGGTATAACAAGGGAAGGTTAAGCGGTGCGTAGATTCGTAGCAGTATTGTACACCCAATCAGTAAATTCAAAGACCCTTGAACTTTTTTAACGAACTGTGGTGCAAGGCCCAATTTACTTTCACTGGCGATGGAAGCTTTTGTATCAATTCATGCATCAATATTGGGTTGTTCAAGTAATCGTTCAATTTAGCTGCTTCGAAGGAAACATAGATTTTTTACTGCTAAAGAATATTCAACCAGTGTCTCAAGTTTTTTCATTCTTGGTGGTGGTTGACGTCTAATCGCATTAATAGGTATTTCTATGATTTGTTTCATACTACCATAAAGAATCTTCAACGTAGATATTATCTGAGGTACGCATTTAGGTTCTATAAGAAAACTGGCAACAGCTATCCTTGCAGATCCTCTACTCCTTTTCTGTAGTCTGAGTAAGTTTTCATTATTATGAAAGCCGCAAGTTGTTGTCGATCTGTTATAACAACTTATGAATAACGGCCAATCAGAAGGATTACCGTTGAAGATTGGGAGCTCATTTGGAGTAGTTTTTCTGGCGGAATATTGTTGCAGAGTCAATGTGTTATAATTAAATGTATCATTAAAAAGTAATTGATCATTTATTTGTGAAGATCCGGTAGCATGTTTAGCTGCATTTGGTACATTGTAAATAGTTATGCGAACATTAGACGTATGTTCTTTATTGCCATATTTTCGGTCCAAGCATTTATCAATCTGTAATAAGAGCATTTTATTATTTACCGGATCGCAAAGTTTTATTCCTTCGTCACCGACTTCTTGACTATCATTAGATTCTTCTACATCTAGTAATAGTAATATTAGTAGTAGTAATCAAATTCCTCAAATACAATAATATAACTAATCTTATAAAATTCTAATAAAATATTATTTACGGTTGCCTCTATCGTTTCAATCTTTCGAATGACAATTTTTTTCTGACATCCTGTCAAAATTTAGTCTGGACGTGGTATTTATACTTCTTCGATAGAGACAACTTAAAGTCTTACAGTATAAATTGACGTATTT
Organism: Galeruca laticollis; assembly: GCA_963921935.1. Lineage (NCBI taxonomy): Eukaryota > Metazoa > Arthropoda > Insecta > Coleoptera > Chrysomelidae > Galeruca > Galeruca laticollis. The sequence goes on along the minus strand of OY998176.1, from coordinate 84,547,667 downwards.
TACAATATGAAATAATATAAAACAATAAATTTACAATTGCATTTAAAACAGTTAGTTAACGTACTACTCTTCACAATAACATTGCTACCTACGTGTCAAACAAAACCCTAGGTATATTCCCATCTCATGATTATCTTCATTGGTACTGTGTACATCCACCAATCTATGACACATGCCAATCAAAGTGTGAACCAAACGTACAATCAATGATAGATATTTGAAAAATTCTTATGCCCTCCACTCTAGACTTTACTGAAGTAGTTTTTGAATTAGTAATGAATAACAATTAAATCTCCCATACATCTATCGACGACTGGAGTAGGTGTCATTGTCTAATTTGTCATCTCCGACTGTTTCCTCTAATCATATATATATTCTTTGGTCTAGTGTCGTCCATGACATTTATACACTGATATTTCAATCAATTAATTTACTTTTTGTATATAATATTGCTATATATTTTTTTCTGCTCCACAATGTCGGAGGAAAAACTCGATACACCAAATGAGCAAGAAAGTTTGCCGGAAGGTGAGAAACCTGAAGAAGAATATTCCGAATTTATAACTGAGAATCCCGAACCCTTGCCTAATGGCGATTTCTTTGAAGACGATGAACCATTAATAAATAAGGTTGACGGAGAAATAGTTGAAGAAGAATTAGAGGGTACACCCGTTGATATATTAGAAAAAGAAGAAAAAATCCCCGAAGTGTCTGAAAAAGTGGATCAACCAGAAGTGGATCAACCAGAAGTGGATCAACCAGAAGTAGATCAACCAGAAGTGGATCAACCAGAAGATACTCCTAAATCCGACAGAAGAGTAACGATAGTGGACGTTAAAACGAGTAAAAGTATTACTAATAGAAAAAGTATTTCTTTTCGTCAATCAGAGTCTACTGAACAAAAAGGTGAGAAAATGTTCAGAAGTAGTGTCAACTACGACGCGTTTCCCAGATTGGGAACTGATACCATAAGGAGAGTTAGTGGTGACTTTCAAGAAAGTAGCTTTGTCGCTAATAAAAATGCATGGCTCAGTCTTTTAGAATATCCAGAAGTTGATGAGCCAGAAGAAGAAGAAAAAGAAGAAATAGAGGATGCATCAACAAGAAAAGAAGAGGTAGAAGAGCAGATATCTAGATACTTATATTACGAAAAACATGCGAAACTTAAACAGGAAATTTCAGCACGTACAGTAGAAAATCACATTCTCCAAAGAAAAATCGCCATTTATTTCAGAAGAAAAAATATGGATTACTCTTGGAAAGATTCTGGACGTGCGTTCGAAAACAAAAACCATTACCACCAGCGTTTAGAAGAATACTCACGCATCATTAAACATGACACTTCCAAGCGAACCACTATAGATATGCAAATAAAAACTCTTAGAGAAGCAATAGAATACAGGAGCAGATTTTTGAAAGAAGCATTTAATGATTTTCATAAAAAAGAAAAAGATGTAGGCCTTGGTCTAATCTATACCAAAACAGGTACTGAAATTCCGGAAAAACTCGTCCTACACTACCTCAATCGACAAAAATCAACCATGGAAAAATTAACTTCTATGAGATTAATATTTTTAAAACTGAAAAGAATGGTTGCGGAAAAAGAAGCAGCAATACTATCTATAAATACAATAGACGAAGATCACCACTTACACGATTTCGAAAAATTGAGAGACGACAATAAAATATACGCTGACAAAATTGAAGAGAAAGTAACAGAACTGACTGCATTGAGATATAGAAATAACGACACCATACAAATCCTTGCTCACCTCAAAGAGAAAATAGCAGCTTTTGAAACTGACATATTGGACTTAAAAGATGTACTGATCGGTGTCAATTCTAGAGTGGAAAAGATCAGATCGTATCTAATGAAATCAAAAAAAGAAAGAGATGCATATCGTGCAATGTACGTTAAATTGCAAGAAGAATCAGGTCTATTAACAGAAAGAGTATTACTTAAGGATATGGAGCGTTCCATGCAAGAAGTGAATGTGCTGAAAGCAGAACTGTATAGTTTAAAGACCGAATGCAGTTCTAATATTAAGAAAACCAGACGCATACGTAAATTAATCGAAGAACATTTGGACTCGTCTACAAAGAAGACAGTACAGAGAGATACCAAACGTAGAAGAAGTTTCCGGACAAGACTTAGTAAAGAAGAACCAACTACTTTTATTCCCTTTTTACCGAAAGGTGTGATGGATCATCATTTTTTAGAACAATTTCGACCCACCGTAACTAGAATTAACTTAAATAGGAAAAATTAGTCACGTAGTGAGTGAAAAGCGTTTCCATCTACATAAAATACGATGTAGTTGTTAGTTTTTAAGTAAAATAAATGATCGATTCATTGAATTTCTCGAAATATTATTGGAGAGGTACAAAACAAAATAAAATACTAAACTAACATTACGACAGGGTTAGTGTTCCGACACGTCCTGAAGTTGCGAATTACTGTACATTCCATAGCCTGATATCTCTATACTGTTTGTACCGGGTGGTTCAATAAGGATAACGAAGTACTATATCTGGTCAAGGAAATTGACCAAGAAAAATTGGTGGAAATAATTTTTAAGTTAAAATGCTGTCGCTAGGGGATGGTTACATATAAATATAATAATAATAAAATACACCCGACCGTAAGACATTTCTTGTCAACCATCATGAAAACTTGGAGGACAAATATACATCTAACAACAGATAAAGGACACATAAAAACTGATAAAATAAAAGTAAAAACAGGAATCTTTCAAGGGGATTCATTTAGCATCCTATTGTTCTGCCTCTGCCTAAACCCACTTTCGAATACATTGAAGAACACAAACTACGGCTTCCAGAACAAACATCAAAACAAAGTAAAACGCACAATCAACCATATACTATATATGGATGACATCAAAATATATGCACCAACACAAACACAAATGAGAGGCCTATTTAGAATTATAGAAGAAATAACAACAGACATGAGAATGCAATTTGGAATTGACAAATGCAAAATCCTACACATAGAACACGGTAAATGGAAGGATGAAAGCAACACAGAAACCCTTAACAATGAAATAATAGCCAACATGCAATTCGACGAAACATACAAGTACCTAGGGCTTCAACAAAGTACAAAACTGGACCACACAACAATAAAGAAGCAATTAACCGAAGAATATAAAAAGCGACTAACGCTTATCCTCAACTCCATATTAAATGCGAAGCACCTCTTCAAAGCTATTAACACGTTCGCTATTCCATTACTTACATATTCCTTCGGAATAATTAAATGGTCGACAACCGACCTGGAAAACATAAATATACTCACGAGATAGGAATTGACAAAACATAGGAAATTACACCCAAATTCATGTAAAGAGAGACTTACAATAACCAGCAAAGAAGGAGGTAGAGGATTAATAGATATCCACATGCTCCACGCAAATCAAATACACACTCTGAAAACATATTTTCACAATAAAACCACCTCATCGCATAGAGCAGTCACACAAGCAGACAAAGGATTCACACCACTAAATCCCTCACAATCTGAGCCACAGCCAAAACAGACACCCACATAACAAGATAAAATAGAACAATGGGCACAGAAAAAGCTACACGGAAAACACTTATACATTATGAACAACCAACATATCAATAAACAAGACACCTATAAATGGATACAAAAAGGAAAACTTCAACCGGAAACAGAGGACTTCATATTCGCCATACAGGACCAAGTAATAGCCATCAAAAACTATTAAAAACATATAATGAAGATAACAGCAATAGACGACCGATGCAGAAAATGTAATCAACACCAAGAAACAATAGAACACATAATAGGAGGTTGCAAAATACTAGTAGGTACCGTATATTCAGAAAGACATAACATAGCAGCAAAAATAATACACCAATCACTAGCATCTAAATGTAACCTGATAACAAGCGAAGTATCTTACTACAACTACACACCAGACGGCATACTAGGAAATAATAGGTTTAAGCTATATTACGACATAACCATACACACAGATAAAACAATACCATGCAATAGACCAGACATCACGCTATTAGATAAAATTTATAGAATCACTTATTTAATAGATATAGCTATACCCACGATAACAACATAACAAAAAAATATACCGAGAAAATAGACAAGTATACACCTTTGGCAATAGAAATGAAAAGAATCTGGAAACAAATACAAGTGAAAATTATACCTTTCATAATATCTGCAACAGGAATTACACACAAGGGATTTACCCAGCATCTTATAGAGCTTCAACTGGACACATGAAAACATACAGAAAGCTGTAATACTGAAAACATGTAAAATAACCCGAACATTCCTCAGAATAACATAGTAACATTTGAACCGCTGGGTAGACTTGGTACACACCCGTCTACCTAGAAAGAAGTCGATCGAAAACCGAGAAAAGGATTACCCATAATAATAATAATAATAATAATAATAATAATAATAATAATAATAATAATAATAATAATAATAATGATAATAATAATGATAATAATAATAATAATAATAATTATAATAATAATAATATTAATAATAATAATAACTACTCCTAGGAGCTGTAATACCTTGTCGTTGGTGGAGTGGCTTTCTCCCTCCTCGAGCCACATGGATGGGAAGGGAGGAGTGAAACTAAAAAACAGCTCTGAAGTGGTCAGTGGGGCTATCTATGCCGATATGATAGCACCAACAAATGCCAGTACAAGATCCAACATGCCCAAGTTACATCCGAACACACTGGCAAGTCCTGACCAGATATGGGGGACTAGCGGCGAGTTACCGGCGCCGAAAAACCGGGACCCTCGACTATGGTATGGTAACCCAGACAGAAGAGTCCCACCTGGGAGAATTATCACTTTATGGTATCACTCTGTGGTAATTCACATGACTGGCGAACGCGCGGAACCTAGCTCTCATATGCTAAGCTGTCAAGCGACCCGTGGCGAGAGCTGAAATGCACCTGGGTGTTATCAGATGTCACGAACGAAGCCAACTAATGAAGCCCTATTTAGTATACCATGAAATTTTTACGATTAATGGTACGGCAGGGCACTGCTGTCGAGAGATCACCCATCCACCCTGCGAGCTTAGCTCAAACCCACCCATATATAACAATGGAGAATAGAACAATATATGAAGTCTCGGACGAGCAACGTCAAGGACGGGGACGTCGCGGGAATCGTACGCCCACCCCTATGTACTCCGACCCTATGCAAGAAATTGGACTAACGCAATCACCTAAAGGACCTACTAAACCAGCTGAAAGTGATTCATTGGATTTACCAACGACCACCAAAGCTGGCAAACAGCGACAGCGTATGACATGGACACCGAAAATGAACAAACACGTCATACGCTGCTACTTCAAAGCTACACGATTAAACGCAGACTTTACAGGATACCGTACATTCCTATACCAATACTTTACAAAAAAATTCCCACAAATACAGCATCTCACAGAACAAAGAATAAGCGACCAATACCGAGCTATAATCAGAAATAAACGACTTTCAGATTTTGAAATTGACATTATAAGAAATAAAGTTGCTACCGAATTAAACCAAACCCCCAACCAAATACAAACACTACCACAAGTACCTACAGAAACCACAGTCACAGACCACCTTACTGGTCCAATGCCAACAATAACAGCACACCTCAGTCCCCCACAAAATACTAACCAGAATGGAGCCGTCGCCCCACCCCAAAACACAGTTAAAAATATCATAGATAACCTCATCGCTAACAAAATTAAATGGACTGACACAAACCCAAGCACTCGTCTCAGACTGCCACGCCTCAAAACAAATAAAACTACCCCCACTATCATAGCACAAGTCAATAACGCACTTTCTCACCTTATTCCCGAAGTAAACAACATGACGGAACTTCATACCCTTCTATAATGTGCAGCAACAGTAACACTCAAACTACATGACCATGAACCGAAACTACGAACAACCGAAATAAACAACAAACCCCCAACTGACAACGCAGACTTGAACAAAATATAACAAAACTTTGACAAACACTTCGATTATTAACTCAACTCTCATCTGGAAAACGAACATCAAACATTTTAAATAAACTCAAGAAAGTAGATACCAATATAGGACAACTCTACCAACAAGAGCTGATCTCCAAACTTGACGACTTTTAACAACGACTAGCCGTATACACAGGACGCCTAAAACGATACAAAGACAGCAACCTAAAGAAAACCCAAAATATTATGTTCAACCAAAACGAGAAAAAAATTTTACGCCCAACTGGACAACACCGAAATGAAAGACAATAACATACCAACAAGAGAGCAAATTACCAACTTCTGGCAATCAATCTGGTCCAACCCAGTGAATCCCAACCCTAATACCAATTGGATCACTGACCTGGAAGAGAGACACAGCTACATAGAAACACAAAACAATAATATCATATCGACAGGAAAAGTTCAATCTGCAATAAAAAAATCACATAACTGGAAACCTCCCGGCCCTGATGGGATACAAAACTACTGGCTAAAAGCATTCACCGTGCTACATAACAAACTCACTGAACTAATCACATACATCATCCTAAACCCTTCAGAACTCCCCACCTTTCTGACAAGAGGCATCACATTCATCAAACCTAAAAATAACGACACCCTAAATCCAGCCAATTATAGACCAATTACCTGCCTTCCTACCTTATACAAAATAATAACATCCATCAAAACGCAACTCATACAAAAACACCTCGACACTAACCAAATCTTAACACCAGAACAGAAAGGATGCAGAAAACACAGCCAAGGCTGCAAAGAGCGGCTCATTATAGACTCAGTCATACACCAATAAGCCATACAGAATAAACGCAACTTCTTCATCACATACATAGACTACAAAAAGCCTCCGACAAAGTAGCGCACAGCAAAACTGGTGCACTAACATTCACATACAAACAGCAACCACCAAACTAACATCCGATGCAATACCAGTCAATAGAGGCATCTTTCAAGGGGATTCCTTGAGTGCCCTCTGGTTCTGTCTATGCCTCAACCCAATTTCACAAGCCCTCTCTAACACAAGCTGCTGTTTCCAACTCAAATACAACCAGAACAATAATTATAAAGTCAACCATCTGTTTTACATGGACGATATAAAACTATACACATCTACTAGAAATCAAATGGACTCCCTCATCAAAATCACAGAATCAATATATAGACATATAAAGCGAATTCGAACTTGACAAGTGCAAAACCAATAGTATAGAACGAGGTAAATGGACAAACACTAATGGAGCAGTCACAACAACTAGCAAAATAGAGCACATGGACGAAGTAAACTCATACAAATATCTAGGATTCGACCAGACAATTAAACTAAACCACACCGAGCTCAAACAAAAACTCACTCAGAAATTCACTTCAAGACTCACCCAACTACTTAAAAGCAAACTCAACTCAAAAAATCTCACAAAAGCTATAAACTCTTATGCAGTTTCATTACTGACATACTCATTTGGAGTTTTAAAATGGACACACACAGACCTAGACAACATAAATAGGACCATCAGGACGAAACTCACCAAACACGACATGCACCACAAGAACGCTTACATTGAAAGAATCACTCTCCCCCGCTCTGAAAGAGGGAGAGGTATTTTAGATATGCACTCACTTCATAACTCACAAATCACGAGCCTCAGGACCTACTTCTACAAAAAAGCTTCACAAAGCTCTCTTCTCTTGGCAATCACAAAAGCCGATAAAAAATACACCCCACTGGACCTCTGCAACACAAACTTAAGTTTAAATGACGAACCAACCATACACAACTAAAAAGTTAACATATGGTTAGGGAAAGAAATACACGGACGTTACTACAACCACTCTAAAAATACAAACATTGACCAAACACACTCCCACACATGGCTACATAAAGGAAACCTTTTCCCCGAAACAGAAGGATTCATGTTGGCAATCCAAGACGGTATAATCAACACACGCGCATACAGTAAATTTATAATTAAGCATAATCCGACAGTAACGGACGATAAATGCCGACGATGCCACAACGTACGAGAAACTATTGAACATATAACTAATAGCTGTAGCACACTAGCACCCACCAAATACCTAAATAGACACAACGCCGCCGCAAAAATTATACACCAAAGCATTGCTATTGAACATTCACTGTTAAACCAAGATACGCCTTACTACACATACACACCATCTGACATACTTGAAAACGCAGACCACAAACTATATTGAGATAAAACTCTCCAATCTGACAAACCCCTTTCATGCAATAGATACGATATAACGTTCACAGACAAGAAGAAAAAACACACATACCTAATAGACATATCAATACCAAACGACCACAACGTACCATCTAAATATTCGGAAAAAATTCAAAAGTATATTCTACTCGCCATAGAGCTTGAAAGAATATGGAAACGAAAAACGGTCACTGTCATACCAATCATCATTTCATCAACAGGCCTTACTGACACATCCTTCATCAGACACCTATCAGAACTCAACCTACCTGCAACTATACACAACCAAACACAGAAAGCCGTATATGCAACATCGTTAGATCATTCCTCCGACATCAATAGAGTTCACCTATACTTGGTCTCCACCCGTATAGGCAGAACACACCAGGACAAACCTGTGCTTCAGTTCCATAATAATAATAATTCATGGTTATCAGATAGAGTAGGTATAGAATATTCGAATATTCGATCCATATCTACAAAGCAAGAGGATTTTACCTTCTTTGAAAAATCTCATCCTGCTTCAGGCTACCAAATCCTACCGCGTGAAGAATTATTTGCGATAAATATTATAAAATTTTTCCCATTCTCCAATTCAATTATCATCTTCCATTTGTTATAAAATCCTTAATCGGTTCACAGGTTATTTTCTAATTTTGAACTAAAATTTAACATTCATATATGATGAAATAACAAAAAAACCAACAGGATAGAATCAAGTTTGCGTACAGATTTATGATTCCTCTACGCTTTTATAGCATTTTAATAATGTAAATACACCCTAATTGTTATTAGAGGGATTATTACAACCACTAATCGTAAAAATCCACTTAATATCTATTAGAACGACAGGACATATGTTCCTTTATTTACGATACCATTACTTGGCCAAATAGTAAAGCAGGGAAAATGGAAGGGTAGCAACGTAACCTGCACTTATCAACTGCCAATCATGCGTCAATCAATTGAATTTTCTGAGTCCGGTTTATTTACTTAATTTGGTAATAAATACCATCGTATAATAGAATTCATTGCATTCGTTATGTATAGTTTACGATATTTTTCTGCAATCCACTCGAAAATAACATTTCCATATCATCATCACTTGAACTGTCTGCATCAGAATTTGGTGGTGGTAGTAAAGCGATAATTTTTTTGGACCTTGACGATGTTCCAAACTAAAAAGAAAATTAATTGTATCCTTAGTTTATTACTTTCTACAGATTTAACATCGTTTTTAGTTTAGTTATTGTTATTCTAAACAGGATACAGAACAAATTAATCTTATGTCACTTAGTTATTGGTATTGTTGACTATAGGATACAAAACAATTTAAGTTTATTTTACTTAGTTAATTGGCATTGCAGAGTGGAGGATACAAACAATAAACACCCATTTCTTATAACTCTTAGCGATGAATCTTTCAAAACACATTCAAATTATTATACAGGTTGACAAATTAATTTTGGCAGTCGGAAGCTTGGTAACTTCTGATGCGCCGTAGCAAAGACGTATGCAGATTGCAAGAGTTCACTTCGCTGGCAGAATTAGTAATCGACAGTACAGTTCAGAGAAAAGTGTGATTACCGGGGTTGTACAATACTAACTTGTTATGGCGACTCCAGAAAGTAAAGTTGTTCATAAAAAGTTGAGTGAGCAGCATAATTATGAACGTTTTAAATTTGATGACCGCAGAGGCAAACAATGGCATGTCGACAATTCCATTAACAAGGTAAGTTTTAATTATTGCAATAAAAATTTTAAACCAAAGTAATTATTTAACAAATTTACAGTCGATAGTGAATTTTTTGAATCGATTTTCGTACATAAATTTTTTATTTGTTAAACGATTTAAAAAAGTGACGTTATGGTGAGCCAATAGTATATTGTACAATGACATACATTTCCCACGAGTAGGCATATGCAATTTCATATAGGGGAGAACCGGGCAAAGTGGATAAGTTAAGACCAAATATCCAGTACTACCTAACTAAAGGAAATAAAAAAAAATATAGCAAATGTTGACAGTAGGGATTGCTTTATTAAAATAAAATACAAAAATGCGGGTTTTTATAGGTTAGTAACACACGCGAACACTTAAACTAAAATAGAACATTTTATTCACTTTGCCCGATGATCTGGGCAAAGCGAATAGTTGGTTAGGGTAAAGTGAATAAAATGAAACAATCAACTATTTAATTGCAGTCATCACACCTGTACTGCCCAGTACCTTCGTAGGATGTACACTGCTCATGGGCCCATTGCTGACAAAAACTGCACCGGATCCAGTCTTCTGTTGGGTTTCCAATAAACTCAATCTATTTTTGGCACAGAAAATACACAAAGTCTCTTGAATATTTTCCTTTCTTTGGGATTTTTTCTTTCTTGACTCTTTTGTCGGTCAATATTGGTTGAGCCGTGGTATTTAAGTATTTTTCCTTTCGTTCCTCTTTTATAGGAGTGCTTGTTAGTACTTCTGATTTTTGCGTTTTTCATTTACGGGTCCCAGATGATCTTACTACTTTTGGCAAAGGTCTAACATCTCGAGGACTGTAGGTTGGTTTCACGTCAGACAAAGATTGCATTCTCTCCACAATATTCGATGTACTACTAGAAATAGATATTGATGACAACATTGTACTTTTTGGTGGAGTTCTATGTTCCGGTTGGTTTGACTCTGGTAGTACCACTACTTCCACAGCTGGTTCATTGATAATTTCACCTTAATTATCTTCTATTTCCATCACTTGATTTTCAGTAGGCAATAAATTGAGGTATGGGATCTCCGTTTCTGCTACTTGTTCTTCAACAGTTTCACATGGAGTACTTGGAAGTGCATCCTCATATGTGACCGATGCTGGTAGGTAGTCTTCATCTCCAAACGTATGCTCATTAGTTGGCCAAATACCAGGAGATCTAAACCCATTTACTGCATTTTGGGAAGTGGCACTTTTTAAATGGGCCGGACTGAATACTTTTGCAATATCATATTGATTAACAACTCTCCCTGGATGCGATTTTTGAAATACATTAATTTCTTGTTGAGTGGTCCATAGACTGCTTTGTCAAGTGGTTGCATCTTGTGTGTAGTATGTGTTGCAAATGATACAAATATGACGTTGTTCTTGGACGCAAAATCGAGAGCTGGATAAAATTTATGAGATTCGTAACTATCCAGTAAGAGAATATCTTTTTTTTTCTTGAGTTGGCCGACCTTGGTCCACAAAATACTTTAGCCAGTCAAGAAAAACTTCCCCATTTATCCACTCTGTTGGTGTACAAGTGGCTTGAGTTTCTGGGGGAGCAACATCTAACAACCTTTCCTGCATTCGTTTGCGAGCAAAAATTATAAAAGGGGGTATGAATGAACCTGCAGCATTGCAGCAACAAACAACAGTGGTTAGTTTAACACGTTCTGTGCTTGATATCACGCCCACTTGTTTCTTCCCTTTGACAGAATTTTTTGAGGTCTATTAGTGGTCGTTATTATGCCAGTTTCGTCCACATTATATAGACGAGTTCCGTCTATGTCATACTTTTTAACTTCATCTGACAGGTTTTTATAAAATCTCTCATCTTGGGTTCGATTAAAACCTCGTGCTCTGCCCACACTTGTTGGTTCTGGTGTTCTCAAAGTGATCTCTTGATTTCTCCTCAAAAATCCAGTCAGCTATTCATTTCCTACATTCGCATTTTGATCCCAACTTTTAGGGTAAGTTAATTGGTTTTTGTTTGCATATTCGTATACAACTCCTTTAAAATCATCTCTAGTCAAACAAAAAAAAGATTATGAAGATCCTTTAAGTATTGCAATAGTTCTTTCTCCTGTTTATTATTAAAAACGGTTCGGAATCTACCCAACTGATTGGAGGTTGAACCGGATTTCATATGCTTAAATAATGTTGCATACGGTATATTATAAGTTTGGACCACTGAATTCATGGACGTCCCTGTTAAACATTCTCTCATCGCTTGCCTCATTGTTTCCGCTGTCCACTGAGCTTGTTGCGTCCTTCTTTTATATTTGTACACCATCTGGAATATAAAGTCCACTAAGTAGGTACCTACATTACTATAAGACTGTTATGTTCGGGTAAAGTGAATAATTATTCGCTTTGCCCGGAGGTGACAAGTTCAAATCAAAGTGAACTAAGCAGAGAAAAAATAAGAAATATTTAAATGTTTTGATTAAGAACGACGGTCAACATGCGTAATTATTGTAAAAACCTACATTGCAATCAATATCTTCATATTAATGTAAAAAAAGTTCGTTAAACTAACCTTCAAATATTTTTATTATTCACGTGGTTACACAAACAGTCGTAAAGCTACTGAACGGTCGATAACTTCTCACAGATAAATGCTGTCTCAAACTAAGCGTGGGTATATGGTTGTCTTGGTATTATTGCGGAATTCGGGACATCACGTGTTTGGGCGTGGAAGGAATTATTCGCTTTGCCCGGCATATTCACTTTGCCCGGTCCTCCCCTACCTACGAGTTGGAAATGGGTCATTTCATGCAAATTGTACACTATACTTTTTCTACGATAATCTGAGTCATAAACAAATCTATGATATTTTTCATAACAATTTTTATTATTAACATTACTGCCGTCATTGTTGCATGGTTTGGAGAATTTTTTCTCTGAAATTATTAAGTCGGGTTCTTAACACTGAACGAACCATATGTTTTTTTCATTTTGTATATGTACCTACCTACGTCGTGAAACAAATAACGTTCAAAAATTTCAAATTTTCATAACTCGGAAATAAAAATACTGTATGCAGAAAAAATCGTTATAATTCACCTGCGGAAAAAGTTATCAACGATCGAGTCTCTTTAAAGAAAATATCACCTCCTGCATCTACCAGGATAGTGAGCGATGTTCTTCTAAACCAATGGCTAGTTTACATATCGGGATCAGCATGTCAATATCAAATTATCCTCACTATCGCTACCCATTTTCGATTATTATTATTATTCTTTTTTGCAATTCCGCTACTAAAGTGGTCACTTTACTCTCACATGTTTGAAGCTAAAGTGTCACTTTTAGACCCAAGGATATAAAGTGACAGTTAAAATCCGAAGTGATTTAAAGTACAAATAAAACCGTACATCCGCGATGCATTTTAGAAAGTCCGTCCTTGATGCCCAGCCAAGCTTCGTAAAAGTCCCTCCTCGATGCCCAGCCAAGTTAAGTAAAAGTCCATCCTAAGTAGTATTTATTTAGTGTTTTTAAATGAAACTCAAGGTCTCTAGTTAATTCCACAATATAATACAAGTTATTGAAAATTCTAAAAAATTGACAATTGTTTCGATAAATCAATATCATCGTCAGAATGACAGAAGTTACATTTCATTTTATGCCTACCTGATGTTTAGTAGTTATATTTTTGGCTAGACCAAGAAGTAACCTAACTTGTGATTGGCTTAATATATGTTTATAGAAAAAAGAAGAAGATGTGACATTTTATCCTAAAAATGAAAAACATGGAGGCAGACATCAGATCACCCTATTGATTTTCAGTTGACTAGAACGAGTACAGTGGGTCCTATGAATCCAGATATACTAAATGTTTGGTTATTTTTGGAAAAATTTCGGTTTGTTAGCACGATACATCCCCCGAAGTGTATACAAGTAACAATTTTATGATAGAATCTTGTTCAGCGCCACAGATGCGGAAAAGTTAGTTTTAATCTTTAAAACCGTTTATTTAATAGTTAGGACAATTTCCTTGTCTTGTTTTATCCTTCTTAACACTTCGGCATTAGTGACTTTCTGTACCCATGAGATTCTCAAAATCCTGCGATACACCCAGAACTCAAATGCCTCTACTTTCTTTACATCGTTCTTCTTTAATGTACATGATTCCATGCCATAGTACAGCACTGACAGAACATAGCATCTCATAAGGCGCAATTTGAGTTCCAAACTGAGATCTCGACTGCAGAATACTCGTTTCATCCTCGTGAAAGTACTCCGCGCTTTTTCAATTAGAAATTAGAACATCACATGTTCTAATTTCGCACAAAGGCGAGAGACGGCACCACCATGACGATTTGCAACGTAAAATATTATTTTTAGAACGTGCAATGATTTGTTTCTTGGAAGTTGAAGTTTATAGTTTCAGTAGCTTTTGAAAATGTATCTTAGAGGATATTCCGCCAATTTAAGGGTTTAAATTCATCAAAATCTGAGGACTCCCGTTAAAAAATCTTTATTGACTTGACTAAACGTTTTTGTTGTCTCGTGCCTCTCTTTCTCCTGTTACCAGGCCTTTATTTTTCATCATTGTTGTAAATTTTCTTTTTACTTGTGTCCAGTATTATCTTGTAACAAACTTCGGATATAAGTATATTTTTTATTTTCTCATATATCGCACTTCATATGACTTCACTTATCTTTTTGCTTTACCCATTACCAATGAGAATAAGCGTGGTTTCAGAATACATCTTTGTTTCACCCTCAAATTAGTTCTTGTACTTGAATAAGACTTTGAATTTATTCAAATTAGATAAATTTTTTGGATTATTGGTGTCCGCCTATTAATCCTCCTTGGCCGCAAACGTTTCATATTCGTGACTCTTTAGTTAAATTATCGTGAATGCCTACCTTTCGAACAACGTAGTTTTTGAAGTAAGCAACACGGCTTAAACTTTCCTATATAATTATCAACTAGTTGTGACATGCTAGTATTAACAACTACACAAAAAAAGCGAATGAAAAAATAGTGAACACAAAAGGAGAGTCAATTCTCATTTCTGTCATTTTTACTGGTTTTTTTACGCAGTGCTTCTAAGCAGAGAATAATAGATAATTGATAGCATTGTTTTAGTTGATTAAATTTTTTCTAGGATGGGCACTTATGTCTTTTAGAAATTCATTATAATTACTACAGAGAAGTGTTCTTTGTGGTTAGAATGGTTTAACGGTTTCTATTATGCAGGCATAAAAATATTTTTCTAAAGACAATTCAATTGCGTTTTTCCTAAAGTTATGATAATTTGCAGTTTTTACTTGTTTAAATGATTTTTGTTCGCGAAGCTATAACATTAAAAACAACATGTTTATTGTGAACATAATCCTATACACAATACGCTTTATTTACTATTCATGGTAATAATTGTCTAATAAAGTTCAATCAAATTAACGTGGAAGCTTGGACATAAATCATTTCGTTAAAATATGAACAGAACGAACCCCAAATTTGAAATACTTTCTGATGGAATAAGTCTAATAGTTCTCAGACACAGCCCCCCCCCCCACATAATTTATAGTTCCTGGGAATCTTCGTTTTGGCAGGCACGACGGGACTTACCCCATCCATCCCGGAATTCCTCAAGGCTCAATAGTATCACTTTTGTTGTATGATTTATTCACCCATGATCTACCAACCTCTTCACAGGTTTTAACAGCAATGTACGCGGATGACGCTTGTTTTGTAGCATCATCAAAAACTCCTTACATCGTATTCCAAAACCCACAGACCAGAGATTCACAGGCTAGGCTTGGTTTTAAAAAGCTTGGCTTGTGCTTAGCTTGAAATCAAGCCAAGCTTTTAAAAATACCAAGCCAAGCCTAGCCATTTTTTCTCAAGCCAAGCCAAGCTTTTTTTGAAAAAAGGTTAAACTACCAAGCTTTTTCAAGCCAAGCTTTCAAGTTTTTGAAGGTATTAACTTTTAACAATAATGTAATAAATTTTTTTAAAGTAACTAGATGATCTATTTAATGTTCTCTACGGAAGTTCTCACGATGTGCGTTGGAAAAGAGGTTTTATGCTTAATTACCAATTTTATTGTCGAATATCTTCCAAAAAAGTTGTATAAGGAAACTCTTAGAATATGCGTTGAATAGAAGGAGATGAAACTCTCAAAAAGGAGAACTGATTTAGATATAAAACCTTATCATTATCGAGCTACATTTATTTCTATCCTATCATATATTTCTGTATCAGTACAAGAAATATACATAACATGCTCAATTATATATACTTGCATGTATGAGAAAAATTACATTCACGATAGTTATAAAAATTAATTATAATAAATTATTATAACTCCAATAAATAATATTTACTTATTAGTGTTTTAAATGAAACTCACGGTTTCTAGTTAATAACACAATATAATAAAAATTGTTGAAAATTCTAAAAAATTGACAATTGTTTCGATAAATCAATATCATCGTCAGAATGACAAAAACATTTCATTTGATGCCTACCTGATGTTTAGTAGTTATTTTTGGCTAGACCAAGAAGTGACCTAACTTGTGATTGACTTAATATATGTTAATAGAAAAAAGAAGATGTGATATTACAAATATTGAAGCTTAGATATTATTAGTCCTATGGTGATATATAATATAATAATACCTAAGCTTCAATATTTGTATTATCACATCTTCTTCTTTTTTCTATTAACATATATTAAGTCAATCACAAGTTAGGTCACTTCTTGGTCCAGCCAAAAATAACTACTAAACATCAGGTAGGCATCAAATGAAATGTAACTTCTGTCATTCTGACGATGATATTGATTTATCGAAACAATTGTCAATTTTTTAGAATTTTCAATAACTTTTATTATATTGTGGAATTAACTAGAAACCGTGAGTTTCATTTAAAACACTAATATGAGCAGATTCCATGAAGTAAGGGTCGAGTCAGTTAATTTAATTAGTTTATTTATCATATGTAATGGGTAACCGTTGATTATTGCTATTTGTTTAATTGTGTTAATCTCTCTATCAAAATCACATTTGTTCATAGGAATTGAAAATGCTCTATGTGTCATTGAATTATATGCGGCTAGTTTATGTGACATGGGATGATTGGAACTGTATGGAATAGTCACATCAGTGTGTGTTGGTTTTTGGTGAATCGAATACTCAAGTACATTATCAACTCTTTGAATTTTTAAATCAAGAAAATTGATTGAACTATTTTCTTCAACTTCCAATGTAAATTTAATTTTGGTTTAGATATGTAGATGACATATTAGCTTGTTTTATGTGTAGTGAACGACAATTAGATATACTTTTCAACCACATTAATAATTTACACCCAAAAATCAAATTTACATTAGAAGTTGAAGAAAATAGTTCAATCAATTTTCTTGATTTAAAAATTCAAAGAGTTAATAATGTACTTGATTATTCGATTCACCGAAAACCAACACACACTGATGTGACTATTCCACGCTGCTCCAATCATCCCATGTCACATAAACTACCGGCATATAATTCAATGATACATAGAGCATTTACAATTCCTATCAACAAATGTAATTTTGATAGAGAGATTAACACAATTAAACAAATAGCAACATCCAACGGGTACCCATTACATATGATAAATAAACTAAAGAATAAAAAAGAGGGAAAAGTGGCTTTACAACTAATATTTCCTAAACAAACCATAGAAATAAAAACTTGTAAAACCATTGCATATGCAGGAAATATTTCTAATAATATTTCAAAGATAATATCTTTAGCAACAAATACAACGATTTCTTTTAAAACAGAAAGTAACATAAGTACAAAATTAAATGTAAATACAAAAATATCACCGTTAAGGAAATCTGGTATATGTAAACTTAAATGTCCAGAATGTAATGCTGGCTAGCGAACACTTACGAGCATACTGATTAAAACAACCAGATAAATCCCAGTACGCCAGACATCTACTTGACACCAATCATTAATTGACACCTAACACAGAACTAGAAGTACTACATATTTGTGATAACAAACAAGAACTCGATTTTCTTGAACAATTGGAATTTAGAAGACACCCACAATATGAAGTCGTCAATGAACAAATAAATCTAGGGAGTTCTCCACTTTTAAACTGTCTTCTTGAGTGATAATTGTAAATATCAGCAGATATCGTTTTCCTGGTTTTCTATATCATTGCACAGTTATACTGATCTTAATTGGGAAAATGATATCCAGGATATCACCTTAGGGCTAATAATATCTAAGCTTTAATATTTGTATTATCATATCTTCTTTTTTCTATTAACATATATTAAGTCAATCACTTCTTGGACTAGCCAAAAATAATTAAACATCAGGTAGGCTTCAAATGAAATGTAACTTCTGTCATTGTGACGATGATATTTAGGTAAAATGGAAACAATTGTCAATTTTTTAGAATTTTTAACATTTTTTCAATATATTGGGGAGTTAACTAGAAACAGTAGGTTTCATTTAAAACACTAGTTGAATGTAGTTTATGATATTCTGATCAAAGGTCTCCATGGGCACAATTTGATCTAAAGCAGTTGTTTTTATAGCTGCTGTTCAGAACAAATTTTAAGTTTTCAAAGATAAGGATTTTGAAGTGTACGTTATGGCATTGTTGAGGCATTCGAAACAGCAACTCTTGAATGAGAAAAAGTAACCGTAAGTAAACAATAGAATTTTCTTTAAACAAATTGGATTTCTGCTGATTTACGGTAATGTTCCATGAAATTTTTATGGCGTACAATTTTTATTAGTTTCAATATTATTAAAAAACTATTCTAATAAATATTCTGTAAACTAGCTGTAATGTATGTGTATCAGTTAAACTTTATTAATTCAGTTTCAAAGTATGTTACGTTATGTTAACTACAGATTAATATTCCCTTTTATATTTCTTGCTTTCACTGAATGTGTGCAACAGTTGCACACAAATTCAATTTTTGTTAAGATGTGTAATACAAAGTGGAAAGTCTAACTGGATCAAACTCTGTAACTTGATAAATAAAGGTTTATCGTAAAATTCCTGAAATACGGCAATTTTTATTCTCAATGGGGCATATAACAAAGAGATTTGTTTATCTTTTTAATTATCTGGGGGGGTTGCAGACAACCCCAACTTTTTGTTTAAATGGAAGAGTAGGTTGATTAATTTTTTATTTGAATGCTTTTTCAATTGTAAATACAATTCCATTCTTTTTTGTTACTTTTTATAAGCAATGTGTCAGAAAAAAATTAAATAAGGAAATATTTACTCAAATTACTTTAATGTACTTATAGGTAAATTTTTTCTTACCTGTTCGATAGTTTTTTGGTCAAATTGAACTGAGTGTGATTGATTTGTTAGTACCTGTTTGCATTTCAACGTGTAAATAACAAACGAAAAAAAATGCCCTATTTAACCGAGACGCATCGTATCGAAATTTTAGTGATGATCGGATAAGGGGACAGAAGTCGAACACAGGCTAAAGTCGCTCGTTTGTTTATTGAAGTTCATCCAGAATTATCTTCAATTAATCGAAGTACGATTAGCAGAATTGAAACTCGATATCGGGAGTTGGGCCACGTAATGGATACTCCTCGACAAAAGGTTTTAAAAGTTGACGAAGAAGCCCAGTTGAACATATTGTTGGAAGTTGAAGAAAATCCTGTTACTCCAGCTAGGCAAATAGCTCGCGTTCATGGTGTCAGTCACACAAGCGTTTTAAAAATTCTTGGAGAAGCCAAGAAGCACCCATATGAGATGCAAATCCTGCTGGAGCTTAACGAAGATGATCCTGATCGTAGATTCGAATATTGCGAACGAATTATGGCTTCTATCGATGGTGGACAAATTGCTTTGGAATGGGTGCTGTTTTCTGATGAGGCTACGTTCACATTACATGGGCACGTCAATCGACAGAACTGCCGTTATTGGGCTGACGAAAGTCCCCGTTGGATGCGTGATTCCCATACCCAAAGCCCTCAAAAAACAAACGTCTGGGCTGGAATTATTGGGGATCGCATAGTAGGTCCTTTTTTTCAATGGAAACGTAATCGGAGAAACATACTTTCATATGCTCCAAGAAGAACTGATTCCCACTTAGTAAATTTATTCCCCAATAATTTGGATCCCAACTTATTTGACCAACGGATGTTGTTTCAACAAGATGGGGCACCACCACATTTTGCTCAAAATGTACGGACCTATCGAAGTGTTTCCAAATGGATTGGAAGAAGGGGCCCAATTGAGTGGCCAGTAAGATCACCCGATTTTACTCCATTAGATTTTTTATTGGGATACCCAAACAGCAAAGTTTATGCCACTGAACCTAACGACATCGCCGAGCTTCAACAAAGTATCAGGGAAGAAATTAGGCAAGTAACGCCGGAAGTGTTACAAAATGTTCGGAATGCTATTTAAAATTGATTAGGATATTGTCAGCAACAAGGTGGAGAGCACTTTGAATATTTATTGCATTAAAGTAATTTGAGTAAATATTTCCTTATTTTATGTTTTTCCGACACATTGCTTATAAAAAGTAATAAAAAAAGTGGAATTGTATCTACAATTGAAAAAGCTTTCAAATAAAAAATTAATCAACCTACCCTTCCATTTAAAAAAAAAATTGGGGTTATCTGCAATCCCCCCTCAGATAATTAGAAAGATAAGCAAATCTCTTTGTTATATGCCCCATTGAGAATAAAAATTGACGTATTTCAGGAATTTTACGACAAACCTTTATTTATCAAGTTACATAATTTGTTCCAGTTAGACTTTCCACTCTGTATATCACTTTCCACACTTTGTTAATATTAGCATAATAGAATTCTGTATTTATGCACTGTATATATTAAAAAAAATTAATTAAACTTCATTCGCTTTGAGAAAGCTACTGTGTTAGCGAAACGCATCAACCAGTTTAAACTGAACATTAGTTCAAATATAATGAAATTTTAAACAAATCAAATTGTTTCATTTCAACGTTCAGTATGGATCATCATCAAGTAAAAGCCTCATTTATTCAAACATTTTTTTATGGTTTTGACACTTTCATAAACCTTCCTGTATATACTTGAACTTGTAGAAATGAACTTGGAGCATGATACTAGTTATTTGTAATTCTTTTGCCCGTCCGCCCCTTGTGCCCTTCCCAGTAGAAAATCCTGGATTCGCCCTTGATTCAACCTATTTAAGATACTACGAGTACATCCAGCGTTTACTAGAGTTTCTACAACAAAAATCTCCTTTTCATGCAACCTCTCCCTTAATTTATTGAAAAAAAAATCAGGATAACAGATTATCAGGAGCGAATTTGGTTTCCATAAAATGTTTTCTATTTTAGTTCCAGGCATGTGACAGGGTCGTAATGTATTCATGAAAACCGTACATAACAATATCATATTATATAATAGACAAGTCGCCACTTCTATCATTACTGCTTGGGTTAACGTAATTAATTCCATTGTCAAATTTATTATAATCAATCATTGGCGTGTTGTTTTTCGCTTGAGATAAACGCTACTGTTCGATTTGAAATAGATACGAAGTGAATTATTCAAATTATTTCGATAGCCCACCCCACCCCCTCTATTCCGTCTCATTTTTCCGTGATATTCTTCCCATCGTGGCCGCATATATTTTATTCGGTTTTAAAGTTGATTAGAGTGTACGACCGTGGGGCCAGCGGGGGGCTGAGCCCCCCGCTGCGTTGCCGGTGCTTATCTTGGCCATATCAGACCGTTATAGCATGGAGTCGCTCGTAATTTATAGGCAAGGTGAGTCCGCTTCATTAGGTGGGACTCCCCTTGTCCCCCTCGGAACCCCGCGGCTTCATATTCGCCCGTGAAGTCGCTCTCTGTCTTGCTCTTACATTTGACTGCGTGTGCGAGATTGTGAGAAGTATGATTTAATGATTATTTAGATGATTCTGAAATGGTTTTCTTAATAATATGCATATCTGATTTAATTCTCTAAAGTTGCTGTCGTTGGTAAATTAAATTGATGATCATAGTTACTTTTAACATTTTTTTATTCGAATTGAAACATTTTATGCATTGAAATTTTAAATTTCGTACTGTCTTTCACACAAGTCTTGAATTCCCTTTATATATGCAGTACTAAATTATTGCGTAAATACTGAACAACGATACCTACTTTAAATACCTATGTGTAACAGTACAGTACAGTACAAGAAATTGTACAATTCGCGTTTCGAAAACTATACATTGTGTTTGTTATTTGTAATATGTGACATACGAAAATTCGTGTTAAATTCTAAATGTCATGCCATCTCCATTATCAAATTAAATTGAAAAACTATATCAACATATCGAAAAAGATCGCTAAAAATTAACAAGAAAACATGTCGAATTTTCTAAAATAGTTTTGACTTAACCAAGAAGATTTCCCTTTGATAATTGATGAGGACTGTGAAATAAGAATAAATATTTTTTTTCCGATCGTGGGAAAAGTGACACTATTTTGACCTGTTTTCTATGCGCAAAGCTCAACATTCTAGAATAGTGGGCAGTTGCTAAGCAATTAGAAAATAACAGTGCGGTAATATTCTTACCGCACTTCTGTAGCGTGCGGTAATGTTACAAATGGATTATTACAATAAATTGAAACAAAGTATGGTTTTAATTTTTATAGGTATTGATAAAATTGTTATAAAAGAATTAAAAGAAACATCTATTTTATAACGATATTCTTGAACACAAATTATTTTACTTTTGTCATAACAAAGTAATTTCCATGGTTACCACTTCTATATTTCAATATGAACATAAAGAAACCTATCTAAACTTGATTACATCTTGAATCAAATATGTTTTAATTAATTTTTTAAATGTAAATCAACGATCGAAGAAAAAATAGTATGTATAATTCGTGGGAAAAGCATATTCCCAAAGTCCTGTGTTACCAGGAAATTATCACAGTCGTTTGGGAATATTATGCTTTTCCCACTAATTATACAATATACTATTTTATAATTCGCGTATAAAAGAGACTTCCTTATAACATTGTTTACAATGTCACAATGAAGTCTTTTTGAACACTTTTCTCGTAATTTTTAGTTTCATTCAGTTGGTTATGGTATATAGTATATATGTTTACTTGATATTTGACTTTAACCCTTGAAACTAATTATGAAATTATCTAGCGTTGTTCTAGCTAGCAAATTATTATATTAAATGATCTTAAAGGTAAATTTCAATAAATTATATATCAAAAATATTAATACATAAGATACACTAACGTTTATTCATTAATGATTTGTCAATTGTTTATTGTATAGGATCAATATATATGTATACGTAACATTCGATTTTTGGGATAAATTACCAGATATCTATGTGAAGATGTATTATAGAAATAATTCTGTTCATGATATAATATAAATAGATCGCAAGAACATACACGAAGAAGCTCTTTTTTAAACAAATAATCATCCTCTTTTTGCTTAAATGAAAGTTTGTTCACAATTTACACAATTATTCGGTTATAATATGTCAAAAGTCAGAAGTGCTGAATAAAACCATCTGTGATGTGACCAATTAGGAATCTACAGAATTGCCAACTTAAATTCAAACCTGTGACACAATGACTTTATGTAGTACTCGTGATATGCGCAACTCACCGCTTCGCGGTTTGTTGCGCAAGCTTCACTCGAACTACAAAACTAGTCATTGTGTCACTTGTTTTACAAATAACTCTTATATCGTGACCAAAATGGTAAAGTAGCGAAGGTGTAAATTGGCTACTTCACAGGAGAGCTAAAAAACACTTCAAGGTTCAACCAAAAATATGGTATTAATGTTATTTATTATTAAACAAGTGATCTTAAAACCTTGCTGTAAAAAATGTTAATTATTAAAATAAGCCAAATGACGACATTTACCAAAAAAGTCAGCTTTGTTAGTTTACCAAAGTGATTATCTTGTACATATCTTGTTTGTTAGGCTACGTTGAAGTAGCGAATCTGCATTATTGTTTAGGTTTAATGCTTATTTTCACCTGTTTTAATGGTTTTCTGAGATGAGGGAATAGAGTAAAAACAACGTGAGTATGAATCAACACAAGAAATGTAAACGTAATGAATTAAAAACTAAAAAAATACATCCAAATCAACAAATGAATGTTTGAAATATGAATATTTTCAAATTTAGCTCTGATTACTCAGTATCAGATTCTTCAGATTCATCTGGTTGTGGGATGGCATCTCGTACACTATGTTCAGAGGGGAGACTGTTGTAAAAGTCGTGATAAAGACGTGGAATCTGCAGATCTTTACAGAGTTTTTCAAGGCCTTTCAGCTTTTTTGTCGAAACTGAGAATCACGTCTTGTAAAGATTCACTAAAGAGTTATTTGATGGCCTGTCCCTTTTGTTTTTGTTCACCTTTACAACGAACTTAACAAAAGGTGCATCTTCTGCGTACTCCGTTCTTACAAATACAGCATCTCACTGAGTTGTCCTATATTGAAACCAAACAGCTTTTTTGAAAGGTAGGTGGCTATTTTTTTGTCATTATTTTCTGGTTCCACAAAAATAACCTTGTCTAGGCCTACAGAAAAATCTATGAAGTTGTCATGGCACAAAGGCATCACCTCAAATGGTTTTCGCTTGGCTCTTGCTGTTCGTATTACTTGGCAACGCCCCTCTGGAGTAAAAATTGGAACATTTTTACTATGTTGTTCTATTTTGGCATGTATGGAGTCACACTCCATTTGACTATGACCAGGTTCGAAAAATCTGAGACCAATTTGCTTGATTGAGGGGTGCTCCTGAATAACACGCATACACATTTGAATGAATTTGCAATTTTTTGTTGTCCCCCACAGCTATCCAACATCAGTCTAACAAATTCAACATTAATCTGGCTCATTAAAAATGTATAGATGCAGGTAGATACCTCTGTACTGCCCCGGTTTCCTTCTGTTCCGCTCCAGACACAGCAGGTAACACTTGCGTCCTTAACATTGTGGATGGTAAGGTTGTACACAGCCAACTTTCTGATATAGAAGAACGGCCTACTGGCTCCCTTTGGTGTATTGAGAACAGCTTGACGGTCTGAAGGTCTCAAGTTATCTCCATCCGGTTCTGTCAGCTGTTCTGCTCATCCATTGCACTCCCGGTACTTTTTGGGTATCGTCCTTCACCTAGTCTTTGGCCTTCTTAGGTTCCACTGTCTCCTCTTGGTCGTCATTCGGTCACTTTCCTTGTCCATATATTGTCCTCCGTCCTCATGAGATGTCCTGCCTATTACCATTTTAATCTTGCTATATGTTGAGCAATGTCAGTTACCTTTGTTTTCTGACGTATCCATGTGATGGTCTTTCTATCTCGCAGTAGTATTCCCTGCATATTCAGCCTTATAAGAATGAAAGTATTTAACACCTATGTTATGAAATATAAATGAATATTTTGTAAATATTTTAGCTCCGATTATTACAATTATGCCCTCTAATGGTCCTCTTCAAAACTTGTGTGCTTTTTGCTTACATTTTGTACTAGCTTGCTCATGCTGAAGTTCCAAATTAAACCGTCGGGTACGCAGAAATTCCCAATACTTAATATTCTAATTTTGTTAAAATTTATTTAAAGATACGAAGTACTACTTCAATTGACTTCTAATGTACTATGTATGTGAATGGGTTTAATAAACCATCTATCTATCTATTGATATTTGCCCCGCCATTTCCCTTATGTGTTTGTTTCTGATTCTGTCCCATTTCGTTTTTCCTCTTATTTATCTCAAATGTTTCATTTCAATTGATTTTATTATAGTTTCATGCTTTTTCTGAATTACCCCTTGTTACATGTATTATTGTAGGAATAGTTATTCCATTATGTATTTTTTTTTGTTTTTCGTATGTGCTTTTTATTACGTATACTAGTGTTGTTGGTATTTCTATTTCTTCTCAGCATAATTATAAAAAATATATATTTTATAACTTTTAACCAATATTTTGAAAATTATTCAATTATAAATTTTTGTAATCAACTAACAAGTAGTACCTATTTGATAATAGAATTGATTTATTTATTAATAATATATCACTTATTAATGAATTTTGACATTATTAAAATATAGATTTCTACAATTTTCTACTGTTTCTTCAATTATCAGATCGTCTTGTAAAAGTTATTTAACATTATTTCTACGCAATTCAAAGAATTTATACTCGCAATAATATGACTTCCGTTTAGCAATATAACGATTATATTTTTAATTTATTCTTGGTGATAAAATTCTTAATAGCTGAAAGTTATTATAAACTTTACAGTGATTGAAATGGGAAAATGTGACGACGACCACCAAACGAGTGTAAAACCACAAATAAAAAATGAAATTGTAATCGTTCAGAGCTTAATTAATATAAGAAAATATTAGAATGCTGTATGTATATGTAAGCAGGTAATTAAAAAATTTACGTTGCGTATACCTACATCCATTTCGATTTCTATACTAAAGATTCTCAACTCGAGCAGCCAATAATCATTTAACAGTTTTCTCTGAATCTCCATCTAAATAAAAAAATTTAGTGGTCGATGAAAAATTGTAATTATGTTTTTTATCTTGAAAATTAAACATTATAATAAATATTTCCACCCTATATTAAAAATTCCCATACGAAGGAGGCCTTTTCCGAATCATCACAGCGATAATTGCCTGGTATGTATTGAAAATGTCTCTATAGGTCCGTATCTATAGTAACGATTGTTGAAATGTGTATCAGTCATCTTGACATAACTCGGAAAATATTCAACAGTAATTATACAAGTGGTGGTAATTTTTTGATAATTTTAACTAGATGCACGAATCTTTGTTGCTATAGAAATCTGACGAGTGGACGAAGTCCACGAGTGAGATTTCTTAACATCAACAAAGACGAGTGCTAATCTAGTTAAAAAAAATTAAACTATTTCGTATAAGTTAAACAAATATGTAAGTATCTTTATTGAACAATAATTAAGGATGTTTACAATTGTTGTTCCACCAAAAGCCATATTTTAAAGAAACTTGATATAGTTCACAATAACGCCTTACGCATAATATCAGGTGCATATCGAACGTCGCCGGTGGAAAGCCTTTATTCAGAATTAGGGGAACCACATTTATCTACGAGACGAAAAATATTGACATTGTCATATGTTACCTCTATATTAGATAATACTGAGCATCCAATGTACCCAAAAATTCATTCAGATGAAATTGACATTATCGCTCAACAAAAACAGAGTCCAGCTTTCTGCAATCGCGTGAGACAATATAAAGCAGATCTTCAAATCAAACATGTTCCTATATTAAAATTTGAACAAACATATCCTCGTTGGAAAAATTCCAAACCAATAATTGACACCACTCTTCTCTTTTAAAAAATACGAATTACCCAGTTTGATCATAAAAAACTGAACATTTTTAAGACAAAACTCATTGATTATAATGACTATAACAAAATATATATGGATGCCTCAAAAACTCCAGCTGGCGTTGGAGCCGCGGTTGTTACGGCAAATCATAACTTATCTTTTAAATTACCTACCTGCAGTACTGTTTACACTGGAGAAATGTGTGCATTGCTACAAGCCCTTAAACTGTCTAAAAATGCGAATGCTTCCAAAATCATCATAATCACAGATTCTCGTGGTTCAATAAAGTCCATCTAGCACTCATCCCATTACTATCGAAATAAAGAAGGAACTCTTCCAACTACAAGAATCCCAAATAAATGTTAAATTTATGTGGATCCCCTCCCACATAGGAATCCAGGGTTATGAAGAAGCAGGCCAACATGCAAAACAAGCAGCGGAAAGTGATAGTGCGGTAGAGTAGTCACAGATAACCCACAGATAGATGAGACACTGATTGTGGCGCCATCTAAAGAGCCTGTCGAGTAAACAATTGAGTGATGTTGAAAAGATTTCTGTAATTTTAAATTTTGGCGGTATATTCAAATTTACTGTATTTTAATTATTTTATTTAGAAATAATCATTTATAGTCCATCATTTAACGTTTCATTCAATTTAACTCAATAATGATTAGATGTTGAGTTAAATTAAATGAAATATCAAATGATGGACCGTAAATGGTTAATTTAATTGAAAAAATAAAACAGTAATCATATAAACATTTTATTTATTTTGGTATAAAAATACACAACAAATAATCTCTTTCACAAAGTACTTTTCTTAACAAACAGAATGACAATAAATAAACTATAATGTAAAAACGATGCCATAATTAAAAAATAATTTGAGTAACATACATTTTCTAGATTGGAGTATCATTAGATTTTTAAATGATGTTAAATCAAGATAAAAGTAGAAAATTCTTTATGATAAGTTTATATTAATTTAATATTACACTCGTATAAACACACAGAGCTGGACAAACTGCTGGAGTATAACTGCTACTTACTTAATCAAAAATAGTGTTAGCAAAGAGTTGTTAACTACTATTTTTGGCAACTTTCTGTGAAAGAAAACATTTGAATATAATTACTGTGGATGTTAGAACAAAAGTAATTAAAATATTTTTATAGGAAAAGTTGTTTAATACTGCCCAGCTCTGTAAATACAAGGTGCTAAGTAATTACATATAAGAGTGCTAAACAGCACTTGCGACTGTACAACATTTAAAATAATATATCTAACATTTCATTTCCACTTAAAACAGATCTTTATTTCTTTACTGGAAGTATTAAATAGGTTTATATCACAAGAATAAACCTAGTATATTGCATATTTGTATATTTCTACATTTAAAAGCATTCCGCTCTTATGAAATCATCGCAAAAGGCAATTTAAGTTACTCAGCAGCTCCTGGCAGTCTATGATTGTTAAAATGTTTCTTAAGGGCTCTTAAAAATCCCACCGTCTCGGGGAAGTCCTTTCTCGTTTCTGGTTGAGGTTCTACAAGTAAACACACAAAATAACAACAATAAATAGGTAAAAACACAAATATGTTTGAAAATGTATGTCAACAAAAGAAAACAGAATACTAACAATCGAAATAATAAGTCACACATGTTTTAGTACTAATCCAAAAAAAATATCAAAAAATGTTTGAATGTATACATTTGTTTGGTTTTTAGGCTCATTTCAGAATGAAATAGGACTATTGTAGAGAGTTAATTAATTTATATATATATATATATATATATATATATATATATATATATATTTTCACACCTTTTTGGTGGTATTTGATAATGTCCGGGCCACTACGCAGCCAAGGGCACTACCATTGTCAATAGGGGGAGATGATCCGCCGGATGATTCCAACAGTTCCAAGTATTACAGCCTTTTGCATCCACACATATATATATATATATATATATATATATATATATATATATATATATATATCATCATCATCATCATCATCATCATCATCATCATATGCAGCTTATTCAACCATTTTGTTATGGTGTAGCCTCCCTTTACATATTTATATATTCCACTTCCATGTGGGCCTATTGTTGTCTATTGCTAGCTATGCGGCCCCAAGTTGATCCTGCGAGTTTCTTTATGTCGTAGTCCCATCTTAAGCTGGGGCGTCTTCTTGGTCTTTTCACGCCTCGGGGATACCATTGCGTTATCTTTGTGGTCCATCTATCGTCTGTCCTTCTAGCGAGATGCCCCGCCCATTGCCACTTTAGGGATCTGATTCTATTTATGACATCTATCACTTGGGTCTTTTGTCTGATCCAATCAAGCCTTTTTTTATCTCTCCTTGTTATTCCAAGCATGCATCGTTCCATAGACCTCTGCGTTACCTGGAGTTTCCTAATGATATCAGTTTTCAGGGTCCAGGTTTCACAGCCGTATGTTAATACTGGTAGTACGCACTGATCAAACGCTTTCTTTTTCAGACGGAGTGACATTCTAGACTTGAAGATGATAGAGTTCTGTCCAAATGTTCTCCATGCTAATTTGATTCTTCTGTTTATTTCTGGAAGTAGAGAGCCTGATATGTGTATTAGTTGACCCAGGTATATGTATTCCTCTACTATTTCCAGGGCAGTGTCATTAATTGTTATTTCTTGTGCGTTTATCAGTTCGTTATACATTATCTTGGTCTTACTCAGATTTATTTTAAGGCCTACTTCGTTGCTTGCTGCATTCAATTCATTTATTTGTTGTTGCATTTCGCCAGGGTTACTCGCTATCAAGATGATATATATATATATATATATATATATATATATACATCCATTTAGCGATTTCTTGGGATTCGGTCCTTATTTTCAAAATTCATTAAACTATATATCTCATAACATTTTATTTACTTGACGTTTCGGCCGATTTTCGAGCCTTTTTCAAAAATACTACAATATAAAATCCTAGTGACAATCACAGTTCGTAATAAGTCTCAAACACATAGTTAAAATTTAAATAAAATTCTACTTACAGATATAAGGACCGAATCCCAAGAAATCGCTAAATGGAAATATATATATAAATTGGTCCAAGAAAAATCCAAATACCTAAATATATATATATATATATATATATATATATATATATATATATATATATATATATATGTATGTGTTATAACGGAATTTGTAAGCACGATAGAGCGCGTATTTTTCGACGGATCGGAACCAAACTCGCTACAAAAATTGGTTCGGCCAAAATCTTGGACGAGTTCGTTAACGGGCCAAATCGGCCCAGTAGAAACAAAATGGTGGCCTGTCAAAATTGAAAAAAAAATCGTATTTCTTATGCTTTTGATCTAACGCAAAAAAGTTACTGAGATTTTTTTTAGAACTTAACACGTTCTACAACTTTTGTATGGAACACTTTTTTCTAAACCGTACATGAAAACATTTATTTAAGAAAATTTAAATTTTGTTTTGAATCTGATGCAAAAACTTTACTGAAATAAGCCGTCGAATTGGTCTTGTGCCATTGGGATTTTTTTGAATTCCTTTTTTGTAGCTTTTTTATTTTTTGTCTTTATTGGATATTTTGGATTTTTGGTTACCGCTAGACCAAATACTTAGACGTAATGCCTCAACAAAACTTAATACTCACTTTCATTTCCCATAAATTGTCACACCATGGGCTATATATGAAGATCGGCAAAGGGTCAATACCTTCCATACCATAGCTGGTAGAGGGAATATAGCTATAACATAAAATAAAACCCAGATTATTATTTTTTCAATGGATACATTTTAAAATGGAATTGTCTGAGTATGGTGTCCACACTAGATATAAATTGAGTGAATGAAAAGACGAGTACTGAGTGTGTCATTTGATTAAAATATCTGCTAAGCGCTTTCAGCCATGAGGTCATTCTCAAAGCTGTCGACAAGAGAAAAACATACAACAGGTACAATGTACATTCTATGAAATAAAATGTTTGATGTTACATCATTATTTAAGTGAAATTTGTTAAAATTTCCCTACAAAGACGGTGTACACACATCTCATTTAGTTGGTAATTTCAAATTAGACGTTTCGTTATGTGAATTACAATAGTACACCCTCTTTATAGAGAAATTTTAACAAATTTTAGTTAAATAATGATGTAACATCAAACATTTTATTTTATTGTATGTGGCAGTTACAGGGTTTGATGTTTTTTGACACCTTCTGTATATTTTTTTCTTGACGAGATCTTTCAGAATGGTCTAATGGCTGAAAGCGCTTACCTGGAATTTTAATTAAATTACACACTCAGCACTCGTCTTTCGTTCACTCAGTTTACATTTTGAAATGTCAAAAATTATAGCATGCTATATTGAATACAATAAAACTTACCATCAATTTTTGTTAATTTCCAGTCATATGGGAAGGCAAATCAAACTGTCTTAATAACCTCTCTTCGTCTTTCTCAAATCTGAAGAAACACTGTTTTTGAAAATGAAGGGATCATATCCTCCATCGTTTCCTCGTCGACAAATTTAATGATTTATTACCACTGTTTTTCAGCCAAATTAATTTCATCTTCCTGGGTTGGAGGAACAAAACTGTAAAAAGAAATATTTACTCTATTAATGCAGCAAATTTCAGTTTAGCTAATGTAAAGAACAACCATGATCTCTAAAGTTGTCGATTGAATTAGTAAAAATTCTGTGTTTTATAAAAATAAAGACAATGGTTGTTAATTGTGAAAGAAAAAATGCTCAAATTTTTTTAATAAAACTTACCCAGTACACCACTTATTAAACTTCTTCAGAATACACTTTGACATAGTCTTTTCAATTAATAAGAATAAAGCAACGAAACAACAGATAAATATTACACTATAGCAAATAAAAAATACACCAAAATACCGTAACCTTGTAATAACCTCTACACTTGAACTAATAAATGATAACAGTATAACATATAACATGTGGGGATGGGGACGAGCAATATGATATCGCGCATATGCAGTTATAAAAATCAATAAAATTCGATTACTAACGACAGTTTTCGTTAATTTTTTGGAATTATCTACCGATTTTAGTTACTCGACAGGCTCTATAGATGGCACTGTCTGCAGTGTCCCTAGCCTGGTAGTAGTAAACACGACGACCATCAGTGAAAGAAAAAGTGATACGTGCGCGGCAAAATCAGTGGCTTGATTCGAAATCAAAATTACGCGAGGTGAAACTCGGTGTAAAACCCGGGAATACAATACCAAGCAGACGGTCCAAACAAGTACTAATGACAAGACTAAGGATAGGACACATTAAATTGACTCATGAACATTTATTTGCCAGTACCGAAAGGCCTCAGTGTACTACATGTTCCAAGCAAATAACAGTAAAACATATTCTGGTTGAGTGTCCCAGATAGGAAGACGCCCGAGTGAAAAACAATATACCAAGCACATTGAAATCGGTATTAGGTCAAAATTACGACATAAACGTATTAGTTCGATATCTTACTTAAATTAATGTAATCAAAATATTTTAAAATAATCTTTATCGCTAATAACCAGCATGGTTGATGCGACAGTAAAAATTTAATTAAAATAGATAACAGTGTAATTTTGATGCTATTGGTCGATTTGAATTTTTTTCTCATCACTATTGGCCGACAGGATCGTTTAAAACATAATCTACCGCATTACACTCGTACATCAAAATAAAACTGATAATTTCCCTTCAAGCATGTTGTCAGTAAAAAACTGAGTTCGGTTATTTTCATATCATGTTAAAAGAACCCTCCTCCTTCGGAGTCGGACTCTTTCGCCAAAATATGAAAATAAACTCATGCAGTTTTTAGACAACATGCTTTCATGGAAAATTATCGGTAATTTTGATGCACCTATGTAGTTACTTGCAAAAAGTATTATTGACAAACCGTTCCATTGGAGAATATAAAATAGTGTCAAAAATATCTTAATTTTTAATAATTGTTTTGGATACTTCTTAGGTCTCTGATATCTAAACTAGCTTGCGATTTGATAGAAAGGTTCGTTGGTTTCGATTTGCTTAGATAAATTTACGAGAGAACAATGGAACTTTGGGGTTTAATAATACTAGTAATAATAATTGTATTAAAAAAAGGTCGAGCTTAGGGTAAGGTGGGCAAATACCGGTCAGATGGACAATGCCGGTCAGACCTTAAAAATTATTACTACTAGGTTTCGTAACAATGCAATGTGGCCTCAAATATGCCAGCTGACCTACGATTTTCGACAGCCGATGAATATTCAGTTTATGTTAAAACTTTGGTTAGTTCAGATCACCACGTGTTTTCGGCAATTCTGATGTAAGATTTACGGTAAGTGAACTAAGGTTTGGAGATAAAATCCTTCTCTCTTTTCATAAAAACTTAGTTGATACATAAAGGTTGACTTTTTTCTTTAGTGTCCTATAAAAAGAAAGAATAATAAACATTTTTTTCTTATAAAAAAATGACCCATAAGAAAAATTGTTTCAGGCGAGTAATGCCGGTCAACACAGGTGGGTAATACCGGTCAAGTGACCGGCATTATCCACTTTTTATGTTAATGGTTATTTCATTTTTAATTGTCTTTACAGATGTCTCGAAATCGAAAAAGATTAACTGGTAAAGCAAAATGGACCAGAGATAATTTGAAGCAAGCGATAGAAGACATTCAAAATGGAACGAGTATGAGACAAGCTTCAAAAAATACGCAATTCCATTTTCAACGCTGCAAGAAAGGGTAAAAAATGAAAAAGACTCAGCAACTATAATGGGAAGAAAACCTGTGTTTTCAACTGAACAGGAACTAGAAATTGCTAATCAAATTAAACACTTGGCGTCCACTTTTACGGTGTTACCACAAAAGATCTAAGAAGGTTTGTTTTTGAGTTTGCTGAGAGAAATCACATTATACATAATTTTAACGCAACGCAAAGGCTGGCTGAGAAGTTTCATCAGACGCAATCCCACCATATCAGTGCGAAAAGCTGAGGTTACCAGTCTAAATCGTCTGACTGGTTTCAACAAGGATGAAATAGCTAGATTTTATAAACTGGTGGAAGAAGTGATGTCAAAATATAACTTTTCCCCTAGCAAAATATATAACGCAGATGAAACGGGAATCACAACTGTCCAGGATCCAGGGAAGATACTCGCAACCAAAGGACAAAAAAGAGTTGGTGTGGTAACTAGGCCGAAAGATGGATCTGCAGAAGCTCTTTGTAAATGTTCACTGAATGGCTGGATGGATGAAAATATTTTTGTGACTGGTTAACGCATTTTAG
The DNA here is from genome assembly GCA_963921935.1 of Galeruca laticollis. Taxonomy (NCBI): domain Eukaryota; kingdom Metazoa; phylum Arthropoda; class Insecta; order Coleoptera; family Chrysomelidae; genus Galeruca; species Galeruca laticollis. The sequence goes on along the minus strand of OY998176.1, from coordinate 84,512,951 downwards.
AAATCACGCTAAACCCACGAAAGACGAGCCGGTTTTATTAATTGTAGACAACCACTCCAGCCATATTTCTTTGAAGTCGTACGAGTTTTGCAAAGAAAATCATATTGTTATGGTATCAATTCCACCACACAGTTCACATAAAATACAGCCATTAGATGTGGTCTTCTACGGGCCCCTGAAAGCCGAATACAGAAATCAGTGCAACTTATTTATGAAGACGCGGTTGATGAAAAGTATCACTCCTTATGATGTAGCGTCTTTATGCAATAAAGATTATTCAACTGAGGCTACAATTAGCAAAGGAGAAGCTGGTTTCAGAAGCGTTGGTATCTATCCTCTTAACTGCAACGTTTTTAATGAACAAGACTTTTTGCCTTCCGAGTTATTGAATCAGGACGTCATTGCCATACAAGATAACGAAGCTGATATGTCTTTCTAATTGGCTTAGCATTACCAGTATCGATTTTGTGTTTGACGGCTGATGTTCTACCAGTCTTTCTTCCTTTTGATACGAATAGGTCTCGATACAGTAAGAGAAATTCTTTCATTCTTTATATCAATTGTCGAAAATTATTGTCTACTTTTGTTACGCAAAAATATGTTCGCTTCAGCGTCCATCAGGAGGCGGTAGCACCGACTTTCGGAATCACAGCCCTAGTTCTACAAAATGAAGCACCTAAATGATGAATAATTAATTCGTGTTGTAGTTTCCATCTAAACTGGTACCAGTTTTCAAAAGATTTCAACGTCAGCCTTTCCGTCATCCATCATGCTTAAAATCGCTATGTAAAGACCGGAAGATATAAAAGACGCATTGGACAGGGTTTTAGTCCTATCTTTGCACAGCTAAAGATCTTCATATCGGAAGGGATAACATTTTTGAATAGTGAAAGAAGAAACCTTCCAAACAATACAAGTCGATACTTCCAATTCCAAAAATTGGGGAATTGTAACTGCTTCTCGAAGGGATCTGGAAGTAAGTATCACATTTTCATGATCAATAATGTTAATTTATATATTCTCGCGATAGGCATTGTAGTCTCTGTTATATTACAACTTGCATCCGTATCTTTGGTGTACTTTTTATTCCCACTCTTTCTAAGTCACACATTACCTCCATCAACCTTCTTTTTCTAGGTCGCCCCTCTTTTCAACCCATTTAGTATCCGTTTATTTATTTTTCAGTATTATCTGATGTGCTAGTGGGGTGATATGTCCTAATCATCTAACTTGGTTTATGATTGTAGGGTTTTCTTGTTTGTGCGTGTTCATCTTCTACTTTTGTTTCTTTACTAACCATTGTCAGTTCCAAATTCTAAACTTTTTCTCCAATAGCATAGTTAGGGGAGACTGGCCCAAAATGATCCTCCTAAGCTAGAAATACCTGTAAAAAGTGAAGTATAAAAGAGAAGAAAACCAAATATATTTTTTGGGGTGTCGGTAGACTGTACTTGAATATTGCATGACCAATGTTTTGATATAACAGGTAAGAAATTTTTTGAAGGCAGTAATGTAATTGTTTGCAAAAGGATCGTTTTACCCTGATAGGTAGGGCAAAATGCTCCCCTATAGTAGGGCAAAATGGTCCCTAGGCAAGGCAAATTTTTTCCCGTTCTAGAGGAATTTTAGTGGTTTTTTGTAATAAAACAACTAATTAGCGACTACCAAAACTACTTTATTTAGCTAAAACAAAATACATTTAGTAAAAATAAACAAAACTCCTTGTAATAAAACAGGTAAAAAATATCAAAAAACGACAAAATACAAAAATCTCAATTTAGGCAAACGTCAAACAACTTGACATTACAAGCAGTCTAAGTACTAATAGCGTTTTCGATTTACCTGCCTGTGTTCGATTATCGTTTTCAGAGCTGCACTCCTCCTGTGTCACGTGTTCAATTTACAAGCGGCACTGTCCCAGTGCGACCTCAGTTCAATTTTATTTGCCCTCAAAGGAAAGACGGTGCAGTCCGTTAAATGGCGCCAAATACAAAAAATTTCAAATTAGCGATGCTAACCAAATTACTTTCATCTTCCGATACTATAGTTCGTATGAAAAATTGTTTCTGATAAGTCCTGAAGAAAAGATTAAGATACTCGATTTTACTAATGTTACAGGAACTATTCAGATAAAGAAGAAAATGTACCATTTTTGGTTGAAAGACATTTTTATTAAAGTTTTTTCTATCTACTTGAAGAGTCAATGTGTATGTTTCATTTATTATGAAACTATTTCCTATGCTACTGTTCATGTTAATATGGTGTCTTGCTCCTTACTGTTTGTTTTCCGATTTTTGACTGAAAGTTAGGTTAGAAACACTGCAGTCGCAGTTCAATGGATGTGCGATTTAAAACGCACTTTTTAGTGCAATCAACTGAACTAGCATGCATGCCCTCGTCCAGTTTTGTGACGTCATTTCGGGACAAACTGAACTTGCAGAGTGCAGGTAAATCGAAAACGCTATAACTGTTTTACGCACTTTCTTCACCTTTGAATTTCCAATACGGTAGTCATAGCAATGTGAATCACATCCATTTTTATCGATCCCCGCACACTCATCATGTGCCCAATGATAGCACATTGAGCATTGCATCCACAGTTCTCCTGAACAAGACTGTAGAAATGTTTCGGTACAAATAAAACAGTCTGTGTTTTTTTTGCTTGGATCGAGGTGAAATCTTACGTCGATTGAGTGAATTTAACTGTTAATACGGATTTATCGTTGAATATAAATGTGATTTAATCGTTTATAGTAGATAGGGTGAGTTACTAACCACTTTTTGTGTCAAATCCTTTTCCTTTGACCTAAGTAAGTAAATTACAACTTATTTCCATTACATATATACAAAACCTATACTAAGAAAAAAAGGGGGGAAAAAGTAAGTCAAATGGCGGGGGAAAAACCTCCCGAACCTCCTGATAAAAATAATGACAAAGACCAAAATATATCACAAAAATCCTATACACTCCACATAGCTCTCCCCCGTTTGAAGTATATATTCAGGGAAAGTCAGGTAATGTGGGTAATTTACATATTATGAGTATAGCAAAAACTAGCTTTAACTTGAAACTACAAAATGTTATAAAATTTACCAGAAAGGGTAAAAACCAAATGGGAGTCACTTTCAAGAATGCAGAAGCTGCTAACAACTTTATTAATGAGCAAGACTGGGAAAATTTGGGTTATGAACTATATATACCAAGTCACAATGTATCAAGCAAAGGTATTGTAAGATTTGTAGATACGACCCTTACAGAACAAGAAATACTTCAGTTTACAACAACAAATATCAATAATTGTAAGGTGCTACATGCCAAGAGAATGAATAGAAGAGCGATCGTTGATGGAAATATAAAGTACATTCCCACAGGCATAGTGTGTTTAACTTTTGCAGGAAAAATCATCCCACAAGAAGTGGAAGTATATGGCCTTCCAACCCTGGCAACTCCATATATAAGCCCTGTCATTCAATGCCATATCTGCTTACTTTATGGATATAGCACAAACCAATGCAGATGCAAAGCAAAATGCAAAACTTGCAGTCAAAGCCATGACAATACCTCAAGCTGCAATTTATATTGTAGCTACTGCAAAAATAATGGTCACTCATCAATTGATAAAATATGCAAAGAACAAAAAAGACAAACAGAAATTAAACAACTAATGGCATTCTCAAACATCTCATATTACGAAGCTAGCCAACAAATACCATCCAATTCTCCCACCAGTCCACCAAAAAATGACCTAGAAAACTTTCCAACTCTAAGAAAACAAAACTCAAAAGAACAGGCCAACTCAATTCAAGTACATGAAAGAAGATTAGCAACAATATCCACAACTACCGAAGTAGTATCTTATGTACAAGTAGCCACAACACCCCCAAACAGCAAAAGAAAAAGACAAACAGGCTACGACAAAGCCGCACATACCAAATCCCCAAATAATCCAAATGGCAGATCACAGATAGGAAACAAAACGACAACACATAGT